>OZ025239.1:25961458-26068958 GCA_964019155.1 Osedax fenrisi
CGGATGAGTGATTTTAAACTCACGTATATAGAGAGAACTAGAGATAAATCATTATTCGAAATAAAATGGAATTGAAATTGACTATAAGTTATGTCCTGATCTATATGATATGTCCAGTTATAATATAAAACTATAAAAAGTATCCTATATATACATAACGGTATCGTATATAATTTATATGTTATATAACATGTATACATGCGAGTATACATCTAATTCCTAGTATATAAAGCGCTATGCTATTTGTGTGTACTAAACATAAGCTATATAAGTTATATTTCATACAGTATGTATACGCACGCGTGTATATCTAAAGGAAATACATATAGATTGATAAATGATTTATTTCAAGTTCATTTGACCTTATAGGCTATTTTAGATACCAGACCCGCTACAACCCTATCCCCCTAACTACCGCTATGCTAGTGGGAACCATGTAGTAGTGTAGATAGTAATATAGGGGAGAATAGTGTAGGTAGTAGCATAGTGGAGATTAGTGTAGCTAGTATATGGGATAGTATATATATACACACATTAAAGGATGATATCATTGTTATCATGTTACAATATCTCTATCATTCAGTCGTATACTGACAGATACGTATATAAATACACATTAAATAGCACATAAACTGTTGTCCTCTTAACTCCGCCTCCCCCTGTTAACTCCGCCTCCCCCTGTTAACTCCGCCTCCTCCTGTTAACTTCGCCTCCCCATGTTAACTCCGCCTCCCCATATTAAATCCGCCTCCCCCTGTTAACTCCGCCTCCCTCTGTTAACTCCGCCTCCTCTTCACCGTGTATTATAATTAGATTACTGCGATGTTACTATGCTGTGCTGATGCGTTGTTGTTGTGTGTGTTGTGTGTTTTTATTGCCTAGTTTTAGAGTGCCTGCATACATTTCTACCTCAGATAATTACTCTTATTCTCTATTTCACCTATTCAATATCATCGCTACGCCGTAATTTCAGTGCTAATAGCCGATTGCTATCTTTATTTGATTTGAATAAAACTCCATGGAAGTACGTTGAACTTTTCGTTGAATCGTTGCGAAGTATTAATCATAAATAAATGTCTATTATATAACTATTAGGCTAATTTATTAAGATCAATTGTATTTATAACGATATACATATAGAATAGTATATTATTATTATTTATACTATTTTATATCATATATATATATATATATATATATATATATATATATATATTGACTATTAATCATAACCTGTTTGTTTACTAGTACGATCGCTTGTATAATAAATAATCGATACTGCGAATTTCTAATAATTACGATTAATTAGTTACGATTAATTAGTTAGCTAGCTAGCTGCGTTATCAGCGCTATGGCCACAACACTGAATATCATCAGCTGACTAGCGTACACCTCATCATCACAGCCACCTAATACATGTGGTAGCATTGCATTATATATCTATACTATATAGTATACACTATACACTATACACTATACACTATACACTCTTACACCTCTATATCTAATCACTTATGCACCCCTATATCCCTACACCCATATCTATGCACCTATATACATCTATTCATATACACCTCTACACCTCTACACCTCTACATCTCTATACCACTACATCCCTACCCCCCTACATTTAATATGTGAATAATTATCAAAGATATTTTACTATATAGACTATTGCATGATATCAGTATGAGAACATAGTAGCAATTACTCATGCAGCATGAGTCATTCGTCATCATATTACCCATGCAGCATGAGTCATTCATCATCATATTACCCATCAAGCTTGTTAATATAATATAATATAATGTAGCCTACTATTACATCATAATCTTTTGTTACATCATAATCTATTGTTATGTCATCATCTATTATTACATCATCACCATGCGAATGTGTCCTTGATAATAGACGAGCATGTCCTCTATTGTTTATGCATTGTACTGAATTAATTAGAATAATCTATGCTATTTTGTTCTCAAAGCATTTTAAAATCATACATCTACACACATGTATATATATATATATATACAGTGTATATTATATACACACAAATAAATACACAAATAAATTCACATGTTAAACACACATAGATGTATATACAAACACACCTGCTCTTATCTTCCATGCACTCCCTCACACTCCCTTCAATTACTCACACAACCTCTCGCCTATGCCAACACACACACATACTACTGCATAAACGCACGCACACACACACATACACACACACGTACACACACACACACACACACATAACCACGTTCACCAAAGATGTTGCGAAGCAATTGATAACACTGTATCGATGAAACGTGATTAATAGTTAGCTAGCAGTAGTAATGAAATAGATTTAGGTTTGACGCGGTTTGCCACAACAATGTTTTCATTGTTCTATTAAATCACATGCGATATACATTCACTTTTACACATCTCTTGTATAGCATTTAGGATCAAACTATCCTATTGCTTTGTTATATATTAGTAAGGAACGCTTAATTTTCATATATAAATTATAACACATTTTTTTACATTTCAAAAGTGTATCGTTTGATATGAATTTACATTATAGTCAACACATTATAAACAAAACATTATAAACAAAACATTATAGGCAACACATTATAACACATTATAAAAAACATATTTATCCAGAAATTCAACCTTAAAACATTATGATTTGTCGACACGCTGTACATGTTTTATGTACTAAATAGAATTACCCGACTACACATAAGTATTATATCTTTCATTAGCATAGATCTTTGTCCCTACTCACGGTACCCCTTATGGAAACTTAATACAGCGACGCTATCCAATATGCTACTACCTATTATCACATTTTAATAGCATATAGAATAAGTATAGTAATTATGATACAACAAATTTAATTTTTAATTTTTTCCTATAAATAAAATTTAAGAAATTCCGAAAGAAATTTCTAATTTTAAAACTCAAATATGAAAGAAATTTTTTTTACAATTTATTTTTACACCTGAATAATATAAAAGATGAAAAAATGATATTTAATTTATAAAAATATAATGTTTATACGACTTTTACTATATTTGTAGAGAAGGTAATAAAACGAACCAACATTTTTGTTCTCACTTTTTATGATATTTTCTAGAAAACAGATATCATATCTACTAGAATAAGAACTAGGGAAAAACATTTTAAAATGACGGTTTGGCAACTTTTTCCATATATTTTTGTATATTTTCATTATAAATTATTTATCTATAATACCCTTCAATGTAATATTTTACTAATTTCTGACAGTCGATCGCTTCGTCAATATTCACTCAAATAATTGTTGTTTACATAGGTTTTATATCATCTAAACTTAAACTAAACATACTTTGCCAGACATTTTTTTCTAAATGATCACTCTTCCCCTACCTCAACTCACTATCCTGCCTACTTATCCCTACCCTACACCCCTTACCCTACACCCCCACCCTACACCCCCTACCCTAGATCCCCTACACCCCAACCCTAAACCTCCTTCCCTATACTTCCTACCCCCAACCCTACACCCCCACCCTACACCCCCTACCCTACATCCTTACCTACCCCCTACCCTACACCCCCAACCCTACCCTACCCTACCATACACCCCTACCCTACCCTACACCCCCCTACCATAGATCCCCTACACCCCAACCCTAAACCTCCTTCCCTATACTTCCTACCCCCAACCTACACCCCCACACTACACCCCCTACCCTACATCCTTACCTACCCCCTACCCTACACCCCCAACCCTACCCTACCCTACCATACACCCCTACCCTACCATACACCCCTACCCTACCCTACACCCCTCTACCATACACCCCAATCTACCCCGCAGATATACAGAGAAGAAGACGCCGCGGTCCTGCAATGGAACATCTCGACGTCGCAACTGTACAACTATCTGATACAGCCTTTCCTCGACATGCGCGAAGTTTCTCTAGCCAACCTTAGAACCATGAACATCTCGTTCAGGTTACTACCCTCAGGGGGGGGGGGGGTTGTCATAGCGACGGGTCACTAGCCAACCTTAGAACCATGAACATCTCGTTCAGGTTACTACCCTCAGGGGTGGGGTTGTCATAGCGACGGGTCACTAGCCAACCTTAGAACCATGAACATCTCGTTCAGGTTACTACCCTCAGGGGTGGGGGGGTTGTCATATCGACGGGTCGCGCGATATCTATTCAGTTAGCCGTCGAAGTCTGTACTTGCAGATACTGCGTTTTATAATATTTAATACTTATTATGATATTTATGTAATTAATTTTAATATTTAATATTTAATTTAATATTTACTGCCGAGCAAGCTCACCATCGTAAGGTAAATACTTATTATGATATTTAAATACTTATGATATTTAAATACTTATTATGATATTAAAATACTTACGATATTTAAATACTTATTATATTATTTAAATACTTATAATATTTAAAAACTTACTGTAATAAATAATACTTAAATAATATTCTACATGCATAAATAACAGTTACCAATAATATTCGTAACGAGATCACATGCCCCAAACGTTCAACGTACACAATGTATACATTGTACGCATTGTACGGCGACCCGTCCAATCACTACGCATCACGTATAACTATATATGTGCACGCGAGTGTGTGTGTTTGTGTGTGCGTGTGCACGCGAGTTCATAGTATGCGTCTACTACACACGCTACTAGTGCAAGTGCCATACGATCGTACCTAGCGTGGACGTAAACAAGATGAGGGTTACACAAGTATAACATTCAGTGATAACACCCACGACAGGCACGCCTCTATAGCTCTCTCTCTGTGCGTGTAGAGGTCATGTGTACGGTGTCTACTAAGAGGTGAATCTCTGGGGGTCGGGTTGCTGCATTGAAGTTGTCCTAGGATGATATTCACCTATCTCCGAACTGTATAGCTAAACCCAAACCCAACCCAAAACCCAACCCAAAACCCAACCCACACCGTTAATATAACGATAAAAACACGACTACCCCGCCCGCCCGCCCCCACTCCCACCCGCCCTTAAAGGATTTTTGGGCCGAGCTGCATTTCGCCATTCATCGAATTATGATTAATATTACGTTATTTATTTATATCCTATATCGTAATCGTAATTGTAGCATAATTTATTAAAACACAATCCGTAATGTTCAATATTGTCCTCGGACGATTTATTTTATCGCAGCAAGCCGCCCCTGAATTCTTCTATTAGTCCTCAGAACTATCTCGTAAATATATTGTTTTGAACATATATTTAGTGTATGTTATTTCGTCGTAGACATTATTCGATTCCGTATCGACGCCATTTCACTACACCAATTCCGATGCGCGCATTATTTTATTATATTTTTTATATTTTAATAATTTAGTATTATTGAATAATTTTCAGCGCTAAATTGTATGTTTTTATCAGCAAACGATAATCATTTCAATGATTGTAATTTGGGTGAATCAGAGTTTCTTTGTTTAATTTCTGTATACTGTATAATGATGAGGCTAATGTATTGGTATATGTGATGCACTGATATACACATGCTTTACAACTATATATTATATTGTGTGATTGATTGATTTATTATTATTATTATTATTATTATTATCAGATTTAGGCAATGCCAGGGTAATTATAGAAGCAGTGTTGCTCATCGAGATAATTACCCCTTTATTAACATGATGACGTTTAATTATTTGAATGTGGCAAATCTGATTAAAATATAAACAGTAACTTTATTCTAAAATACCAGATCGGTTGATGATCCTTGATAAAGTTCTTAATATTCACAGTTATCGTCATTGCAATTTATGATAATCTATGAATATCCGATATATCCGATACAAGTATAAGTGTTGTGAATGTGTGCGAGTATTGGTAATAGTGTGTCCTGAAGGCAACATGATTACGTTCATTCTAATATTATTACACTATACATATTATATTTAAAACTAATGTGATTTAATTTAGATATATATATATTTATATAAATCAGATTTATCATTCCTCTCCAACAGTCAAGGAATAATGGGGAAATTAATAAACAAGTTAATGTTTTTACTAGAATTTCCCCAATCATCATATTTTTGGATTGTCTAGATTCTCATAAAATAAATAAAATATAAATATAATTAAGAATGTAAAAAATTAAAATTACTCTAAAAAGAGAGAAAATATGAGATAACTATATATAAATTGTTAAAAATGAAAAAATGGAGTTGCACCTGAATACCTAACATAAAACGCAAATAATATTTATGATTTAATTATTTTTTGTGATTTTAATTTTTTTTTTTTTTAAATTAATAATTGAATTAATAATTATTTATATATATATTTATAAATTATAATACTGAAAAGAAAAAATACCTTATATAAGCGAAATAAAACATGAAGATTATATATAATAAAAATGAAAATTAGAGATTATTTAAAAAAAATTAATACTGTAGGAGAAAATACTTTTTTATAAACAAATGAACAATGAGTAAATAAATATATTAAAATAAATGAATAAAAAGAAGAAGAAGAATAAATCTATTAAAAAATGTATATGATAATATCTATGAATACAGTTTTAAGAGGTATTTTTTTAAAATATTTTTAAAATTATTATTTTTTAAATGCATTGAAATACATGGATTTTTCATAATTTCATTCTATTTTTTTGGACCTATATAAATGTATTATTGATATGTTTAATATAAATTGCTTTATTTTATTTATTAAGAATATTACTAAATATTCTATTTAATACTGTTTATTTAAATTGATTTTTTTCAAAAAAATAGATATAATTGAATAAAATATTTTTCCTAATATAGGAAATTAAATTATAATAATATAATTCATATATTTACTCTATATTTAAGTAGTCTGTTTTAGTTTGTTTTAGATGTATAAATAATAATGTTTGTATTTGTATTTACCCATAAAATAGACTAGTAAATATTGACTTACGTACACATCGACATGTTTTGATTATAATTAATCTTATTGTTCTTAATTATTCTCAGACGTATATCTATATATCCATGTTGATTTGTTTGATCGGGGGGAAATTATCGTTCATAACGTACGCACTATATATAAAGTGATATAAACGATATTTATAATATGTTCTCATTAGAACTTGTTCTATTTATGTAATAATGCAGGCGATTACTTCAAAGAATGCATGTCAGCTGATCATTATACATGTGGTGACCTAATTTAGAATCATAAACTTAAAAAATAAATATCCAATCTTTCAGTTTTTTTATATTTACTTGTCATATTAACTGATTAAATATAATGTTATTAAACATTACTAATATTACAATACATTTTATATAGATTAAATGTAAATATATATGATATATATTATAAGTTTATAAATATATATAAGTTCTTAATTAATTAAACATTACTAATATTACAATACATTTTATATAGATTAAATGTAAATATATATGATATATATTATAAGTTTATAAATATATATAAGTTCTTAATTTCGAATAATGTATGTAACTTTTCCATGATAAGGTATCACTAATAAGAACTTGAACTTAGAAATCAGTATCCTTATTTTATATGTTTATATAGTATATATGCAATAAATCATATGTTTATATTCAATAATTATATTTATTGAATATAATTATTATACTCTAAATTATTATTATACACTGATAACATAAAATATATATTCATATTTAATACAATTTATGCTAACATTTATCATGATTTATATCATATATTCAATAAATATAATTATTAAATATAAACATATGATTTATTGCATATATACTATATAAACATATAAACTAAATATACTGATTTCTAAGTTTAAGGGGATCCAGCACATAACACGTAATTTGCCAATTTCGTGTATAAATAGATAGGAAAAATATAGGTCCACTAAAAAAAATAGAACTGATATTCTATTCATTCAATTGACCTAATTTTTTTTGTAATGTATTCATAACATATACATGCATAGGAAAATAGAAAGTTATTTTTAATATTATTATTTATTATATTATATATATCTAAATTAAAAATTAGCGATACTAAAATGATGGTATTTCTATTGAAATTATCATTTTATACAATGAATTCTATACATTTTATTAATTATCTCTCTATTTTACTATTCACATAATTAAATTCTATATAAAGCAAAAAAAATTAATATTATAATTATAATAGTTTTTATGTTCTATATTTTTGAATGCACATACCTAGCGCAAAATAATTATTCTGAGAAAACAGCGTTTGAAGTTTGACAGCATAAAAATGTAATATTGAATAGTATATAATATAGCATTATCTTATCGCCATAAAACACATTTTTATGCCATTTCTAGACTGAATTCATGTCTAATTTTTTTACAGATACTAAAAAACACTACAATAAGTATTATTATGTAATAAAACAAAATATACAAAAAAATAAATTATTATCACTTTAAATGTGCGGGATCCCCTTAAGTTCTTATTATTTAGTAAGAAATTATAGTTGTTATTGATAAATTAAAGACAAAATAATGATCACATAATTAGGAATCTTTATTATTAAAAAAGTGTTCATAATATAATTATATTTATTTATTTAAAATATATCATAGAACTTTTATTAAGTATATTATCCCTATCTATATATTTAAACAATATTTACATTTTATCAACAATAACAAACACTATTTAGATGTATAACTTTCAATAGGTTGACTACATTCATATATGTTATCATTATAATGTCTTCTTTTTAAATTTATTATTATTTGTGTAACTATTTATTTGTTTTATTATTTCAACTCGACGCATATAAACGCGTCCATCGTTTTCTGAGTCAATAACCCTTTATATTATTATTATTATTATGATTATAACATGCGTATTAGTCTACATTCCGATAAGTGCATCATAAACATGTTTCATTGCCTCCACTTAAGACGTACACAATGACCACCCCCCCACGTACACATGCTAGTTCACTAGAGGTTTTCTCAGTAATTCTTCATCATTATCGCGAATACACGAGCTCTGGGGCATGAGTTGTTCTGAACAATAAGTCGCCCTATTATTATCCTAGGACAATAATTAACATTACTGACAATAGCTAAGGATTATCCTATGACAATAATTAACATTTCGGAGATAGCTAAGGATTGTGCTAAGACAATTATTATCTCCGAACAACTGGCCCCTTGTAACAATTGCGTAACGGGTCTATAGCTACACACCGAAAGTCTAACCCTACTACAAGTATTACTTCTCTAGCATGCATTTAAAGATAAGCGATGGTTGCCAGATAGTCTACAGCTATGAGATCCCCCCATCCCCCCTTATCTAACCCCCGCCCCCCCATCTCCCTGACTCCGAGACCTACATCGACAGCCGCACTAACTACATCCACTCCCCCTCCGCCCCCTACCCCCTTATCTAACCCCCACCCCCCCCCTCGCAGTGACTCCGAGACCTACATCGACAGCCGCACTAACTACATCCACTCCCTCGATCGAATTCAGGAGTTGTACATCGACTACTTTCAGACCACGACCGCCTTGATTAACGGTCAGTACTGGTAGCGGTGACTCATACGGGTAGTAGTGGTGACTCATACGGGTATTAGTTTTGATTCATACTGGTATTAGTGGTGACTCATCTAGGTAGTAGTGGTGACTCATTCGGGTAGTAGTGGTGACTCATACGGGTAGTAGTGGTGACTCATACGGGTAGTAGTTGTGACTCATACGGGTATTAGTTGTGACTCATGCGGGTAGTAGTTGTGACTCATGCGGGTAGTAGTGGTGGCTCATGCGGGTAGTAGTGGTGACTCATACGGGTAGTAGTGGTGACTCATACGGGTAGTAGTGGTGACTCATACGGGTATTAGTGGTGACTCATGCGGGTAGTAGTTGTGACTCATACGGGTAGTAGTGGTGACTCATCTAGGTAGTAGTGGTGACTCATCTGGGTAGTAGTGGTGACTCATGCGGGTTGTAGTGGTGACTCATACGGGTAGTAGCGGTGACTCATGCGGGTAATAGTGGTGACTCATACGGGTAGTCACCCTAATCTGTACTTCCCCCTACACCACCTTATTTATACATAACCCTACACCACCGTATTCTATACTAACCCCGATGAAACACTAATATGTACATAATACTACTTCATCCTACCCTATATTTGATCCTTACGTCACCCTATTCTACAAAATGGTATACAATATTACCTCAACCTGCTCTATACATAAGCCTATGTTACCCTATTCAATACTTAACACCTACCTTACCCTACCTTACCCTATGTTTTCATTTCCCCTTCATCACCCTTCATCAGCAACGTTATCTCGTCTCCCTTCAAACTCTACTCAGTAAATAAACTTCTCCACTTCCATCGGCGTACCCCAATTCTCATCACTTCTCATCCCGGTATGTCACACGTATACACGAAATGTATAATAAAGATACTCTAATTTATATATATAATTTATATATCTAACTTATTTACTGAAAAAAAAAAAAAAAAAAAAAAAAAAAAAAATGTTACATACAGTTCTTACCATCTTTCTAGATATTCTTTTTGTTATGTTTTATTCAGTTTTATTCAGTTTTACTTCATTTTACTTCATTTTTTTCTTCTTTTATACTAATACATCTATATTTTTGTTTAGTGTATTATTTTATAGTACTTATTATTTATTTTAGTTATTTATTTATAAATAATTAAATGATGATTACATAATTTTATGGCAAGTTCAAACAATTTATATTATTTTTCTATTTTATTCATTGTATTGTATCTATGTAAACAGGAAGTCATCTAATATTTTATAATATTTTATTTATTTAGTTTTTTTTTGAACTTGCTTTAAAATTAAGGGTAATTGTCTCGATAAGCTTTAGCTTCTACAAAAACCATGGTGCAAACCTAAATCTGATAATAATAATAATAATAATAATTCAACTCGGCCATTACCCCGCACCCCCCCCTCTCCGATATCGTAATACCCTACCCTACCCCTAACATCGTAATACCCTACCCTACCCACCCTCAACAACGTAATACCCTACCCCCTCCCAACATCGTAATACCCTATCCTACCCACCCCCGTCATAGTAATACCCTACCCTAGCCTACACCAACATCGTAATACCCTACCCTACCCTACCCCAACATCGTAATACCCTACCCTACCCACCCCCAATAACGTAATACCCTACCCTACCCCCAACATCGTAATACCATCCCCTACCCCACACCCCCCCAACAGAACAACTAACGAGGATGTCAGAAGACAGACAGCTGTACGGCGTGGATCTGTTCTCTCGTTACGCCCAAGTCAGATACTCGAGGTCAGACCGCACACTGTTACTGTTACTGTTACTGTTACTGTTACTGCTACCTGTACTGTAACCTGTAACTGGTGCTGTTACTAGTGCTACTACCTGTGCTGCTACCTGTACTGTAACTAGTGCTGCTACCTGTGCTGTTACTATTACTATTGCTGCTACCTGTGCTGCTACCTGTACTGTTACTAGTGCTGTTACTAGTGCTACTACCTGTACTATACTGCTATATCGCTATATCAACATTCCTCATAATTTGGTGTATTTAAATGTATTTAAATTGCAGATATAATACTATTTCATTGACATATATAATAATCTGAATCCATAGATGTAGATAGAAGTCACTGCTATTTCGACGAAAATCCTACTGTTCAATATTTAATAATACGACTAATATCCAATCAAAATCGCTGATGTCATTTAGTTAATTTATCGATTAAAGTGCTATTCGCTTATCTATCTTTTACATGCATTGCGTGCGTCAATTGTACAGATCCACTTTCTTTACATCGATGTCCCATCGACTATGTGTGAAACACTTATTAATAGTATATGCCCTTTAATACTCATCTCTTTCATAGCTACATATTAGAATTAACGTAATAATCACCCCAGAGTGATTACATTATCGATTTTTTACAAATGTACTTATTTATGACCTTATTGATGTCATCACATCACTGATGTATTTATGTATGTCTTTACCGATGTACTTATCGATATCCTCAATGATCGTAAGAACATTTATAATAATAATATAATCTCCGCGTTATTCGTAAAGATGCGATAATCGAATGCCTACTAATAAACACATACTCGCGTAATATCTAGTTCTATTCTATACTCCATAAAACCCCCCGTCTAAGCCCCATTATAACCCCGCACCGCACCCGTCGGCCCCCTATTAAGCACCACCCCCCCCCCGCCACAACCTACCCGGCTCCCCCTCATTAACGCCGCACACCTCGCAACAGAGTATCGGAACAGCTGCACCTTGAGAACCTCCAGCTGTTCACCAATCGTAGAATATACTACGAGAATCAGCGAGATAAAAGTCAACAAGAGGTTACCCTATCTATTACCTATCTATTACCCTATCTATTACCCATCTATCCTACATCATTTGTATTACATCACCTGTATTACATCACCTATACCGACCCATTGGGCCAGTTGTTCTAAGAAAATAAATCATCCTAGATAATCCTTAGCTATACCCGTAATGTTAATTAGTGTCCTAGGACAATCCTAAGACAATTCTTAGCTATAACGGTAATGTTAAATAACATAAAACTTAGCTATATCCGTAATGTTAAATATTATCCTAACATAATACTAGGACAATTTATATTCTCAGAACAATTAGCCCTAGGAACTTACAACACTTCATACAATACCTTTAAACTACAACTGAACTCTGAACCCGTACACCGACCTCAGCCCTACTATGCCAGTTTGCACACCCTTACTACAGCACTAACCCACACCCTACCCCCGAGTGTACAGATGGTATCCCTGCTGGACACCGACAGACCTATAGACGAGTCGCTGAGCAATCTCGAGGATGAAGTGTACCAGTGGCACGTAAGTGTCCATCTAGTCAAGTGTCCAAGTAGTATATAAGTGTCTACCTAGTAAAGTGTCCAAGTGGTACATAAGTGTCTACCTATTAAAGTGTCCAAGTGGGACGTAAGTTTTTGTTATTGATATTCAGTGAAATCCTTCACATCCGAGAACTTAGATGAAGTTTTACTTATAACCACTCGTCTATAATGTCCCTTCGAAGCCGCTCTCATCTAATTGCATAAGTAGCTATTATGTAACCCATTGTCATGGCTACGGTGGCCATGAAACCATTGCGCTTGTAACTATGGTAACATCGCGTAGAGTTTGCCTTCAGTCGTACACTTCCGATATAATTGTGAAAATCTCAAATTTACTCTTCATGTGTCGACGTACTTTAATAGTTTACGTTTATCCGTGGATATATACGTTTGTATACGTTTGTATAGCGCACTGTACACAGATAACACGTGGTAACATGGCACGCGTGGTCGATGACACACAGATATAGATAGATAGATATAGTTTATTGGAGTAATTTTATTTCGTTCTTTTTTTTCGTTTAGTATTCTTTTTCGTTTTCTTTCTTGGTTATCCAAATGGCTTCAAAATAAGACCTTGGTCTTTTCGGGTTGTTGCCAGCCAAATATAACATACTTTACTAAGTAACTATTATTATTATTATTATTATTATTATTATTATTATTATTATTATTATTATTATTATTATTATTATTATTATTATTATTATTATTATTATTATTATTATTATTATTATTATTATTATTATTATTATTATTATTATTATTATTATTATTATTCTATTAAGGTTATCCTTAGTATAAGCTAAACATAACTTCTGGGTATCCCTCCGATTATTATAGCCAATTACCGGTAAATAAATTCATTAATTCATTCAACACGCACACATGCTCAACGTTTCATTACGACAGCTAAAGATACACGAGAGCAGTATGACGATCTCTCGCGAGAAAGAGCTGCTGCACAAGTTTCACATCGACGCTCTACAGAAGAACATCGACGACAAAAGTCAGCCGCTTATTTATCTCGTCTTATTACCCTCTCTGAGAACCTATACAGATGTATCGTAAACCTGAATATTAATCTAACAATAGATATATTATTAATCTGAATAATAGTTCTATTAATTCATAAATAACAATATCAAATGTGTATATTATATATATACAGTTTATATATATAAATATATATATATATATATATGCAAAAAGAGTTATATTTTAGACATTACATACGCATGTATATTATTATTGCCCTATTGCCCCTTAATCATATCACAGTATATACATATCTAGAGGTGTGCGTAATTATCTAATTTTACATGAAATATGAATAAATAATAATATAGACTATTTCCAACTAAATAAATCACATATATATATATATATATATATATATATATGTATGTATTACATTGTTTGAATTACTGATATATACGATGTTAATACGATAATATTTAAATATATAGTTATAGAAGTTTCGACGAAGTTTGTCAAACCTAACATCTGCTTTACCGCGACCTTTACCCCGCCTACCCTAACCCCACGCTACCCCCGCCTACCCTAACCCCACGTTACCCCCGCCTACACTAACCCCACATTACCCCGCCTACACTAACCCCATGTTACCCCAGCCTACCCTAACCCCGCGTTACCCCCGCCTACCCTAACCCCACGTTACCCCCGCCTACACTAACCCCACGTTACCCCAGCCTACCCTAACCCCATGTTACCCCCGCCGCCAGATGAACTATTCTACGACGCCTACGAAGACTTGACCTCGATACCGACCTCATTGTCGGACACGCTGCTAGGGGACGCCACCCGTCTTCAGTCGATGCTCGCAGACAGGGGCAAGTACGAACGCGTGGTCAACTCGCTCAGTCGGAGGAGGGCTAACATCAGAAATAAAATGGTTTCCCCCGCCCCCCCCGCCGTCACCGCGGTAGTAGTAGTAGCGACTAGTGATGTACTGATGATGCCGAGCTTTTGATGCCGAGCCGACACTTTTGCTTATTGATGCCGAGCCGAGACTTTCATTTTCGGTAAAAAAATGAGCCCGAGCCTTGACTCTAGCCAAACGAGCCCGAGCCGAACCGAGACTTTAGGTAACTGAGACTGAGACTGCATAGATGCTTTAGATTTGAGCGGCATCATTTACATCACTAGTAGCGACACAGATATCTAATAAGAATACACTTTATTTTTTGATTGGGGTAATTGTCTCGATATGCGACACTGTTTCTATAATTACCTTCTGGCATTGCCTAAATCTGATAATAATTATAACAATAATAATATTTCATGTATATATATTGAATACAGTACAAATAGCGGATACAAATGGACCCCCTCAATACGTCATAGACTTGTACATGTTATAAATAACTATGAGGGGTCCAGAATAATATAAAACATATAGTAACATTTATTTTCTTGTGTTTTGTTTTTTTGATCATTAAGTTCTTGATAATACATGAGAAAAGCAAGAACTGCCTGGATTCTAATCCAGGACATCTCGCTTACTAGATTTTGACTGTTCCACTGAACCATAGACCCATGCAATTAGGTAGATAGGCATTTGTCAATATAGTTTATGTAATTTCACGAAACATCTAGTCGTCCATTTTGTGAGTAGGGACTATGTAAAATAGCTATGATATAATAACTATTACAATATTATATAATATACGATAATATATGTGAGGATATTACTGTAATCCTGATTTAATTTATAATCAAATCTGAAATACATTAAAATATCTATGTAAACAATTAAAATCCCAGTGTAAATAAATATAAAATCGCCTAGTCACATGGTCCCTACACACAAGATGGCAGACATTGTATGTTTTACGAAATGTTGTCAAACGCCTATCTACCTAAGTATATATCTGTGAATAGCGATGAAGATCCGAGACAGCCACCGATAATAGAATAATAATAGAGTGACACGATTGTGAACTGATGTAATAATTTAATAGAGAATAAAGAAAATAACACTGATAATAGATAACAAAGATTTTCCAAAGGAAAGATGATTTACTCGACCGATTTATTAAAATAAAAACGACTCTAGCGCAAATGCGACGGTTATGCGAACTAAAATCTATTTTTGGATTCGTATCTGTTTACATGTAAATTCGAAAAATAATACCCTAATATAATCTTAAATTAAGATATGTATAAGAATTCGATTTATATCGAAAAGTAAGTGTTCCGCAGAAATATTATTTGTAGATATCAAAAGTGAATTCATAAAAATGTTACCGAATTTGTATGGGTCAAAAGTAGATCGATTCAGTCATTGTTATTTACATGTAAACTTTCAATGCCGTGAAAATGTCGGAATTTTAAAATATATTTTTAAAAATATAATTCACATATATATTATAATATTAAAAGTATATTAGTCTAATAATTAGATTAATTACCTTATGAATTCATAATATTAAATATAACTTAAAATAATACATGTGTATCCATCTAGATGTTGGTTTGAGAACTATATTAAAATAATTACATAGCTTAGATAGTGAGTGAACCATCTTTGCTTCGCAAAATCTTTGTAGATAATAGTTCTCCGATAATAGAATTATACTCTTTAGGCGCAAATATAGAGTAATGCGTGCACCGATGATAGAATAGTGTATACTCGCTGTGTAATAAGTGAATATAACGTCGCACTGATAATGGAGCGCTGCTACACTGATAATAACATCACACTGATAATAAGGCCACACTGATAATAACAACGCACTGATAATAAGGCCACATTGATAATAAGGCCGCACTGATAATAACGCCACACTAACCAACAGAACGTACTAAGAGTGGACCGAGACAAACAACTCAAACAGCGTCGGCTGCCCTACGAACACGTGCAGTCCCATCACAACATACAATTTGTTAGTGCCGGTGTCGTATTTGAAAATTACCCCCATCCAAAAAATACTCCTTAAATATTCTATTATCTTTGTAAATTAATTTAAGTACAAGAATCAGAAGTTTTCAGATGCAATATGAAATTAATAAAAAACACATAATTCTCTATTGTATTAATTTTTAAAATCAATCATATTTACAAATATGTAATCGAATATTATTATTAAATTGTTATCTATTAGTTATCCTTAAGTATTTAATTTGATATTATAATTATATTTCCGAATTATGATTACTTTAAAAACTATATCAATAATATAATATATTCTCATAATATATAAATGCAAATATCTATAATTAAAGTGAATTACTATATCATATAATATATGAATTAGATTTGACATGTATAAAGATTTATTTATTAAATAATCACTATATAATAATCAGACTCGCCTGACGGGATTGATTGACGGGCGACGCCCGTCAATCACCCACTACGCTATTTACATATGGGAACAAGTCTAAGCGTACTAATATTAAGCAGCCTAATTCGTGTATACTAAATAAATTATTCACTATCACAGCCTATGTTTAACACATCATATAATAATGATATGATTATCATATATACATACAAAATAATATTCATATCATAATGATTATCATAATCATTATGATATGAATATTATTTTGTATATATTATTTTGAAAATGTACCTATTAAGTTGTGTATTTTTGTATATAAATATAAATAATCCGTGTAATTTAATTAGATTAATATATCATTAATATAATTATAAAATGTTACCATTTTAAAATATCAATATATTAGATATATATTAATCTAATTTTATTTCAAATTACGTTTACAAAATATATTAAGGACATGTCGTCCTTAATTAATTTCAAAATAATATTATTAATATTTAATAAATATATTAAGGACTTTTATGTCCTTATTTTTTAAAAAGGGTATTTTTTGGATGGGGGTAATTTTCAAATACGACACCGGCTACAGTAGTTATTGAATTGAATTGAATGAATATTTATTATGAATTTTTCAAGTTTGATTTGGTAATAATATATAACAAAATGTAGTGATAAATTCACAAAACAATAACAAAACGTAAACAGTACACATATAACAATAACAATAGTAAATTAGAAACGTATTACATGTGCCGGTGATAAAAACAATTAATAATTAAAATTAATATTTTATAAAATTATATATATATATGTATAAATAAATATTAAGTTATAATAGTATAACTGTTCTTATGAGTTATTATAATATAGTAGTCGTGTAGTATAGTATGTAATAATATAATATGTATTTCATGGTAACGGTATATATTGGGGAAATTCTAGTAAAAACATTAACTTTTTATTAACTTCCCCATTATTCCTTGACTGTTGGAGAGGAATGATAAATCTGATTTATTTATATATAAATATATATATATATATATAGAAGCACATTTCATTTCAACAAATACCCATATTAGATTTGTAACAGTTATATATAACTGCATTAAGTGTAGAATCATAATAACACAGATAGTACTGATGGCATATAAAATATATAGTGTATATAGTAATAAATACGAATTTTTGTATATTTTAATAACTTGTCTAGATTTTTATGGGATTTAATTTTTGAAAATAAAATTATTTTCCTTAACTATTTTCTATAAATTTAAAACATTTAAAATATAATCTTTTCAATACCGTTTAAATTGTGTTTTTACATTTATTGTAAGTTATAATTTATAACTCATAAAAATGAAAATTTAAAAAAATATATAAATGTAAAATAAATTAAATTGAATATGATGTATATTACATCAGTTTAGGGGGTATACAGGGGGTTTTTATTGGGGGGGGGTACATCAGTCATCGCTCAATTATGTGTATTTAAATGTAAATAGATAGGTGATACTCTACTACTTTAAATTAAAGGGAAATGTAATTGCAATATTGCCAAAATATCCTTTTCTATATAAACTAGACATAGGTTCTATATACATACAGAGGTAAATAGATGTAATAATATACAATATTATTCTTTTATATATATATATACAGTAAAACCTCTCTATAAGAAACTATTTTTTTGCAGTACTTTTTTTCTTATAGAGAGGTTTTCTTATAGAGAGGTTTTTACTTTTCCAATGATTTTAAGAATTAATTTATAATTGAAAATGCATTATATAACCTATAGGTTATATATATATATATATAGTATATTGATTTTGTATACTGTTTTAAATGTATACTGTATTGTTTGGGCTTATAGGCCGTTCACATCAACTCCGTTTTTACCTCCGATCCGATAATTAGCTCCGAAAAGTAGTTAGCTCCGGTAAATAGCTCCGAAAAATAGATAAAATAGCTCCGTTTTATGGGATGTTGAAGAATTATTTTAGCTCCGGTAAAATCTCAACATGTTGAGTTTTTACCGGAGCTAAAAATTTACGGAGGTATTTTATATCAATTATAATAACAATTATAATAAAGAATTGCATTGTGGGATTTAAATTTTAAAATATTGTATTCAATTTTTATTTTATATTATATATATATATATTTAACTATAGTTAAATAATTTATAATTCTTTCGTAACTTTTGGATTCTATTTTAGATATAGACAAACATATAGACTTACTAAGGATAATAAACATCGTAATATGTAGATAGGTTTAGTAATTCGAAATATAAAAGACGTATAATTATTATAATAATCAAAATAAATGTCATTTATTAAAATGAGGCCGTAAATATATATTCACTTAATATTAATAAGAATAACATAATATATATATATACATAATGTTATTAATTAATCAAATTACTAAGCATGATACAACTTGAAAATATCATAATTTGTATGACCTAATTATATAGGTGTATATTTAACTGCATTTAACTGCACGATATGCGTATTGCTTGGGTTATATATTTCAATTAAAATTAGTAACTATGATCTATATTTAGATTTGAGTGACACATCAGATGTGTCACTCAAATATAAATATAGATCATAGTTACTAATTTTAATTGAAATATATAACCGATTAAATGATGTGATATCATATATAATATTGTACATTATTAGAGATAAGATATATATCGATCAAATTTGCTGCTGGCAATATAATTTGATAGAATTATATAGAATGATCAATTATATTTTGTAAGATAGTATAAATATACATGATTAAATATAATGTATAATTACTGAATAATGATATCGGATTATAATAATGTAATATATATTATGTATAGAATATAATTATAAAATTAATATTAAAATTAATGTGTTAAAAATATTAAAATCCTTTGATGTGTTATAAATTAATTATAATTCTATTTACATAATAAATATGCCAAACAGCACTTTTAAACTCATATTATGAATATAATATACATTTTTGTAATTTGTTAACACGACACATATTATTAATTAATTAATATTACATATATTATGATAAATCTATTCGCATTCATATTATGCTTTAATGTAAGTTACAATATTTATTAACAAAGATTTCGAATTTATTTTGTAAACAAATTAATATAATAATAAATTTGAAAATTAATAAATAAAATTATTTTGTCGGAGCTAATTTCGGAGTTAATTTTTCGGAGTCAATGTGATGCCGACTACAGAATTAAATTTACGGAGCTAAAAATCGGATCTAAAAATCGGAGCATAAATCGGAGTTAAAATAAAACGGAGTTGATGTGAACGGCCTATTAGACATGTTAATACATAATGAAATTTTATTAGATTTACATTAGAAATTATAAATTATGAATCATCATTGATGAATATAATATAATGAATATTATAATAATCTATTATTTAACAATTAATTGTATAATATAATAAATTGTATCATCAATACATTTTAAGGATATAATAACATGTATTAATAAATTTTAATAAATTTATGGATATACAATATCATTTATTAATTAATTTTAATAAATTTATGAATATACAATAACAAATATTTATTAATTTTAATTCATTTCGAGCTATTTATGTAATATAATATTTGTAAGAAAAAAAAATATCTTATATAATAATTAATTTCTATAATTGTTATCAATATACAATAATTCTATTTATATATAATTATTTTGTATACAATAAGTTTCTTATAAAGAGGTTTTTCTTATATTTTTCTTATAAGATTTTCTTATAAAGAGGTTTTTTAATGTGGAAAAGGTTGAATTCCAACCAAATGTGTAAAAAATGTTCTTATAAAGAGGTTTTTCTTATAAAGAGGTTTCTTATAGAGAGGTTTTACTGTATATATATTATTTGAAATTGGATATTTATTTGTTTCTAAAAATTGTGCAAATTCATTTTTTCAATTGTCAATCTATATAAGACAACATATACTTATTAGAATATCACACCATATGTTTGAGATATATATATATATATATATATTTACTTTTTATATCAACACAAATAATGAGAAGATATCATGAACCACTCTCTGAGACTATAGCCTATAGTGAATGTGAGAACATCATAATACCGAGATAATGCATTCGAAGTTCAATAAAAATTAAATAGAATGGTTTTCATATGTTAGAAATCGATAATATACTAATTAGGTAATATACTACCTATACATTGTTTAGTATATAATTATACTAAAATATATATATTAATCTATTTTTTTTTAAATTTTATAATTCTAATAAAACATGATTTATGGTACTTATAAAACAGATTATTAATTGAAATTTTCATATAATATTTATTATATATAATTGCATCTGAATTCGTAAAAAAAATGGAATCAATAAATCGCTCTGTAAACCGACATATATTCATAAAACTATCTGACAATGTTTACGAAGATATGGTCGATAATATTTTTATAATAAAATTTAGAAGAAATATAAACATTATTGTTTTTTAAATAAAAAATACTACTCTCTCTTTAGTTTAATATATGATTATAATATATTTAATTTATGATTTTTATGTGATCTGGTAAATACAATAATATAATATAATTAAAAATAATGTGTGTTATACGTATATTTATAATCTAATTGGTTTGAAATTCAAACTTAAATATAATTTGCATTGGCCAAATGAATTAAATGGACAATTGAAATAAACATTGATGTATTTTATATAGGTAGATTATGGTTTATCAATGGTTTATTTAATTAAATGCACAAAATGTGAACATACTATTTATAACATAAAATAATTATACTTTAAAATTTAAAATACAGAACAATATTAACTTTCATTATCCCTTTAAAATTATGTATAATTATACTCATGATATATATATATATATATATATATATAAGATACATTTAGTTGGCGTGAGAGAGATGCTCCGAAAGCCTATTTTAGTGAAGCCTATTTAATAAACCTTAATCATCATCATCTCTAGAAATTAGATCAACAAAAAATGGAATCAAACAAAAAGACTGAATTCATAAATGGCGAAAGGATACGAACCATAGAAAGATTACGTAAATACAAACTGGTTAGTATAACGCCGCTAGCTTCTCACCGTGATATCAGCATTGGTGTGAACCTACTCTATATGTGCTTCTCGTCAAATATCAAAATATGCCGGTTTCGGTGTATATAATTACTTATGGATTTAGGGCACGACGCAAGCCTTATGCCCGTGTTTATATATGAATTATCTATTATCGAATCTTAAATCTTTAACCGGCTCGATATCGGGTAAATGTTTTAAAACGAATAAATAATTTGTATATCGTGATTTCGGGCTATACAAATCTCGCTGTTTTTGCGATGTTAAACCCCCTTTACGCGTGGATGTGTCGAACACGTCCGCTAAACACCGCATTGACACCTTATCGCTATCCTCAGCACCCACAGGAATAGTACTTCTGTATTTGTCATCATAATACACATATAATTACATCTCTGAGTATTCATTCATATTCAAATACAAATACAAATACTTAGTTGGCCCCATCCCTGAACATTCGTTCTATTTAATAATTATATATATTTTTATAGTGTATTTTAATTGTGTATTCGATCTAATACAAAGAATACGAATAAATATCTGAATATTCATTAAAATACACATACACATACACCAAATCAGTGTAAACAAATCAGTGTATTCGACCCGACCGCCCACAGAAATACCCGACCCAACCGACGCTGTACACGTTCACGACCGACCCCGCTGACCTGGCTGACCCCCAGCACTTCCTTCAGACTACAGAGAGTGGCGCCACCACTACTACCGCCACCACCGCAGACAGCAAAGTCGACGGGTAAGTAATGGATGTGAGAGAGAGAGAGAGATAGAGAGAGAGAGAGAGAGAGAGAGAGATAGAGAGAGAGAGAGAGAGAGAGAGAGATAGAGAGAGAGAGAGATAGAGAGAGAGAGAGAGAGAGAGAGAGAGAGAGAGAAGTTGTGTGTGTATATTACGTATGCGTGTGTATGCGCGTGTGTATGTATGAGTGTATGTGTATGTGTTTGTTAGGAATTATTGAAGTATAATCTATATTTACACGTATACCGTATTATGTGTGTAATAATGTATACACGTATCGCATATAACTCGGGTCAGGTTACGATAAAGTTATGATTCATCATTGAACGAAGAGATTAGTGTATCGCGTTATGTACGTGTGCATGTACTACGGGGGTGTTATGTAACTAGGGGGGTTATATAACGGGGCATTATGTACCAGGTATGTACTACGGGGGTGTTATGTAACTAGGGGGGTTATATAACGGGGCATTATGTACCAGGTATGTACTACGCTCGACGTTACCTCCTCGTATAGCTGCACGTATGTATATAGATATAGAGATATATACATATATGTATGTAGAGATGTGTATCGGTGACTTTCACTGTAACCACGCCGATTATAATCAACAACAGATTATCACCACTATACAACAGGTTATCACCACTATACAATAGGTTATCACCACTATACAATAGGTTATTACCACTATACAATGTCACATCAAAACCTCATAAGTCTTAGTATCTATTGTTTACGTTATGATTACATTAATAATAGTAGTGACCTTACGCGACCCTGTCCTGTATATAGGGCGTAGTTCCCTTTATAACCTTGACATAACGAACCATAATAGTAGTGACCTTACGCGACCCTGTCCTGTATATAGGGCGTAGTTCCCTTTCTAACCTTGACATAACGAACCTTAATAGTATTGTATCGTTCTGTTAGTCGTTACGCGACACTCTGTGTTAATACACATGTACACCGCCTAAATAAGTCCACGGTAAGTCGTAGTTTTCACTAATCGCCCCCCCGCCCCGCCCCGTTTAGGAAATATTGGACGGGTTTCAACGATAAAGTGAAGAAGATGATAATCAGCGAACAAGACCTGCAGGAGATGAGTGCCATCGTGATGAACAAGTCTAGGAAACCGCACAAGTACAGCAGAGGTTCGTGATCGGGGTCTGGTTAACGTACTGCTTGTACGACGGCTGTATCTACTGTACAAACATTCACTGTATAAATGTTGCGTTCACTGTACATACCTTACATTGTACAGTGTACAATGTAAGGTATATATTACATTCTAAATTCTACAATGTACAATGTACACTGTACAATACACAGTGTACACTGTACCGTGTACAAACCCTAGTATTACTCGACACTTAATTTCTTTAGCGAAGTCATTAAAATAAATTATTAAATTAAATCGTACGAGGCTGTAAAATCTACTATACCTACACATACGCTATTTACAAACATACAGATAATATACGTATCTAGATATACATGTGTATGGCGGCGGTGGTTCACCTTACGCGCCCCTTACGCGCCCCGCAGGATGGGGTACCTTATCATCGTCGGCTACGGAAGCTGGTGACGGCTCATCAGCGAAAGAGGCGTGCGTCCGTTCCGCATACGTGGAGGAGACGGCCGGCGCTAGGGTGGAGAAAGTTAAACACGCCGCTACTAAAGGTTTGCATCACTTTGAGACTCTTTGTATATCGTAGGCTTACAAATATACTTACTTTTTTAATTTATATTTCTGTGTATGTCCGTGTACGAAATCACAATGTTAATGTTATATTAAGGTATTTTAAAATGTTTCTTTTATGAGTTCTATGTCAAATAGTTTATAATAAGAATAATGTGTGAATAATTTTAAAGATAATATTTAAAAAATGTAAATGTAAAAATGTATGTAAATACATTTTATTATAAATAAAATTAGAAAATGATTTTTATTTTATGATTTTGTGGTTTTATCGTGCCCTTAAGGGGGTTCGACGTTCTTTTTTTCTTAAAAAAAATTATAAATCAATTTTTATTTTATTGAATAATTATATTATATAATTAATTATCTTTCATTTACAAAAAAATCGTTAAGAAATTTACAATATAACTATCAAAATTCGATGTTTTATGATACCTACTAGTCTGTCATATTCTAAATAATTTGTATATTAATAAAATAATAATTATTGTAAAATATTAGGTATTATAAATTCATTCCATTCATGAATTTCGATTTATAAAATCGATTTTAAAAATGTTTTGAAATAAATGTTTAGCTTGTAAATATTAAAAAAAAAAGATTACTTTATTTTTCAACATCAATTTACTCAGTAACTTTTTTTATGATAATTAATGTTACTAAAACATTAATATATTTTTTACTAACTATTATAATGTTAAGTATTGGTTACACAACCATAATATCAAATTCTTACTTAAATATTAATTCTGAGTAAATTGATTATAAAATATAATATTGATTATTAAATAAATATACAATACGAATTATGATATTTACTATTTAACGTATAAAATAATTGATAATTAAGAGATATATTTGAATAACAATAGATAACATTTTTATCACATATGACTGATTAATAGAAGTCAAGCACCACCTATAGAATAGAGAATAGAGAATAGAGAATAGAGAGATAAGAGAGACTCTCTCTTTCTCTCTCTCTCTCTCTCTCTCTCTCTCTCTCTCTCTCTCTCTCTCTCTCTCTCTCTCTCTCTCTCTCTCTCTCTCTCTCTCTCTCTCTCTCTCTCTCTCTCTCTCTCTCTCTCTCTCTCTCTCTCTCTCTCTCTCTCTCTCTCTCTCTCTCTCTCTCTCTCTCTCTCTCTCTCTCTCTCTCTCTCTCTCTCTCTCTCTCGGTGATTAAATGTTTCATTATTTTTATATTTTCATGGTTTTTGATATCTCTAATATCACTTTAATATTACGTTTTAAAATAGGATTTTGAATAAATATATAAAAATTACGAATTTTAAATAAAACAATCACGTGATTTATATATATTGGGAGAAAAAGAATTGGAATAAAAATAAATATTAAATTTATTTTCATATATTATTATAAATATAAATTGGTAGCAAATTCACTACCCAATATTTAAAGTTTAAAATCTAAATTGTTTGTTTATATAAAATATCAAACAGATATAACAAAGGGCAAATAGTATATATTCCCCATTATTTGAAAAATAATGAATTTATCCTAATGTTATGACAGAAGTTATTCATATTCTCCATTATTTTAATACTTAAATAATAATACATTTAATCGCCATTTTACAAATATTTATTAAAAATCTGCCATTTATTAAATAATAAATTCTTCATTATTTTAATACATAAATAATAATATAATAATAATAACACATTTAATCGTCATTTTATAAATATTCATTGGAAAACTGACATTTATTAATTAATATATTCCTGTAATTATAGATATAACACTTTCAATTAATGATATTACAAGTATATTAATAATAACTTAATAATTAAACTTAATCCATATAATTATATATTTAGGGCAGCTACCCACAAATTAGGGCACTTCCCAATTTGGGTAGCTGGGTAGCTCTAGAATGAACACTGATATATATATATATATATATAAATATACATAAATAGATAATAGACATAAATAGACAAATAGGGAAAAATTGGGCTTTTTATTATGATATTTCCAAAAAATGTTGATATTCCAAGAAACTGTATGTTTACAAATATTTCTAATTATATTTATGAAAATAGCTCTATTTTATTATTTTTATATATGTTCTTATATAAAGCAACTATATCAGTTTAATCTATAATAGTTTTTTCTGTATTCTAATTTATGAGTAGTTAGAGTGACATTATTATTTCGAGTAAACAGCTTTTTAAGTTTTACTTTAGAATACAATTTAATATTTAGTAATATTATTAATAATTATCTTTCTTTAAGGCCCTATCACAGTGTACATGCTGATCAGACCACATTTTCAAGATTTTTTCAAAATACAATGTATATAGATATAGGAAAATACATGTCTATTCAGAATACTTGTCACAATAGAACTATTATTTGTATTGAGTCATTTTTTTTTATATAGTCTACACATTATATAGTACAACAGTATTACAATAGAACATTCATAAAATATATATATTTATACATATATCTAATAATATATATTTTTTTTAAATTATTATTTATAAATCGACTTATGAAATATTAGAAATATTATTTTTATAATATTGAATTGTAATGATATCCATATAAATATATTTTCTATAAAGCAATACAAATTATCAAAAAATATCAAATAGATTTTCCTGTAGAGCAACGAATGCATACACACCTAGAGTTAAAATATTCATCACTGAGTATATGCATTTGAAATTTCATAGCATAATATTTGTAATAATTATTTCTTATCTTTTATAAACTTATTTATTATCTATCACATTATATTTATAAATGACTATAATGATGTGTATAATATATCATAGTATCTATATAATAATGTACTATAATACATATTACTATATTCCTATTATATAAAAATGTATATATAAATTAAAAATATATCTACTCTTTATCATATTTTTTTTTCTCTTATTACTGACCATATTTATGATAAATAAGCAACTAAATAGGTAAAATAATAATAGTAGTAAATAATAATAGTATATAAATGTATGCAAATGATACAGTATTAGTAAATAATAAGAATAGAATATAATAAATAATGAACTGTCACAATTGAATATCAAATAGAAAATGGTAATGTATATAATATAAAAGCCGTAAAAAGGATAAAAAGATAGTGTCTCTTTTAAAATATTTCATAGGTTTATACAGATCATGTGATTACAAATCATAACAAAGACATAAATAATCTAAACAAATGGCTTTTTTTTCTTCATAAATCGGCAATAAAAACAATAAAAACAAAATAAAACATCAAATAAAATATATTTGTTAGGCTTGAAGATTTTATTATAATTTACATTTTTTTTAAAATAGTAGGGTCATAAAAACATGTTTTTATGTGATTTATAGATCGTTTGTGGATGCAAATTTTTCATAAATATTAATTTACACAGTAAATGATTGTTTTATGGAATAATATTTTTTTTTTATGATATTTAACCATTTATACACTGCGACAGGGCCTAAAATAAAGCTCTTACATTGGTCTGTAATATCAAATTATACAGTATTTATATCAAAGATAATATAAAATAAATAAATATATATAATGGTTTTTATTTTGTTTAATCATTAATATATAAGTTATAAAACATTATAAAATAATATACATTCAATAATGCATTATATATTTATTCTTAATCATAACACATTAAAACCACATTTTATATCATTTCTAGACACATGTTTGTATACATAGTTATTTGACAGATACTTAAAACATATAAGTAATATGTAGTAAGACAACTACATAATACAACTTACTTACGTCATCGTTAACTGTGTGATGATTTATCGTAAAGATTGTATTTTTATTTTTTAAATTGCGCAAAAATGTATAAATGTATTATCTTAAATTCGCACATTTGATTATACCCTAACTTTTGAGTTTGTTAACATAATCGTGCAATACTAAACTGTAAGCTGATCGCTTAACGCACACGCCCATAAACGTTCGCCCACCACTACCACCACCACCACTACCACCACCATCACTACAACCACCACCACCACTACCACCACCACCACTATCACCACCCCCTCCACCATCACCACCACCATTACCACCACCCCCTCTACCATCACTACCACCCCCTCCACTATCACTACCACCACCATCACTACCATCACCACCACATCGACAGACGACCAACTAGACGAGATGATGCGCAACATTCGCGCCGGCGTAAAGCTGCGTCCGGTCGGCGAGTCCCAGCATCGGTGCAGCGGCGGCGGCGGTCGCGACGCCCCTCTCTCGTTGGTCGATCTACACGCGCAACAGTTACGCGCCGCGTTCGCCCGTATCTCCGACAAACTGCGACTCTCTGAAGACGACGACGACGAAGACAGCGATTTCGACGGTTGCGACTATTTCGACTGAGGACAGCCGCGCACCCCGTCTCGCCCCCCCGCCCGTTTACAGCCCCCCCCCGCCCC
This sequence comes from Osedax fenrisi, assembly GCA_964019155.1. Classification (NCBI taxonomy): domain Eukaryota; kingdom Metazoa; phylum Annelida; class Polychaeta; order Sabellida; family Siboglinidae; genus Osedax; species Osedax fenrisi. The sequence continues at coordinate 25,990,755 of OZ025239.1, forward strand.
ACACCCACAGCTGCCTCCACCACAACAGTCCACGAGTATTATGAAAACGAGCGCTCTCGTATAGTATTATATGCGGCGCGTACGTCGTAGTAACGTTATTATCTCTGTATATATTTATGTATATATTTATATATATATATATATATATATACGCGTATTGTATTGAAGTCATTTATCCCCCCTACGATTGCGATAATCCGTCGCGACGATTACCCCCACCCACTACCCCTGTAGCACACATTATTATTATCGTTGTTGAGGTGAACGCGCCTCTCTCACTAGGCCAAAGTACAACACCGACGTATCGTGTGTCACATGATCTCGGCGTGTCTCGTATCCAAGCTTAAATTAAGTTATAACACCGTTTGTGTACTTTGAGCCGATCCGTTACTACGCGCCCATTAATTGGATTCACCGCCTCCTCCTCCTGTTTTCATTGGCTGAGAGATTCTGGCGTCGTTCTGCGCCCCTTTAATCGCCGGACCCTTTTTGAAAACGAATTTTAACCCGACAATGAGATTATAATTTTCTAGGAAATTAGGAAATTCTTACGGATTACATCATTTCATTAGCGTTATTGAGTAACCTTTTATAGTTATTTTATTGTTATTATTACATCACCAATTACTATATTACATAACGTATGCCTTTACTAAATGTTAGACAATGTAATCATATTTCAAGCAATATATTTTATTCATTGTATCAACTTATTATTTATTATGGATTTTTATAAATAAAAGTATAATCTATATTTATATTTTAATAATTTAGACTGTTATTTAATCATAATAAATATCAATATTCAATTAAAGATTACACTATCCAGCTCCTATATAAACTGAGATTATCGTAATTATAACTTAAACTTAAACTTAGAATATTGCATTGCGAATAGAGATTTAATATATATTTATAATACTTTACCGGATAGGTATGATTCACCGATGAAATTAAATGTTACATAATATGTCATGAGAATAACTTAAATTAACATCGAGTGTAACACAAGAGTGTCTGTATGTCTACTTTGCAATGCAATAGTCACTTTAGCTACTATAATGATAATAAGGGCACAGATTATCCGAAAGAAAGATGTGTCACTTTAATGAATTTGTGAAATTAATGAAAAATTGCGCCACCTGTACTGATAACTATTTATTTTAATTCTATTTTTAGATTATACTTGTTTACATGTCAATTTGAAAAATATATCACTATTATAAATGAAAAGGTATGTACATTTTTGACTACAATAAATATTTAATTTAGTGTTTCTTTTAAGAATTCAACATTATTTTAAAATTAGAACCATTTTTCTTAAAATATACGGCCATATTGGTGCCTGTGTGGCTCAGTGGCTAAGGCGTAAGACACACAAGCAGTAGGACACGGGTTCGACCCTCGTCCGGACCATTAATTAATTTTATAAAATGGGTCTTAAAATATTATTTAGAAGTGATCTTATATAATTGTGTATAAATAAATCATCGGCTCTCGTTAAAACCATGGATGCCTTAACATGAGAGCGGCTTCGAAGGGACATTAGAGCCATATATGGTTATAAGTGAAAACTTCATCTAAGTTCCTGGATGGGATGAAAGGACTCCACCAAAATAAAAATAACGTAAAAATAATAATATTCCATAAATATAATAAATCAATAGATCCATTTTCAATGTAAAATTATACATATTCCTAACATTCTAAAGTATTATGTTATATACTTCGACAATTCGCTATTGAAATTATTTAAAACGATACTATCGCCACCTATATTTCAAACTATTCAGCATTACGATTTGTTTTGCGTAAATAGATACAAGTGAAATATCTTTGAGTGATGGGTGTGGCTCATGGATGTCGGCTAGTCTATCGTGCGTTATTGCTACCGATACTACCACTATTATTGTTATGAGGCTGAATTTGAAATAAAAGAGTAGCGCGTAATAGAGCTACACATTACAGAGCTCAAGTCTCTCGTAGAGGTCAAATAGAGGTTACGTGCTTAACTTGAATTATTAATAAGTGTCCACTTATGTCATATTTAATAATAACTAATTATTCCTGCATATATTTGTAAACTCTTGTTTATTTGTTGAATAAAGTTTGTCTAAGTTAGTTTTATAATATAAAATATTACGCGACTGTGAAATACGCATGTAAAATAATATCCAGAATTTTAATTTTTATAAATAGATATAGATTACAATAGTTCAATGAAAACTTAGCCCTTACTCGTCGGTATCATCAGTGATAGTATACGATAGCATATGGTATAAGCTCTAGGTAGTATAATACATTTCTTATCGAGAATTTTACTATATCTTTCTCCATTACAAAATATAAACGAACTGAACCTGATCTCATCTAATAATTAATCCCTTGCAAGTAATCTATTGGTCAAAATGGGCAATAATGATAGAACATATTCCCTCTTATTTTGAAGTCATTTAGGAGAAATTACCTCATATATAATATGAACAACAAAAGAAAGTGTTCTAATAAATAATAATTATTATATATTAATATTAAAATCAATTAAAACTAATGCGTACTAATCTGTATTATTGTACTTACTATCGGCTATCATCCGATAGTCGTTATACTATCTTCACAATATCTATTTCAGTCCAATTTCTTCACATTTAGCTACTTTTTAGTGATAACTTATCATTACATAATCAATACACGTCATGTTATTAGTTGCAAACTTTCTCTATACAACTACGATCTCCTTGTTCTTTTATTGTTATATACTTGTTGTGGAATCCTTTCTCGAAAGCATCTAGCTATTAAAGGGTTCATTTTTTTTACTTATTATATAACTATATTGTATTGTATACATATTCCGTGTGTATTCGTTATTTATTTATAGAGTATATAAGTAAAATAAATATTATTATTATTCATTCATTTATTCTGTGAACATTTGTTGTAATTAATCTCTGAATATCACTGTGTATTCGTATGCTTATATATGTTGTAAATCCATTACTGATTTACATTCGGGTTGATACTACATATGTGAATATCGCATATATAATATGCTGTTATATGTACACTGTATGTTACATGTACATTATATAATGTATACATTGTATGTATGCATACGTGCATATTTAAACAAATTAAAAGTTATAATTAATAATTTTATTAATAATATTTTATTGTTAAAAAAATTTATTTTTTATTTTTTACGTTTTATATAAATGTTTATTTTATCATAAAAACTTTACTCTAAACATAGACACTAGGCTATTATTGTTTCTGTGTCTAATTTACACTATATACACACGTGAGCGATTCAAGCTTTTTGTTGTTTATTAATCTAACCGCCACCCCAACGTCTATCTATTAGTCTCTAAACCGGTCAGTCGATGAATTATAGGTTATGTTAGTATAATAAACAATAATACGAAATTAAAAAAATAAAGAATATATATTGGTTTACAATTACAGTACAAAATATTTAATATATTACTCAATTTAAAATATTAGAATTAAAATAGATGGTTCGATGTACAAATAGTAGCGTCTACACAAAGTGCCTCAACACAAATAGTAGCGTCTATTTGAGACGCGTGCAGATTATAATGTTCCAGAGTTGTGTGCGGCGGTCGATGTCACGATAGAACCTTCATTATGGAATGTTATTGCAAGCTATGCGTACTTGTATAGCCAATGCTACATCTGCCAGCAACGACTGGCGTTCTTTGTTTCACAAGTTGTAACTTTGTAAATAAATAATAAATCAGATTTATCATTTCATGTTGTAAAGCATGTAATTAGAGTACAAATGTGTTTGAATATTACTGATGAAAACTAATTATTTGAGTTTCTGTGAAATATCGGATGCTTACAATAAAATAAACAATAATTTGAACATAATCTTGCTATGTTAAATAATTATATTTAGTGTTCTATTAATATTGGTATAAGAAATATGAGATCGATACAAAATATTAATAAATATTCTACGATCATATCATAAATTATTTCAATATCTTATATTTAATTTATTGAATTCATATTCTTATAATATACTAATATAACATATAGTTTTAATAAATAGTAAATATTATATAAAATATAAATTGTCATCCTTTTATTTATACATTTATTAAGTATATGTGTAATATATATATATATATATATATATCTATTATGTAATCATTTAAAACAAACATATGTTTACAATTATATTTTATTAAATAAGTAATTAATGGAGTAAAGCAGTATCACTACTGTACCCAATACTATTATTATTAAGTAATATATTATCCTGCGATCGAATACTGATAGTAGCCCGTAGTTCATCTTTATTGCAATTATTTGTCAGTTCGTTTCCAATTTCGTTTCCAATTTCATAGTCCAATTCATAAAATAATAGTCACTATTTTGATATTAGAAAGTTATATATATAATATATATATATATATATATATATAATATATTTATACTTGTGTATTATACTTATAAACAGTTCTATATTTTATATTATTATATTCTAAATATACAATATGTACTATGCTATGTCTTAATAATAAAATCAATACTTTCAATGATTTATTTCGACTATTGATTTGTTTAAATAAATTATCAATCATTCAACGCTCGTGTTTAAGGTAAGTGTGACCTCTGTTCTATAAATAGATTTTTACATGTATTTAATAGTAAAAATAGGGGTCTACTAAAAGTGTATCAATTTATTGTATTTATTTATTTATATATTCAATATAATATTTAACATAACGATAGATATTATACAGATCTATAATATTTGCATTTTTTATAGAATATGAAAGAAAATATTTAATATAAATTATATTTAACGAATAAATTATTATTATTTTAAAAATAAACGATAAAATAATGAATATTTTAAATTGTACTGATTATTAAATTAAAATAAATGTAAATATTGTGTGATTATATAGATTCTAAATTATCTGAAAATTTAAACTAATTTAATGCATTATTCAATGAGTTGATAGTGTTTGAATGAGTGAAATTCGTAAAAATAATTATTCTGAGTAAATTCTAATGATTTACAATAAAATTATAAAAAATATATGAAATATATGAAATATACACACGAAAAATTATGTTATTATGAATAAAAAGACACCTGTGAATGCGGATTATGTAGTTCTATATATAATATTATTTATTTGTGCTTTTAAAATTCTTAAAACGATATTATATTCATTCAATTATGACTATTATTAAATTAAATTTATTTTTTTGAATATTATTATAATAATTTATTTAAATGATATATTTTAAAATCGTTTATCGCATATCGTTATATTTTACGTATAAATATGATTTTATATGATTTTAAAAATACTATTTTGTATTTCAATAATATCGAATAAAACAAATGCGCAAGATTACGCTAGAAACTCGTAACTAACGCGTTCTAAAATATCTCCATCTCCATGTCGAACAGGCAACATTCCACGAATTCCACGCATATCTTCGCGTACTCTGCGCACTTGTTCTGAAACTCCGTCTTAGAGTGTCCGCCCGTACCTAGCCGATAGATTGTTAATGAGATAATATAATCAATATAAATAATATAATTAATATGAATATTTTTCATTTACTGAATATTGAATCAATATACAGAAGGATATTCAGAAGCTATACCTAGCTTATTTTAAGAATATCCTTATAATAACAATATCAAATATTTAATATATAATAATAATTATGAAATAAGAAAATATAAAAATAAAAATGGTGTAATACAAGATATTTATATCGAATATACACGTTAATTATAATAATAATAATATAAATAATATAATAAATATAAATAATATAATATAAATAAATAATATAATTAATATAAATAATATAATAAATATAAATAATATAATAAATATAAATAATATAAATAATATAATAAATATAAATAATATAAATAATATAATAAATATAATTAATATAAATAATAAAAATAATATAATTAATATAAATAATATAATAAATATAAATAATATAAATAATATAATAAATATAATTAATATAAATAATAAAAATAATATAATTAATATAAATAATATAATAAATATAAATAATATAAATAATATAATAAATATAAATAATATAATAAATATAAATAACTTCTACTTAACAATTTTAACGATTAACAATTTTAAGATCGATCAAATAATTATTTTTTTACTATTTAGTTAACGTTCATATATATATATCTATATAAATAATAGGTTTCGGCAACGACCGTTAGCGAATTCGCTCGTTACCAGAATCGCGTACTAATCGGCAGCTTTAGCGCTGCTAGACGTGGGATTACGCGCGCGAACCCATGAACTTGTGCATTTCAACTTTGCGGCCGGCTTTCTTACGATAGTCCATGGTTTCGATGATGTCGCTTTCGACGATGCGACTGTCGTTTTCGGAATAGAGGAACAGCTGCGTGTGAACGATGCGTGTAGTTAACGCTAATCGCATTGATTATTATTTATTAATTATAATTAATATAATGATTTAATAATGTATAGATCTAATGATTTTGTATATAATTAATGTAATATAATATAATATATTATAATATAATTAGTATAACGTAATAATTAACATTAATTAATAATTATTATTTAATATTAGTAAGGGTGATCATATTAACAGAAATTTGATAATTTGTAAGTATACAAAACGCTCTAGTAAATATCTTATGGAGAATAAAATAAAAAGTAAGTTACAAAAAAAATTGACCAAATTTGAACAATTTTTGATATGTCACCCGCGCTTTTAAGATTACGTATAATTTGCATTGAAAAAGATACCATTTTCTTTATTTTTTACCAAAATATATAAATATTTGAATTAAAACACAAATAATGAATATATTTTGATGAAAATTTGGAAAATTGTTTATCATATAAATATATAATAAAATATTACAAAATTTTATTTGTAAGAAAAAAATCCTAGAAATTGCGAGGATTTTCCAAGAAAGGCACAAATATTGTTTTTCCAATTAAAATATTTTTAAAATTTAAAACATATATAAATACAATATAAATATGATATAAAAACTAAATAAATACTTTATTTACAAAAAAAAATAATAAATTTTTCTTAATAATCATTTTTGCAAAAAAAAATGCTTTTTTTTCCTAGAAAATTAAAATTGTTATCGATATAATTCATAAATATATATTGCTTACATTTCCAATCGATGGTAAATTTTTATAATTTTTTTTTACTATTTACACAATATTTATTAAAGATTTTTTTTTGGTTATAAATTTTATATATTCCAAATATGTTAATTTAAAATAAATATTTAAATAGAAAATATTATTGAATTTATATATTTAATTAAATTTATATACAATATATTTATTATATATTATAGTATAATGTTATTATAAATTACCAAAATGTCTTTTAAATTCACATTATATGTATAAGTAAAATATAGAGAAATATAAAGAATAATATTTATTTTTTTAAATCTTTTTTAGATTTTTGATTTATATGAATGAATTACCTGCCGTTCAATTAGTGTAATATGGATCCGTACATCTCGCTCAATTGGGTCAGAAAGACACTTATATGTGTTTGATACCATTTATATGGTTCTTTTAACCATTTGAGTATGGCTATAGCCTATAGGATATTCCGGAAATCGAATATAACAATATTGTTCATATTGATTATATAATAATTAGTAATAGGTTGATATACAGATGAACAATTAAAAATAAGAAATATAAAAGTTCAAAATAAAATAATAACAATAGATCTACTTAATCGTAGAGTCATGAGTAAAATGGGTAAAAGGGGAAATATTTATTTTGAAATTTTTACGAAACTTTGAAGGTCGGGCGCAGTGTCTAAAACTAATTGAAAATAAAATCCGAGAATTGTATTTTTCTTAGAATTCAAATCTCTATTAGGTAAAAACTATCATTATTTTTTTATTTTGTGATCACCCTTAGCGGGGGTAATGTGGTTCGTTTTTGGAAATAGTATAATGGACGCATCGCATTAAATGTATAATATTATCGTAAACATAACTACCAAAGGATTTTATGTACAATTAACGTCTTATACGGGCAAAAGAGGATTAAAATAATTGTCTGTAAAAAATACTTAAATCTCCATACTAGCTCTACAGATCGTTGTTTACACGCCGCGAACCTGAGGCGAATGACTAGGATCGTTGGTCAACGCGTGGTAGTAGTCGAACTGCAGGTTGACGCGTTGCCGGCGACAGGACATGGCGTTCTTTAGGGCGCACACGCACACGTAGACCAACGCGTACAACCAGACAGCCGGCGTCACGCTAGAGTACACGTTATCGTAGCGACGTACGCTGGCCGCGATACCGGACACCGCGGTCTTGTACGAGTACTTCGTGGGGGCGCTGTAGGCGGGGGGGGTTAGTGATGGCGGGGGGAGAAGGTGTACTTGGGGGGGTTAGTGATGACCGGAGAGGGCGTACTTTGGGGGGGGGGGGTTATTGATGGTGGGAGAAGGCGTACTTTGGGGGGGGGGTTAATGATGGTGGGAGAGGGCATACTTTGGGCGGTGGGGGGGGTTTAGTGATGGGGGGTAGGGTGTACTTTGTGGGGGCGATGTATAAGGGCGGGGGCGGCTGTGGGATTAGTGATGGTGGAATAAGGCGTACTTTGGGGGGGGGGGGGTTAGTGATGTGGGGGAAGGTGTACTTGGGGGGGGTTAGTGTGTCGGTATTGCTAAGGAGATGGGTAGAAGAGGAATACTTTGCGGGGGTGATGTCTTAAGGGCGGTGTGTATTATCTATACGTAATGATATGATATTGTGAATTAAATGTTAGTAATTCTATAGCATCTATTTTTTGTAACCTGCTTTTTAACCATTGATATTAGTAAATATTTTTTATAATATATATATATATATATTAATATATTGATCACGAATACTACACGGTGGCACTATATGGGGGGGCGGTCAGCGTGTCAGTGTTTGTGTATTAGTATCGATGTGCTGATGGTGACAGGAGGAATACTCGGTAGGGGTACTGCGTTAATATCAATGTTAAGCTAGCTATACCGATGACAAAAGGGTGTCGCGCACACTAACCTATCGAATATCACGCCGGCTAACTTGATGCCCCAGTATTCTTTATTCATGTGCATGTACTCCGTTATGTACCTGAATTACGCAGTGGGGCGCATGAGTTATCGTAGTCGTGAGCTTATAGTTAGTGTTGTTGTTGTTATTGTTGTTGTTGTGTTATTTTGGTGGAGATCTTTCACATTTACTTTCGAAGTATATAATTAATATTCGAGCTCGTGTACTTATATTATCTTTATTTATCATTATTTTACTTATGTACTTTATCTCCATATTTATATTTATTACATTTGAATATTAAGCCAGTTTGAATAATATCTATACTTATCACAGTGTATCAACAGTAAATGAACGATATAGCATATTAAAATTGTTTTTATTTTGGTGGAGTCCTTTTATCACATCAAGGAACTTAGATGACGTTTTTACTCATAATCAAATGGCTCTAATATCCCTTTGAAGCTGCTCTAATGTTACGGCATCCATGTTTTTAACGAGAGCCCATCATTTATTTATACAATTATATAAGATCACTTCTAAATATTATTTTAAGACCTATAGTATCTGTGCGGAACAGGATTGAACCTATGTCCTACTACCTGTGTGTCTGATGCCAACTAACCAATATAATACACTATACTTCAACATTTCATTAACAAATTTGTGAATAATAATAACAAATAATTAATAAATTACATTAATAAAAATACTGTAAATATTAACAGAAAATTATTTAATTTTCTTTACTTTCATCAATTAACATAACTAATATTCATACATATCATTACTTTCATATTATAAAATACTCTAATACTCGTAAATTAGTTAATTATTTCATTGTCGTATATAGCCTGTAACTGGGAAAGTAGGTTGTATTAGGTAAAGGTTGACTTCGATAGTTATAGATAATATGTCAGCAGCCTGTAGAGCAGTGGCTCCTAATCTTTATTCACCATAACCCTTTTTTGATAATTCTTAATTTTAAAATATACCATGACCCAATGACAAATTTTATTTTTTATTTTGTTATTATTAAACTTCAGTTAAATGATAGATTTGTATTTAAACTGTATATAACATGAGAGCATTTTGTTTTTTAGAAATTGGCCCACGACCCAAACAAAAATCCCAATGATCCAAGTTTGGGTCATGGTCACCCATAGGTTGGGAACCACTGCTATAGAGTGTGGTATGACTACTCGTGTTAGAGACGAGTTTTTATCGCAGTTAGTGATTAAACAGCTGATAAGACAATCGTGGAAATAAGATACGATACTTTCAACTTTATGAACGACGGTAACGACATTCTGTTGAGGCTCCGCATGGATAGCACGCGGACATAGATATAGTTAGGTGTTAAGAGTTTCATGAGTTTAAGAGTTACATAGCTCATTTCAGATGAGGTAAATATATCGTGGAACCGATTATTTGTTAGTGAAATCCGTATTGATATTTAAACTCAATAAATGTATTATTACTAAATAGTAGTATTACTATTGTAAATAGGCTCACACTGTAAGGTACTAACTCAGTGCAATTGTCAATATTATAATATATATATATATATATATAAATGATAATATTACAATATCTTATTCAAAATCTTTAGGAAAATAAAGACAAAAATTAAAAATTAATTTTTTATAGAAAAACGATGATATTAAATTATTACATACTATTTATACTCTAATCTATTCTATACTAATGTAGTCGATTGGTTACATTTTAATTACATTTTATTTTAGAAGTATTACTTTTTAATAAATGTAACTGTATTACGAAAGTAAACTAATGAATGTTTACACTTATGCGATATCGGCGATCTAGTATGCTTTAATAAAACTTTCGTTTACAATATTATTTATTACTGAATCGCTAAATATACATATTTAATAGTTACTTTTATATATACTTTTATATACAATTCCAAACAATTAATTCTTAATATTATTATTTTATTTTTTATTATGGAAATAACTTTATATATCACTTCCGAAAAATTTATTTTAAATTAGATTTTGACTATATAAATTATACTACTATCAAAGATTTTGCGAAGCTAAGATATAACACTCCCTATGTATGCAATGTAATTTAGTAATACCCAATGCCGCTGCTAGCAGTAGTATCGAAATCACTGAAATAGATTTAGGTTCGGCTCTGTTTTCATACAACAATGTTTTCATTGCTCTATTAAATTACATGCAATATAAATTAGCTTTTACTTACTAAATATATACTTATAGCATTTAAAACATACATATCATATTTGTTTGTTATATATTAGTAATGAACACTTAGTTTTCATCATATAAATATTAATTTAAAGCATATTATTTAACATTTTAAAATTGTATAGTTAATTTACATTATAAACAACACATAGTTCCTAAAAGTAACCCGATATAGGTGGCACTGGGGTATTTTGTATACAAATTCGAATTACACGATTTTGCGTTAGTGTTATATCTTTCCTTAGAAAAATCTTTGCTATAACTATACCTAGTCATATATGATGTAGGTATATAATATACAGTGTATAATATACACTTTATATATATATACACCTAGTCGAATACATCCAGTCGTATACACACAGTCATATACACCTAGTCTAACCTGTAGAGCATGGCACCGGTATCAGAGAAAGTGTGTATGAAGATCGGGTGCTCGTCTAGGTTCAAGTCTTTCAGCAGTTCTAGGATGAGTTTAGCGGGCTTGTGGAGCTGAGTGGACCGGAACACCACCACCTCTTTGTCGGCCGAGTAACGAATCGTAATGCACCTGGTGGAGGACGGGTGTTATTATAGTCGGTGTAATAAACGATGTAATAATATGCGGTGATGTATAGTTTAGGTGAGGTTACGCGAGAGAATATTCTCTAGAAAAACGCGCATTCGCGAATATTTAATATGTTAGATCTAATAAATGCTCGCTTATTCGTAAATATTCGGGTTGTGACCTCAGCTTTAGGGGGTGTTATTCACGAGGGCACGGTACGAGTGGCTCGTAAATAATACAATGTAAAAATAGAAATAATGATATATCAGTAGTTACGGATAGAAAATAATAATAATTACTAATCGATAAAAATAGCGATCGAGTAAGTGATTTTAAATATATATATATATATATATATATTAATTGTTTCTGTAATAATATGAGATATGATGCTGAAGATGATAATTTTATTTAATCACAGAAATCCTTATTTATAATACGTTCAAGAGTGAAAATAGGTATATAATTAAATTAAATTAATATTTAATGTTATAATAATAAAATAAACAATATATATATATATATATATATATATATATACATGTTTCTAACCCATGTTTGTCGTATAGTTTACTGTAGCTGACGAGCTCGGAATCATCGGCGTCAAGCCAAGCGAGCAGAATCACAACCGGCTCCTTCTTCTTCTCGCCGATATAGACGGTGTCGTTTTCAAATTCGTCGGGGTCCGGGTAAATTCGGAACTGGGGCAGCCCGAAGCATTCGTTTACTTTGTAATCTCTTTCCCCTTTTTCGTCTACTTTCTTTCCTATTCGGCGTTCAACAATTTAAGTAATATACATATAATTATAGGTTATATAATGTTATTATTATAATAATTATAACGATATAGTTATCATATGTATTACGTGTATAATAATGCAGTATACTGAAAATAGATAACACTATAATAGTGACTATTATTATATAAATAAGTAAACATTGACTACCTTTAACGAAGTCGGTGATTAATTCGTGTTCGATGAAATCGGTATTAAAGTTCGTCGGAAAAGTGATGTGGTAGTCGATATCCTCGTCCGGGGTAGTCGACGTCGTAGTCTCCTGTTTCTGGGTTCCGCATTTACGAAGCGACTTGGCGCTTTTAGGTCTGGCGGAAGGCATCTGTAAGGTTGTTCTGAGTTTCGTAGAGTCCGATCTTTCGCGTTTAGTATTTCGTAGCCGATCAGTGAATGTGATGTTTATAATTTGTTATTTTATTTAAAATTGTTAATATTGCGCGAATCTAAATGTTGTTAGAACGTTATCATATTGTGAAAAAATAAAAGTTACGAAAAATAAACGAAATAATATTAATTTAGACTCTAATGAATATCAATTGAGACCTAATTGATATGCAATTAAACTCGTTTATCAAATTGAACCAATCAAATACTGGCTACCTTGACAACTAGTAAATAAACATTAAGATGTATTTCAAAAATAATAAATAAATATTTATATACATTTTATTTATATAATATAGTTTATATACTTATGTTAGTGTATATAAACTATATTATATAAATAAAATAACAAGTATATATTTATATATATATCAATATTTATACCTATATATATATTAAATAAATAATCGTTATCTATTATACTATACGTATTATATACACCAAATCAATATGGGTGCCCACGATGAAATGGCGAAATTCCAAGTATCTGAACTTTTTCACAAATGGGATAATGGATCAAAAAAAGTACGCAGACAAATTCTACAGGTAATAATTTGTTTTTTTTTGTAACATTTAATATATGTGTATATTAATTATTATTATTATTATTATTTGTTTCAATGGGTATTATGATAATAATTATCGAATAATCATTATTATAATGCCCCATTGATTTTGATTACAATTTCTGAGGTCAAATTTAAAATATTTAATATATATCGCTATATAATTAAAAATTATAATAACAGCTGATTTATATATATATATAACTATAAGATCAAACTTTATATATATAAGATCACATTTTTAATATATATATATATATATTAAAAATGTGATCTTATATATATATAAAGTTTGATCTTACAAATTGTAATTAACACAGACGAGAGCTATATTAGATTCAGTCCATTTAAACATATTATCTATAGAATCGACTGATTTATATAGATAATATATATATAATATAATATTAACACGTGTATTATTATAATTTATCATATGAGCCTACTATATAATATATTTTATATATAATTTAATTTATATATCGTATTAAATATATGACATATTATAATTATCATACATATAATATCAACATAGAGTTTATGTTTAATTATAGTATTTATTTGGCTCACGAAATATTGCGGGTAATATTTATGCGAGTTGAATTGTTTTCGCGCTAAATTAGAATTGGGATTCAATCTGAAACGGTGCCACTTTTTAAAATAATATGAATGTCATATCATGTAATATATATCTTATAAAATAAGTGTGAATATATTTAATTTATATATATATATTTAAATATATATCGATATATATATATATATATATACACATCACATGGATTCACCATATACTTGAGTTTAATATTATGTTAAATATATAATATATTTAAAATATATATTAAATATATAAAATACAAATATATACAACCGCTCGTATAATCCAATGTTTTATTTTCATTTTAGTTCTCCGTTTATTTCTTGTTTTTTTGTATCGTGTCGTTTTGTCTTACTGTTATCACATTTATATATTTTGTTTATATATGTTATATAATTATATGTTTCTATATAATTATATCTTTTTTTTATATATAACCATGGTTGTACTGCAGTAATTCAATAAACTTTTGATCTATCTATCTATAACATGTATACGATACAGCGTGAATATAAACTTACACAATTCCTATTGGATTTCAAGGATTTATCACAGTATTACATAGTGTGTATAATACAATACACTTACATCAAAGTAATATGTTGTCCACTGGCTGGTAATCGTTAATCACTCACTAAATATAATTTGATGATTCGTGCGAGCGCAACGCCGCCCACCTGTCAATCAAATGCGTATTTAAAAAAAAGTACAGTCGTTTCAGACTGTAATACTTAGAATATAAGTAATTAGATAATATGTATTTCTGTATTTTTGTTTTCAATTGGAATTCATCACCAATACATTGTTTATAAATACATACACATCTTTAATATTATCCTAGAATAATTTTGAGTTTGCTAATTAACAAAACCAAAATCAAACAGGAAATTATATTCGGGTTGATATTTTACTACTAATATATAATATAATTCACATTTATGTCAGTATTGTGTGAATATATATCTATATTTGTATGTACACGGAGTATCCTTACATCAGCCCCATTACCTCACATTACATCATACCCCATTACCTCGCGTTACGTCATCCCTAAGTACATTGATTCATATGCGTACACAGAATTTTATAAAGAATTACAAGAACAAGACGGGCCCAGAACTGGAAAGTCTCTTCGCTCAGGCGTCGTCCTTATTCTTGGCTCGTATCACCACCTACCTCCGCATCACGTTTATACTACTATATATTCGTGTAGGTATGATATTTATATATTGTTTAATATACACCTCGTATATATATATATCTGAGGTGTATATTTATAGATAATCTATTCGAATATTACCACTTTAATTCTAAATCATTCCAAGATATGAAAACTATTTCATTCTATATTATATTTAATAAAAAGTGTAGTTTATATAAATGTATATACCTAATTAAGGTATACGGTTATTTAAGTATTAACTATCGTTAACAAAGTGTAGGCAGCGTTACGTTGACGATTATTGCTGACCTTGCGCTTCTTCTCACTCACGGCCAGGTACATGATCGGTACTAACGTCAGGGAACAGCTACAAGTTCTGAAGATATTCCTGTCGGCGTCGTGTGGGTTAGTTCTCGTCGATACGGTTCGTAGCGTTAGATAATGTGAACGTAATAGTATATATTATATAATAGTTGGTAGCGTTAGATAACACGAACGTAATAGTATATATACTATTATATAATAGTCGATAACGTTAGATAATTTTAATAGTAATATATAATGTTAGATAATGTTGCGTACTGTTTAATATTTTAAATGAAATTATATAATTTTAAATGATTTTAGAAAATATTACATTATATAATATTCCATTATATTTAAGATTAAATAATATTATATATTATTAGCTAATGTTAACTAGTATTAGATCTTATATAATACTACTATATATTATTATATTATATAATATTATATAATATTAGCTAATGTTAGCCGACGTTAACTAATATCAGATGTTGCATAATAATACTAATCTAATATGTATACTGCTGATATAATCATAATCTCTGTAATTAGTATTGCTACTATAAGTATGTGAATAAAGTTTCACCTGTGTATTCATGATATTCTCACTGGCGATTAACTGACAACCCGATATATTCAAATGATCCTATGTTAAACTTGCGTATAATAAATAATAAATACAGTAATTCTCAAGTAATCTACTTTATATTTGTCAGTATAATAATTAATAATAATATAATTAATAATAATAATTATTAATTATTAGAAGAAATATTATTTGTTTTTCTTTTATTTCATAGTTTTATAAATTTATTTTGTTACTCAAAAAGTACTTCAAAATAAGATGAACTTTGTTCTATCATCGTCTCCCAGTGAATATCTATCACATCACGTCGCGCTCAGATACCCTACCAGGCGTTTTTTAAGGATTGAAAGTGTGGGGGGAAATTCCAAAAATAATTATGTCGTCTTCAATTGTTTATGAAAAACAATCCGATATAATAATAGTACTGTTTACGCTAAATGAATAAGTTTACGATATAATTGATTACGGAAAAATGTGATTTTTTCGCGCGGGCGAAAATTAAAAATTGGGCGCAAAAAACAGAGGGATGGCAATTTCCCCCGCGCGAGCACCATTTTAGACGCCACCGAATACCTCACTAACCCCGCCGTACAGCCACAAATATCTCGCGGAATTCCTCGAAGTCGGCGGGGTGTTGACGCTGCTCGAGATCCTCGGCCTGCGACAGTCCAAGGAGAAGGACAAGGACGACGCGATATCGCTGCTGATCTGCATTGCCGGCGCCGGCCGACGGTATAAAGAACTGATCTGCGAAAGTTACGGTTAGCGACCGAGGCGTCGAGGGAGCGAGCGAGAGAGAGATGTGGTGATACCAGGCTAACAGTAATAGGCTCGTAATAGCAACATAATAGCATTACAAATTAATAGCAGCATACTAGACTTTTAATGACAACATAATAGCAGCATAATAGCGCAATGTAAACATTTGAGGCTATTGGATATGCTATTATGTTGCTATTATGAGGCTATTATTGTTACCTTCATCGGTGATGTCGCTCGGTTTGTTGCGCGACATCGACATCTAATATTTGTAATAAATAATTATAATTATGTATATAGGCCTCACTACATTCACTTTGAACACTAGTGATCTAGTGTGCAATTATAATATATGTTAATGTATATATATATATATATATATATCACCTTGTATATATTATATTATGTTTGCGCATTAGATCACTGGTATTAAGAATAAACACAGTGATGTGTAGGTATTCCTAGTTTCAGACATCGTCATGATTAGATTATTACTCCATTCCACTTACAATCTCAACTACAAATTAATAAATAGAATTTTTAAATCTATGGCTATAGTCATAAAACCAGTCTATAGACTGATTTTTAATAAAAGTAAATTGGACTGGATCTCAATATCGCTACAAATACATGAATACACTCAGCGTTGGGTAGCACTATTTGACTTCAAAATTTAAGTTCTGAAATAAATATGGCTGACATTCGCAATTATATATATTTACAATTAAATGTAATATAAATACGAGTGCTATTGCTATTTATATAGAGCTAGTGCAAGTGTGAGTGTGGCTAATATTTAATAGTTGTCCAATATTGGTAATGCGACGCTATTCTATAATTGTAGCCTCACTCGCTAGATAGATATTTATATATATAGATATATATAAATAAATATTTTTTATTTAGACCTCTAATTAATTATAACATTATTATTGTACGCAATGTAATCATAGTGAGTAAATAGACATTAATAGTGATAACTAGGACAGATGAATTGACGAAAATTAATATGATTGTATTTAGATATGACGAGTAAGGATTAAGAGTATGCACTTGTAAACATTGCGATTATTAGCGATGAAGTCGGACTGGATGATTAACTTATATCGGCCTCCCCTCATTGTGGGCACACGTAACTCAATTTTAATTCAATCCCGGTATTATTCCATCTTTTTCATGTTTCGTGTCATTTTGTATTACTTATTAGTTCATTTCGTACTTTTATATTATTATTTTTTCATTAATTTAATAAACTATATCTATCTATCTAATGTATAATATTTTAACTATAACATCTTAATTCATTATCTTAGTGAACATTATTGCTTGATGTATGTTCTCAATGTTTTCATATTTAAACACAATTAAACGCACATATAATAATCATGTATACAGTATTAGTTTTTTACAATAACATATTTTGTTATCCGTACAAATATTTCTATTGAATTTGATTATAACTTTTTGAATCGCTTTTTATTTAAAATATATCCGCGATTAATCCAATTATTTTAAGTATACATTTCATTATTTAAGCACGGCATAACGCTAAGTCGTAATCGTTACAGGTATCAGAGCCATTGCGGAGTGCCTCGCGAAATCCAGCAGCGACGAAACGCAAGAGAACGCGAAGAACCTTCTACAATCATTGGGAGAAGGAAATCCTAGATTTACGCAGCAGGTTTCCGCCCGCGACGTAGAAAAAATACAAAATCACTTTTTAGTATCATCGCAGTTTAGTATCATCGCGTTACGAAGTTAAATGTGAAGTTTATCAAAGAAAATTATCTTGATTTTTGTTCGCTTATCAATTATAAGTTATAATTAATCTAAATCACCATTGTATATTGCACTATAATATTATATATTATATATTACTATGTCAATAATATAATACATATTTCATTAACTATTGTTATAGGAAGAACGTATAAATATATATATATATATATATATATATATATATATATTTTTAAATATACATATACAATATAAATATATTTATATTAATTAGAATGCCGAATATGTGTGTATGAAATAAGGACATGTGACGGCAACACGTACACATACGCAGGTTTACAAAGGACTGATAGCATTGCTACCGTGCAGTTCTCCGAAAGCGCAGCAGATCGCAGCTCAGAGTATCAGACTCGTACAGGTGAGTCGTTCGCGTACATCATATCGTATGCATTATAGTTGCGAGACCTACTATAACCTCGAGGTTATAGGAGGTCTTGATAGTATTCGTATCGTATAATTGTTTGTTTTCTCGTGATATAAATTTACGTTAGCCGTTAGCTTTCATAAATATATATATATATATTTATATTATATGTAATTTTATTTAAATTGTATTTAAATTTTTGTAAAAAATGGTATTTTTTAAATATAAAATAATTTAATAAATATACGATATAAGTAATAAATAGGCATTACAAAAAAATACTACTTAACTCACTTATTATATATAAATCTTCAGTTTACAGTTAATATTAACTACCATAACTAGATATTAATAATGAGTGCATTAATTACTCGTCCCCCTGAAGTGAAGAGTGCATATATTTCACACAATAAAAACGTACACAAATGACCATTACATCGAGTAGGTGTATATTATATATAAACTCTTCGGTTTACATTAATAATAATAATAATATTTATTTATTGAAATCTCATATATACATATTGAATACAATACAAATAGAGGATACAAATGGACCTCTCAAGAAGTCATAGACATTAAATAATTATTTACATGTTATAAATAACTGTGAGGGGACAATAAAATATTAATAGTAACATTTTTTTTCTTGTGTTTTGATTTAACGTTTATTAAGTTCTTGATTAATACAAGAGAAAAACAAGAACTACCTGGAGTCGAACCCGGGACTTCTGGCTTACTAGCTTTTGGTTGTCCCACTGAGCCATAGACCCCAGACCATTAAATCGAACTACCCTATCTATATATACGTAAATAACTGTTGCATTAATCGTTCAACTCGCCTCAGCCACTACTCAAGGAAGCCAGCTACACAATCATCGACCCTTTGATTGATCTGCTGGCCGTGTTCCACTTCGAAGTGCAGTATGAAGGTTAGCGCGCTACACTGGTACATCACAAGTGGTACACAACAAGTTGTACATCACAAGTGGTACACCACAAGTTGTACACAACTAGGGGCGCTGGAACGATTTTGTATGTAGGGGTAACCAACCAATCAAAATAATTTTTGTGGTAAAAATGGGGCGGGGGGGGGGACCAATACATATGAGGTCCCCCTAGATTTTAAAGCGGGGGGGACATATCCCCCCGTCCCCCCTGTTGCAGCCCCCCTACAGTGTAGGGCCGCTACATGTGTATCGTATAGTAATATAGAGCCGCGGGTCTCAGACTTATCAAGTTACCGGACCCGACTAAATCTAAGATACACATTACCATTACATAACATGTAATAATAACAGCTACTATTATTTATATTTAAATATTAAATATTTTATTTAGATATAACTATATAGGTGATAATAATTATTAAATATATATATATATATATATATATATATATATATATATATATATATATATGTATAGGCAATACCTATATATATATATATTAATATATCTCATGACTAACATGTATCTTGATTCCTTCACAATTTGTTTAATATTTAATTATAATTTTATTTGTTATCATTACGAAATTATTGAATGCCCATTACAAAACTATACGTATACGCCTATATATCTCCTCGTCTCCCTCCGATGATTACGCGTATGACTCATTGTAATTATGAATAACTTGTGTTGTCATAAGTGACAGGGTTCCATTGAGCCGATGTACAATAACATATTGTGCACTATTATTTAATCATGCACATCCGACTCCATTCAAAAAGTTTTTTGTAGTAAAACTTTAATTAATTTGGCATTATATAATATTTATATTAATATTGGCAGCACCGCCTGTGTGGCTCAGTGGCTAAGGCGTCAGACACACATGCAGTAGGACATGGGTTCAAGCCCCGTCCGGACCAATAAAATAAGTGTTCAAACAATATTTAGAAGTGATCTTATATAATTGAGTATAAATAAATGATCGGTTAATACCATGGATGCCTTAACATGAGAGCGGCTTCGAAGGAACACTAAAGCCATATGGTTATAAGTGAAAACTTCGTCTAAGTTCCTGGATGGGATGAAGTTAAATAACAAAATAAATAACAATAAAAATAAAATTTTGAAACCGTATAATTTACAGCACTAGTAGTAGTTTAAGTAGTTCATTGAAATCAGTTAAAACGTGATTTTATTCACAGCGGAAGCGTGCACTTTAGATGGATAGACATATAGATAGATAGATAATAGTGTATTGAATAGATTCAAAATGATGAGTAACAATAAATAATGACAGAAATGTCTAAATAATAATAATAAATATAAATAAGTTGTGATATTTACATACACTGAAAGTAAATAAAATAATAATAAAGACAATATTTGCGATGTTGAACAAATGAGCTTAATACAATCATAAAATAATTAGGGAAAAGGTCTATATAGGATTATATGCCCATAAAAATCCTCAATAAAAAATCCAAATCCTTTCTAAACCTAATTGCGCCTAAAACCGTCATTAGTTATAGAGCTGATTCGTGACATGATGTTCTACCCGCAAGTGAAGCCCTACCTCATCGAAGGAATCGTGGCGCTGTTGAAACCCATCAAGGACGAGAAACTGATTCTGATCGACGACGACGAAGGTTGTTGTGACCTCTAGCGCGGTGGTGACCTCTAACGTTGAGGTGATCTCTAATGCGGTGGTGACCTCTAACGTTGTGGTGACCTCTAACGTTGTGGTGACCTCTAACGTAGTGTTGACCTCTAACACGGTGGTGACCTCTAGGGGTCGCGGTCGTAAGTGTATGCGCGCGTGTGTGCACGCGTATATATGTGGGTGTATACGCGTACATGTGTGTGAATATTTATTATCCGAATTATGAATCGCGAGAATATTCGGATAAGTTATACGAATAATTCACTTTGTAACTAATCACAAGTTTTAATAAATAATTATTTATTGTGATTAAAATTAAATTATATATATATATATATATATATATATATATTATAAATCACGGATAAAAATAGAACGCTTAGACTTATACGTATTATAACTAATTGTGACGGGTGATATAAAACGAATGGTAATTTTATTTTCCTTTGCGTTGCTTTATAATTTCTAAATTCTTGATAAAAAGAGAGAATTTGAATGTAAAAAATGTACACGTATATAAATATATATGCGTATATATATATAAATGAATAATTAACAATTATCTATAACTGTGTTCCTTCATCACGATCAGACAAACAACCTCAAATCATTATGACACCCCTGCCGATCAATATTCAACAAGCTTCTGCGGCTAAATGTATCGGGTTAGACCACCGATATCTTATTGTCTTTGACAAACTGATTACTACTATCGTGATCTACCCAGGCTATTCGAAATATGCTAACTGATAACGTAGTGTTATATGAATTTGAATAATTCAATTAAAATGATTGTCTAATTTATTGAATAAAGTTAATCTAGGACGATAACAACATTATTTTGAATGAATTTCGAAGTAATGTATGATGATTCATTATTGATGATTTACAAAATAATCTGGGGAGGACTTTAAATTTGTGTTAATTAACATTACATATATTAGTGATAATATTAATGACTGCATATATTTACAAATACTATCGGTATTTATTAGTATATTGACTTGAGTAATCAGTAATCATAATATATAGTCGATAAAATCGGTAACTGCGACTTCTAATATTATGTATTTTAGTTTAAATTTGACGAATAACAAATTAATCCCGAATGACTGAGATATAATATAAGTAATTAAATATGATTGATTCATCCGTAAATATATATAAATTGTGTATTTTATTTAATTATATATTTTACTAAATATTTCACATTTTTAAATATCGAGATTAATAAAATGAAAGAATCCTAAAATAAATATATAATATTAACATTCATATTCACTCATTCGATCACTTATAAATGGTTATTAAAGTCAATATACTGATAAATATTTATAGTATTCGTTATGTAAATAATTTCGAGATGTTTGATGGCAATCCAAGTCTTTTAATTAGACTACATTGATGTGTACTAAAACTGAGACTGAAACTGAAACTGAGAATTAGAATGAGACTGAGACTGAAACTGAGACTGAGACTGAGACTGAAACTGAAACTGAGACTTAAACTGAAACTGAAACTGAGACTTAAACTGAGACTTAGAATCAAACTGAAACTGAAACTGAGACTGAGACGGCATTGATGCTCTAGATTTGAGCATCATTTACATCACTAGTATATATATATACACATAATCATTTATTAATTATATTATTAATTATATGTATAATGTTATTTAACAACAATGTAAGTCCTATATTACTTCGTAAATTATCGCTAATTACCTAGTCCCATATTACGGGTACACAATTAATCTATAGATAATACTATAGTTAAATATACAACAGATAAAAATAAATAAATATTAGTATTTATTTTATATTTAATCTAGTTTAAATATATGATTGATAAAAATAATAAAATTAAAATATATAGTAGTATTTATTACATAATATAGTATCACCTTTAACATTTAAACAATAATTACACAGCGTCTTGATTAGAGACTCAGAAACCATATTTAAGGAACTGATAAAGGTTGAATTTATAATATAATTAAAATATGTATTATATATATATATATATATATATATATATAATTAAACTTAAATAATTATTCATAATTATGAATTATATTTTTTTAATTAAATTATTTAAAATATATAATTACTTTAAACAAAATCTTTTTATTTGCATTCCATTGAAATTTGGCTATACATAATTCATATTATTATTATATTAATATATATATATATATTTTTAATATTAACAATGTTTACAATACTAAGATATGCAATATCAGTAGGTAACAGTACCTATCTCATTTTTGATTGATTGATTTTTTATTTAATAGAATATTTATTCAAAAGTATAAAGTTGAAATATTTTCAAACATACATAATGAATAACACGAAATTATAAAATAAATAATGTGAAACTTTTACAGTTACAGTAAAAAGTAAGGAAAAATTATCAAAAATAGAAATAAAATATATTGTTTGATTGATGATAATATCACAATATTTTATAACTTTATATAAATTGAATTCTTCTTAACTGTGTAATCTTTGATTATTAATTATCTCGCATAAATTATATATTATAACATTTAAATGAAAAATTTTAAATATATATTATAAATAAAACATGTTAAAAATGAAATAAAACGATAATTATATTTAAAAAAAACAAGAATGTAATAAGTATTACTTTAAAATCTGTAATAATAGTAAATTATTAATTTATATTTTAATATTATTATAGTAAATTAAAAAATATATATATTAAATCAAATAATGACTCAAAAAATTAATAATATATTACAAAATATGTAAATTATAATTTAATGACATATATTTCATAAAAGTAAATTATAAATTTTAATTTTTATATTATATATTAAAATATATATATAAAGAAAATATACCAATTTAGATATGAAGAAAAAACGAAAATAGGATGTAGTCAAAAAATAAAACTTATAAATTAAACATAAATGAATGTCAAATTACAAAGGTCTGTCAAAAAAATTATTAACAACTTTTTTTCTTAAAATAATTGTAAAAACAAAATTATATATTATATATATATATTGCGTATAATTATTTAAATTTTTTTGCATATTTCTATTTAGATATTCCAAGTGTAAGTTATTCTACTTTCAATTATTACAATATTTCTATATTATTTATAATTACTAAGTGATATCTTAGTTAATAATCTTCTAGTAAGTAATCTCTACTCTCTTTCAATTTGGTCTATGAGACTACGAAATAATACATATTTTTATTAATATAAAGCTATTCTCAAATATTATTATCGTTACTTTCCTCATAGTTTCTGTAACTCCATACATCTTCGAGTCTATTCTATTAGTTCCCATTGTAAATCAAATGTCCCCCTTACTTGCAACATCCAATCATTAATTCCATTTTTAGTTTGGTATTCCAATAAAACAACTGATTTGTCTATTGTATTTATTTTGATGTTTTATTTACATGTATCTATCTATCTATTATTTATTTATATATTTTCATTTTATAATTTGTTCATATCATATTATTTAATTTCGTGAGCGATCGAATGGTCTCCAAAGCCCTTTATAGTGCCTTAATAGAGCTTCATCATCACCATCATCATCATCATCATCATCATCATCATCATCTAATTAAAATTCCTACTTTTTATAAAAATTAATTTTTTAATATTATTTATAAAATATTTAGTAACATTTAGTAATATTAGGAGTAACTTTTCCAAAAGTAAAAGTTGATAATTTTGAAAAAATTAATTATATTGCCATTTATTTTTGCTCATTGTGAAATACATTTAAATTATATTGAAAAATAGATATTTCATTATCAGACGTGTAAGAAAAATATAATGTAGTATCATCTGCAAATAAATCGATATGGATTTTTGAAGAAAATATAATTGGAAGACAATTTATATATTTTTTTAATATTTACTTTTTTGATATATAAATGATCTAATGATATTATATAAATATATATTTAAGTGTATACCTAATGAACTATGACCTAATGCTTGATTACATAACAGATGAACGTGATACTAAATCTTTGCCACGCTATGGGAAACACTCAACATGTGGATAGTCAACGTCAGGCCGCCATAACCCTAGAGGTTAGAGAAGTATGCTCTTAGTCTAACACATGGGGTTTCACACCAACTCGAACACAATTATTAACTCTAATTATTAGAGGTTAAAGTTTAACTATATTATTGAATCTCCATAAAAGGGGTTTTACACCTAATTATTTGAGTTAATAATTGAGTTAGAGTTGGTGTGAAACCCCTTTTTCAGATAAGCGTTTATTTTATTTTAAATATTGGATTTATATATTAGAGTTAAACTTTAACCTCTAATTATTAAAGTTAATAATTGCGTTTGAGTTGGTGTGAAACCCCTTTATACGGGCTAAACCAAATACAAAGACTATACAGATTTAGATGTAGAAATAGTAATGTAGATTTCAATGCCAATTTCAAAATAGATATTTAATAATGTTTTCACTATATACATTTTAATATAGATTTTGATATAGATATTAATGTGAATATAGATGTAGAAATATTAATATAGAGTTCAGTGTAGAATGTTCACGTAGATTCCAATATAGAAAATTTAATATAAATTTTAATATAGAAATTTAAATATATATTTAAAAATAGAAATATTAACTCATTATATTAAATTAAGTCATGAACATATGGGAGGGATCTCTAGAAAGGGAGTATTTTTCCCGATGACTTACGAACCATATCATATTTTATTACTTTTAAATGTTGACTATATTCACATAGCTTATCTTTACGATGTATTTCTTTTAAAATGTATTATTTTTCGCGTATTTATTCATTTGTTTTATTATATCGACTCGACGCGTATAAACCTATATCGTTTTCATTGAGTCAATAAACCTTTATATTATTTATAATATTTTCACCTTTCGTGTTGTACATATGTAAAATGTAAACGCTACCAATGTTTCCGATATTTAAATTACTCATTTAAATGTATATTGTATACGAATATTATATGTAAATCTCTTTGTATAATATAAATAGGTGATATCTTATATGTAGGTATTTAAATTATATTATTATAATATAGTATAATTATATAATATATAATAAGGAAATTCATCATTGAAATTCTCAATTTTTAGTATATGATTTAAAAAAACTGTTATAACAATAATCATTGTATACTATTACATAATTATAATTCTATTGTATTGTTGATAATACATAATTGTTTCAGTACTATTGTCAGAATGATGGAACAATAGCTTACCATGTTCATAGTACAATGGGAGATGAATTATACAATTTATTTTTGGTTAGTAATATTAATAATAGTAATGCAGATAAAGCAACTAAATATATTATAATAGTAAAAATCATGTAAATCATGTAATAGAAGTTATATATTATATAATAATAGTAATATTATACCTATAATAGTATACTATACCTAGTTATCTATTATTTAACAGTAGTAACAATATAGATAATGTAAGAGTAGCTATACATTATATAATAGTAGTAATAATAGAGCTAATTTAATACAGTCTGAACCCGATACGTTGTATACTAAAATGAATATCCAACAAGTGGAATCACTAAAGTATAATACAATAAAGATAGAAACTGAACCTAAGAAAACCAAGGTTATTCATGATAATATTTAGTTCTAATAAACATATCAACAAGTAAAGTGAATCTTGCTCGTTAATAGAGGATACCTTATTTATAAATTCTATATAAAATATCAACTACATATATACATAAGAACAATTATTATTTACAGTATATATTCTATAGTTATATATATATAAATAGTATTTTTAATTTGTATTTTATTTTACTAAGTATAAATATATATATTACAAATGTAGTGTTGAGGTAACATATTAAATATAACCAGGGAGATCCCTGATATAACTACTTTATAATGATTTATTACTTATATTTAATTCAATGTAATCTCAATGTTCACAGAATAGAAAATCAGTACTAAGAAAATAGATTATTTGTGAAAAGATTGAAGCGAACATTTATATAAATGAAATAAAACTAAAATCTTATATCATTATAAATTTTTATTCATTTAGTAAATATATAATTTGAATACAATTGTAAGTTTAATCTTTATTAATCACTTTATATATCATTAATAATACTAGTAAATACAGTTAGTATGGCAGTTGGTATATTATGTGATAAACTGAGGTATTACTTGGGTAAAAGTGAGGCTTTCAACACCTCTAGTGATTTGATTATATTTTGAAGATTAATTGTATCCAAATCTTTCAGTTTTTCTTGATATCCGTTCGTTAATAATATTCAAATAATTAAGATATATATAAGAATATTAATATATATAAATAATAATTATAACCTTACGTATGGTTTGTGATAACAATAACAAAGTATCAAGTTTGAAGCCTTTCGAGTGAACTACAAGTAAAATGAATGAATGAATTATTTATTAAATAAAATATTATATATAATATCAATTTACACTATGTAAACAGTACAACTTTTAATGATATGAGCCTTTACTCTAATATGTCTAAATTATAATATGCATTTAACACATGTTTATTATACATTAATAGGGTGTACCATTAATAGAATTAACCATGTGTAATTATATATGAAACAGAATACACATTTCAACAATACATATTATTTATATTAAATAATTACAAATCAATTTAATATATAAAAGTGTCTATTTTATGTGTATTATAAATGATTGTGAAGGGTTTAGTTTTTAAATAAGCTAAAAATAGTACACTATTGGTTAGGAGAGAAAAATATTAATAAGGGAAAGCTATTCTATCAGATATTATACATGAAATCCATAAAGATACCTACCATGAAAATAATTCATCCAATGAAGGGTCATAATTATCATACATACAGTTAATGTTATCTTTAATAATTCTCATACAATCATAATCATTAGTCCTATTTTTGAATACCTATTTATGGGAATCAATACAACCTGACCTAACAGCATCATAAAATAGTATATTTATTATTCTATAGAATACTATAGTATCACTTGACGGTGATTGGGGTATAAGGGATATATTAGGATGAGAGTATTAACAAAGAATTTAAACATTTTTAATTTAAAAACTAATATTTGAATATTTCGAATTGAATTGTATTAAAGTAGTAGAATTAATTCATTTAACATCAACAACAGTAGATACTTAAAGGCTTACAAATATCCTAGCTATAATCAATTGATTATATATATAATATTAATATTACAGTATGATTTTTATAATGGCTGATAGATTATCTATAGGAGTATTATATAGATTATTATGAATATTATTTATCTTAGACTTATCTTAGACGTCATCGAAATAATTGATGATTCGCTAAGGAATGCAATATATCAGCTTATGTGATGTTTTTTTAAATAAATATGTTAATGTAATATATCATATATTATATATATATATATATATATACATATATGGTTATATAGGCATATATGCCTATACAAATCCTATATATTTATGTATTACAAATATAAACATAAAAGTAAAACATATAATTATATGTTTTTTAATAGAATTACATTTATTTATTCGAATATGATAGCGCGTCACCACACATCAATAAACTATTAGTCATATAAATATGGCGCCTCTAGTTTACAACAATATTTCCATGTGTAATTATGATTGTACAATTTATATTTAGTAAATTTAAATGAATACGTATTAATTTACAAAGACAATGTATATTGCCAGGCAAGTTTAATAAATAACCTACTATATAAGTATTATAAATATAATTCATAGTAATATATTGAATATTCAAGTTTATATACATATTGAATAGTTGTTTATTTATTCTTATACGATATTTCCGTATTTATTTTATTAAATGTGATTATTTAGACATTTAAATAATATATATATACGTATCACAATAGGCTATATGTTAAATTAACTATATACAATATATTAGTAGGTACATGTATATATTATATATATATATATATATATCTTACTACTCATTACATTCATTTACATGTTTTAATATTATAATATTTGAATATTTACAGAAAATGTCAATTATATTTGTTGTCAATTACGTATCACAATAGGCTATATGTTAAATTAACTATATAAAATATATTAGTAGGTAAATGTATATATTATATATATCTTACTACTCATTACATTCATTTACATGTTTTAATATTTGAATATTTGAATATTTAATTATCTTTGAAAAGTTAGCCACGCCCTATAACATATGAAAATTATCGCGGCGGCCAGATTCAAGTGTAACCATTGTAGGTTGTATCATGGCCTCCTTTAGCTTCAAGCTAAAGGAAGCTAAAGGAGGCCATGGTTGTATATCCACAGGATCCAAGATGCTATCAAATTAATTTTATAATTCTTATTTCGCGTATTGATATCTTATAATAAATAGTCCCCGCGTAGGAATGTACACATCTGAAAACGAAGCTGTGCCTACGTCACAGGTACATTTCATTTTTAATTAAAATATAAACCCGTAAACAAAGGATATAAACCTGTAAACAAATATTTATGATTTATAGTTAAAATAAAAATCCAATTCTATGGTTTTTAGTAATCATTATTTTAGTATCTTTGAATAAAATCCTATTCTACTCTTGAAGGACTTTTGAAGTCTATGAATATAATAACTTATTTTTCTTTATTATATATTGTTTAATATCATATTTATTCTCGTAATTTACAAGGTTAATTTATATATTAATTAAATTTTAATATACAATTATATGTTATACATTTAATGTTATACATTTTAATATATAATATTATATAAATATTATATTAGTTACAAAACGGATTATATAATTCTCGGTTATATTTAAATTTTTTAACAACATTTTTTTACCATTTTTTACCATCATATTTATTCTCGTAATTTACAAGGTTAATTTATATATTAATTAAATTTTAATATACAATTATATGTTATACATTTAATGTTATACATTTTAATATATAATATTATATAAATATTATATTAGTTACAAAACGGATTATATAATTCTCGGTTATATTTAAATTTTTTAACAACATTTTTTTACCATTTTTTAATATTTAACAGAAATATTGTATTATGGAATATACTAATACTAGGATAATTAACTAATCTTTTTACGGATATATTACATATTATATAGACTATATAATATAAGTATTTGCTGTATAACATATAATATTTAATATACATTTTTAGTAGGATATAGTAATAATTTGTTACAGATTATAAATGTTAATAATATAAGATTTTATATAGTATTAAGTATACTATATACTATATAGTATATAGTATATACTAAGTATATTTTACCTATTATATTTTGTATGATATACGAAAATTCCACTGATAATTATCAGTCATAATTCACAATTATAATTATAATTGGTCAGTTTTAATTAAACTGAATTGAAATAAACATGTGTTTATCTATATCTATGCTACATGTAATTATTTATAATTATTAATATTTATTGTTTATTAAATTATAGTATATTTATATTATACTGTATTTGTAGTTTCCTACATCTTGATTAAAGTGTTGTATATCTAAACTATATGATTAGTACATTCATATATGTATATGCATGACTATAACTATGATAATATATAATTTAAAAAAATTATATTAACCATTCTAACAAAATTATTAAAAAATGTATTATCATTATTTGTAATTAATATTTAATAAATATTAGATTTTGTAAATATGTATTAAAAATATACATACATTAAATTCATTACATTTTATTTAATAATTATTTATTTATACAATATAAATTATTTTATAAATATATATTATTTCTAATTTTTATATATCTAAATTATATTATTAGCATAATTATAAAATATTTATAAATTATGTTACATATATTAAAAAATTATTAAATAAAATTAATTATAAATTAAACTATTTATATATATTTATATATATATATATTTAAATATTTGTTGTATTTTTTAGCAATTATATATTTTAGCATAATCAGGAATAGCTATAAATAATAAAAATAATTAGGCAAACAATCACAAACCTAGCAACACCGTGTCGGGTATGGCTACTAATATGATGAAATATTTTTTATATTTAAAAAAATATTTTTAGACAATTTTTAAAATATATTTTATAATATTTTAAATTATTTTTTGTATTTTTAAAAAATATTTTACGATAAATCTTAAAAAATAAACAATGCTAGATATACATCGGATACAGTTAGAATTATTAAATATTAATCAGAAATAAAATTAAAGATTAGCTATGCATAATTAGGAATAGCTATAATTAATAATTGATAGGCAAATAATCAAAAACCGAGCAACGTCGGTTTGGTACGGAAAGCAATTTAAAATCAGTAATAGTTATAATTATTAAATAATAGATAGGAAAACAATCAAAAACCTAGAAACGACGGGTCGGGACGGTTTGGGTTTTGGTTTTAGACATGTTTTTAAAACATATTTTGCAATATTTGAAATATTTGTTGTATTTTTTAATAAATTTTTTGAAATATTTTTCCACTCAATTTTTAAATATTAAAATATTTTCCTAGATTTGTGTGTATGTCAGCTAACATTTATTTTATTGTATATAAATAATAGTTAGGAAAAAATTAAATATAAATATTTAGCAATGCAGAATTAGAAATAGCTATAATTAATAAATAATATATAGGAAAACAATCAATAACCTAGCAACGCCGGGTCGGGACGGTTTGGATTTTGGGTTTAGACATTTTTTTAAAACATATTTTACAATATTTGAAATATTTGTTGTATTTTTTAAAATATTTTTTGAAATATTTTTCTACTAATTTTTTAAATATTAAAATATTTTTCTACATTTGTTTGTTTTTCAGCTAACATTTATTTAATTGTATATAACTATGGAGAATCAGGAACATCTATAATTAATAAATAATATATAGGAAAATAATAAAAATCGAGCAACGACGGATCGGGTACGGCTAGTATATATATATATATATATATATATATATATATAATGTATAATATAATGTATCCTATAAAGGATATATCCTTGGATTACTGTATACTATGATAGACTGTTTTGGTAACATTTTTAGTTCTCTTCATAGAAAAGTGCCAGCTATCTCGGAATAACTATCTTAATAATTCTAGATATAATAAAATAAAATAAGATATAAAAAAAAATTAATTGGAAACCGACAACAATTCTGAAAGCAAAACAATATTTAAAAAAGATAAGAATTTACATTGAAAATTACGAACACAATATAAATTACAGATATATGAAAGCTATAATGTATACAACATTTTATGACTGTATTGTAATAACATTTATGACCTACTGTGAGTGAGATAGCACAACTTTCAAAAACGGTCTACCCTATAAGGTATACACTATAGTGTATACTATAAGGTAGCTATCACACATGCAAATACACACACATACATACACACACATACACACACATACACAAACACACACATACATACACACACACATATATATATATATATATATATATATATATATATATATGAACTGTATACATATATATATATATGCACTGTATATATGCACTGTATATATGTACTGCATATACACTGTATACTGTGTACAGTGTGCTGTGAACAGTGTGAACAGTATACCTATAGGAGACCACGCGTGGATTGACTATGGTTTAATTTTAATTTTGTATTATCCTCAAACCTATGCTATCGTGTTAACATTTTTATACTACACATATACAATATAATATACATGTTAACTGCGTGTGCGTCGCAGTTTGCGGCTCAGTTGGCTATGTCAGACAAGTCAGACACGCGAGCAGTAGAGCGCGAGTTCAAGCCCCGCCCGTACCATTAAAATAGGTCTTAATATTTAGAAGTAATCTCATATAATTGTGTATAAATAAACGGATACTAGTAAACTCGAACCAGGTAAATTCGGACCAGGTAAACTCGGACCACTTTAAAAAAAACTAGGAACACTTTTGAAGAAAATCGGACTACTTTTATGCTTTAACCCATATTATAGAAATATACTATATATAGTTATTTTAAAATGGTCCGAATCTTCTTAAAAAGTGGTCCGAATTTTATTTCAAAAGTGGTCCGAGTTTACTGGTATTCTAAATAAACGATCGGCTCTTGTTAGAACCATGGATGCTTTAACATGATATATCACATACGCCGGTATACAGGCGTCGAATGCACATTATAATGTCTCTATAGAGAGCCATATATGGTTATAAGTGAAAAATTCAACTAAGTTCCGGGATTTTGAATGGAATCCACCGAAATAAAATAACAATTTATATATATATATACCTATTTTAATTATTAACGTATACTAATTTTGTGATTTTATATATACCTATTAATTAATTTTAGATATTATTTATATGATAATGAACATCGATTATAGTTAAAAGTTGTTATCATCTAAATTAAATACAATCTTAAAATAGTCGTCATATATAAAATATATTATATATAATAATAATAATAATAATAATAATAATAATAATAATAATAATAATAATAATAATAATAATAATAATAATAATAATAATAATAATAATAATAATAATAATAATAATAATAATAATAATAATAATAATAATAATAATAATATTAATAATAATAATAATAATAATAATAATAATAATAATAATAATAATAATAATAATAATAATTATTATTATTATAATAAATATTAATAAATATTAATAAATAATCGATATATATTTTTAATTATTTCATAAAATTATAAACTTATATGTTAATTATAGACACCAAGGATGGATGAACAAATGGAAATAGGATCGGGTTTAATTAATTTCATGAGTCCGCTAATAAATCCTCGCATTAGCTGCACACATCCATCTCCGAAAGATCACCGTCCCGCCAATCTTGTATTTGATACAAATAACAATAGACGTGGAGTTATAGTAGAACACGATGGCAAATCTCCAGTTAGTTTTATTTATTTAATATATATATATATATATATATATATATATATATGTATGTAGGGGAAAGTCTCTGATTACCGACCCCCATCTAATACCGACCCCTCTCTATCTCAGTAACTATAAGATATATCAAAAAATTATATATATACATGAAATGTTAGTAATTTAATGATAAATATGAATAAGTATTTTGTTTTAAAAAATATTCAATCCTATAGGGTGTATACAATTGTTATTTGATAAAATGAAATATTCTGTTTTTACGTTTTAAATATTTGAATAATAACTTTTTTTAAATCATTGTAGGAAATACTTTATTAATTAAAAGAAAACTTAATTATTTTATTAATTACACTATTTTATTGATATTACTAAATCCATTGATATTTATAGAAGTCACTTGCATCTATTTCGACGAAAAGCCTACTGTTTTAATATTTTACATATATAATATAGTCATATGACTGAATCCAATCACTGATGACATTTTGTTAATTTATCGATATAATGCCATTCGCGTATACGATATATATATATATATATATATATATTTTTTACATGCATTGCGTGCGTCAATTTCTTATCCACTTTCTTTATTTCGATGGTGTTACGTATTATAGGTATATATTTACCTATATATTTATTTATATATTTATCTTTTAAATGACTGATGATAAATAACTAAAGATATTAATTTTTTAATAATTTTTAAATATAATCTTAAATATATATATAACTTTGACTGACTATAGTCATATAAGGTATACCTTACTCTATTATTTATAAATATATATATATATATATATATATTTTTATATATTGTATTTGTATGGTTATCTTTTATGTACACATTATTAAATGATGATTTAGATTTTGAGGTGTTTTTTTATTATTATTTTAGTACTTTAATATTTGTATGTATTAATTAGCACATTTTTGATATTTTAATAATAATATATTGACAATTTTGTTTTATGTATATATATATGCTAGTTTTTGGAGCATATACTTAAAATAATACGCATATAATAATAATATTGTTTCAATTGTAAGTATTGGAAACTACCTATTTAACTATTGAAGTACAAAAGTTGAATGTTGCCCGTTTTTATGAAAATATACATTTTATTTTTATAATTGCTTATTTAGAATTTTTAACAGAAATGTTAAAAAATACATTTCAAAAATGCTTATTTTATTTTTACTTTATTCATTTATATCATTTATTATATTTGTTTATTGCTTTTAGTTATTTAAATTGTTCTCCTCATTATCTTAATGGGTGAAATACTTGACAAGCCATGATTTTTGATTCACCCAGGCTTTATGCCAAATCTGATGTTATTATTATTATTATTATTATTATTATTATTATTATTATTATTATTAGTATTATTATTATTATTATTATTATTATTATTATTATTATTATTATTATTATTATTATTATTATTATTATTATTATTATTATTATTATTATTATTATTATTATTATTATTATTATTATTATTATTATTATTATTATTATTATTATTATTATTATTATTATTATTATTATTATTATTATTATTATTATTATTATTATTATTATTATTATTATTATTATTATTATTATTATTATTATTATTATTATTATTATTATTATTATTATTATTATTATTATTATTATTATTATTATTATTATTATTATTATTATTATTATTATTATTATTGATTGATTGATAATTTATTTAAGCAAATACATAGCCGAAAATATAATCGAAAGTATAAAGTATAAATATTTGCTAACGATAACATACGTTATAGAAATAAATAAAGAATAATACGAAATTAAAAAATTAAGGAAATTAAAACGTTTTACAGTTACCGTAAAAATAAACGAAAAACAATCGAAAGTAGAAATAAATCATATAGTAAAAATAAACGAAAAATGATCAAAATAGAAATAAAAGATAGCGTAAAAATAATCGAAAATAGAAATAAAATACATTATTTTGTAAGTGGCATCGACATATTCAATTTCTACTTTAACTTTATAGAATTCTTCATCTTGTACCCTGTTTTAGTAATAAATTATTAGTTATATAATTTAATATTTAAATGTTAAATTTTAAATGTTAAATTTTAAATGTTAAATTTTAAATATATTATAAACAGAACATATTAAAAATCAAATAAACCAATACTAGAATGAAACAAACAAATAATGTAATACTTACCAAAATCTGTAATAATAGTAGGTACTTTATTAATTTATATTTATATTTTAATTGTATAATAAATTTGAAACATATATATATATATAAAAACAGAACAAGTTATAAATAAAATAAACCAATATACCTATACAAAAACAGTTAATAACAAAACATACCAATAATATTACGAAACAAAATAATATAATACTTATCACTATAATCTGAAATAATAGAAAATTATTAATATTGTATTTTAGTAATATAATACATTTGAAACATATTTACAAAATATATATAAAACAAACATATAATACCGAACAAACAAAAGTAAAATAATACTTCACACTTTATCTGTAATAATAATGAATTATTAATTTTATATTATAGTATATTTGAAATATAGATATAAAAAATCTGAATTTTCTATAACAAAAATAAATTTATAACAAAATATAATACAGAACAAACAAAAATAAAATAATACTTCCCACTTTATCTGTAATAATAATGAATTATTAATTTTATATTATAATATATTTGAAATATATATATAAAAACCTAAATTTTCTATAACAAAAACACATTAAAAAAACCAGAAGAGATAATGCAATAATCTAGATACAAAATGAAACATAAATCAATATAAAATTATAAATTTCTGTTAAAAAAAAGTATTTTGTCGAAACAGATTTTGTTTATTTTATTTTTAAAAGATGAAACAGATACAGATTTTATTATATCATTATTTAATGAATTCCATATATTAACTGATCTATTATTAATTATATTTTTAATTGTATTATCATAATTATGTATTACATTTAATTTTTTACAATTACCTCTAGTTCTACAATTATTCGAAATGTTAAGAATATCAGATATATTTATATCTGTATAATTATTTGAAATTTTAAAAATTGTAGTTAGATCTATTTTTAACCTTCTAAGTTCAAGTGATTCTAATTTAAAATATACCAATCTCTCTATATATGTTTTATAATTAATATTTGATGACTTTGTATATCCTACGCATCTTGTAATTAATCGTCTAGTAAATAATCTTTGCACTCTTTCAATTTGGTCTATGAGACTACGAAATTTACTAACCTTTGAAAAAGGTGACAAAATTATGGATGCATATTCTAAAATTGGTCTGCAATAAATTGTATATGCATTTAATAATGCTCTAGGGGATTTTGTAGTAATGCATCTAAAAATTGAATTCAAAGAAAAATAAGCTTTTTTACAAATATAATCAATATGTTTATTAAATAAAAGGTTATTTTCAAATATTATTCCTAAATCTTTATAAAAAGTAACGTTTTCTAATTGAATATTATTTATAAAATATTTTGATGGAGTAACCTTCCCTAAAGTCATAACTGCACATTTTGATAATGAAATATTTAATTGCCATTTATTTACCCATTGTGAAAATAAATTTAAATTATTTTGTAAAAGAAATCTTTCACTCTCAGATGCGTATGAAAAATATATTTTTGTATCATCGGCAAATAAATCAATATGAATTTTTGAAGAGAATATACTAGGAAGATCATTAATATATAATAAAAATAAAATTGGACCTAAAACCGATCCTTGTGGTACTCCAGATTTTACAATAGAACTATTTGAAAAAGAATTTTCAACCCGTGTAATTTGAGATCTATTCGATAAAAAATTATAAAACCATTTTATTATTTTATTAGATATACCGTATGATTTTAATTTAAATAGTAGTTTTTCATGAGAAACAACATCAAAAGCTTTTGCAAAATCAATATATATTATATCTACACATTTTTTATTATTCAATTCATTATACCAACATTTTAAACATTTTGTTAATTGTAATTCTGTGGATTTTCCACTTATAAAACCATATTGATATTTTGTTAATAAATTATTAGATTTTAAATAAAAAAATAATTGTTTAGAAATAATACGTTCTAATACTCTACACATTACACATGTTATTGAAATAGGCCTATAGTTATTTGAATTTGATGGTTCACCCTTTTTAAAAATTGGTGTGATTATAGATTTTTTCCAAATTTTCGGTATATTACCCGATAATAAAGATGAATTAAAAATAATATATAAAGGCCTACATAATTCATTAGATAATAATTTTAACATAGAAGATGGTATCCCATCAGTTCCGAAAGTATGTGTAATTTTTAATCTATTTAAAAATATTTTAATTATTTCAAGATTTAAATCAATATTATCAAATTTTTGTTTAGTTAAGTTATAAAATTCGGGTAAATTTCCATTATCATTTTGTTGAATTGAACTAAAATATGAATTTAACGTATTTGCTTTGTCGAGATCTGAAAATAAAATATTATTATTTGATATATCAATTAAAGGAGATACTCCAGATTTTAAATTTTGTCTTATTTTCATAAATTTATAAAACTTTAATTTATTTTTTGAATTAATTGCATTAATCTCTCTCTTAAAATTTAAAGATTCTAATTCCTTGGATAATTTTTTTTTTGCTTCTATCCAATTATATTTATATTGTAAATTAGTTTTAGATTTTCGAAATAATTGTTTTACTTGCTTCTTCAATTTCAATATATTCTTCGGAAGTACCTGTTTTATTGTATTATTTATATTAGGAATATGTGATATAAATAATTTATTTAGAACCTTATTAAAATATTCTACTTTTTGATCGATATTATAATCATTTGAATTTAGATATTCCCAATTAAATCTAGAAAGATGATATTTAATAAATTTTATATTAGCATTATTGAAATCAAAATTGTTTGATTTTAAAATCTGTTTACATGGGTATTTTTCAATATTTACATTAAATGAAACAGAATAGTGGTCACTTATATTTTTGTATAATCCGAAATAGTCTCCAATATTTATATTAGATAGTAATTGTTTTTCATTAGTAAAAAGTAAATCAATTATATTATTATTACGAGTTGGCTTATTTATTAATTGTGAAAATGAATTTTTAATAATCGAATCGTAAAGTAATGCATAACTTTTTGGGTAACTAGGAAATGTATATTCTTTCCAATTAAAATTTGGTAAATTAAAATCTCCTATAATTATAGATAAATTATAATTTTGTTGGGTTATATCAAATAATTTACATATCTGTTCATGAGAAACATCATTACAATTTGGAGGTCTATAGACACATATAATATTAAATGGAATTTTTGAATTAATTTTTAAATGTATATATTGAACATCTATGTGTGAAATAAAATTTCTTACAGGACATAAACTAGATTTACAAAATATCGCAACACCTCCTCTATGAATTAATTTATCGTATCTAAATAGTGTATCATTTTTTCCACCGATTAAATATAGAGAATCTCTATCATCTACCGTTAAGAATGTTTCAACTAAACATATAATGTCATATTTATTAGATGAAAGTAAAAATTCCAAAAAATTCATTTTATTTCTAATACTACGAGCATTAGCGTAATATATATTTAAATTGTTATTTTTAATATTTTCATCTTTATTGCCGGTTAGTCATCTAGAACCTGTATTTTTATTTTTATTTTTATTAATAATGGAATTTTTATAAGTAATATATGACAATTTCCATACACTAAAATTATCTTCACCAATTGACATATTCCAGTCAATTTTATTATTTATAATATATCTTAGTTCATAGGAACTACTTCTAGAATTATAAATACATTTGATAATTTTTTTACTTTTAATTAATTTATTTTTAACTACATGGTATAATATCTGATGTCGTTCTAGTGATATTTCATCTAGAGATGTTCTAATGACTGAATTTTGTAGATCTCGTAATTTACATAATCGGTTAACATTTGATAAAATAATTTTTTTTGAGACCACATTATCTAAAATTAATTTTAATTTATTAAATGATAATTGAACTATTGATAATACACACGATTTATTAATATTTACTGTTTTACAAATAATATTTACTAAGTATTTAAAGAAATTAGTTTTATCATTATTAGGAATATTTATATTGTGAATAATTATTTCATTATTGCTATCTATATTATTTTTAATAATATTTACTGATTTTACCAAATTGTCAGTAAAGGTATCAGAATTGGTTACAGTAGAAGTTACATTAGCGGTTACATTAGCGTATGATTTTTTAACAACAATCATATCACTTATTTCAGTGATTTTTGATAGTAACATATTTAATTTTTTTTCTGTGCTATTTATTAAAGTATTAATATTACTATTATCAATAATAGTAGACGATGGTAATGAGTTATTTAAACTAGGTTGATTTATTGGTGTATTATCATTATTATTATTTATACATGTATTACATTTAAATGTAAAATTTGGTGATCTAAATAACTGAATAGCATATTTTGGTGGTGATTTATTAGACCAATTTGTTTTCATTATTTTTGCTTTATATAAGCATTTATAATGGTATTTATTACCACATGAACATGATATATAATTTTCGTTATTAATTTCTAAATTACATGTAATACAATCCATTTTTAATGTAATAAATATATTACAATTATATAGTTTAGAAATTATATATATTTTTAACAAACTGTTTCCCTATGATTTTAAATTGAACAATTGCCGAATTCGATTTTTCTTGTTTACTAAATAAATTAGCGTTGCGATGTTTCAATTTTCTTATTTTCGAAATCGATTTTAAAACATTATCCTTTAATGTAATGACTACGTAAATATCGAATGTAATTCCGTATAATATAGAGAACAAGTTATCCGAATGTATTTGAAATTAATTAGTTTTAAAGAAATTTAATTTTTTTTTAATTTGTAGAAATAACGCGTTAAATTTATGCGACTTTTAATTTGGTTGCTATGCGTTGCAACTCTTATTATTATTATTATTATTATTATTATTATTATTATTATTATTATTATTATTATTATTATTATTATTATTATTATTATTATTATTATTATTATTATTATTATTATTATTATTATTATTATCATTATTATCATTATTATCATTATTATCATTATTATCATTATTATTATTATTATTATTATTATTATTATTATTATTATTATTATTATTATTATTATTATTATTATTATTATTATTATTATTATTATTATTATTATTATTATTATTATTATTATTATTATTATTATTATTATTATTATTATTATTATTATTATTATTATTATTATTATTATTATTATTATTATTATTATTATTATTATTATTATTATTATTATTATTATTATTATTATTATTATTATTATTATTATTATTATTATTATTATTATTATTATTATTATTATTATTATTATTATTATTATTATTATTATTATTATTATTATTATTATTATTATTATTATTATTATTATTATTATTATTATTATTATTATTGAATTGAATTGAATTGAATGAATATTTATTATGAATTTTTCAAGTTCGATTTAGTAATAATTAACAATATGTAGTGATAAATTCACAAAACGACAACAAAACGTAGATAGTACACATATAAAAATAACAATAGTAAATTAGAAACGTATCACATGTGCCGGTGATAAAAAAAATTAATAACTATTAATAATTAAAATTAATAATTTATAAAATTATATATATATACATATATATATATATATATATATATGTATAAATAAATATTAAGTTATAATTTTTTTAATATGATTTTTAAAGGTATATAAACTATTTGCTAATACAATATGTTCATCAAGACCATTCCAAATTTTAGCTATTCGATTATTTAGTAGATTTTTTGTTACATTTAGTTTACATGTATTCATACTAATTTGCAGAGAATGGCCTCTGGTATTGTAGTTGGTCTTTTTGATATTAATAATAGATGATGTATTCATAGATACCAATCCGTTAAATAGCTTATATACCATAACAAGATCAAATCTAGTTCTTCTGATTTCTAGAGAATCTAGATTTAGGTATATTAATCTTTCATTATAAGGTTTATAAGGTAAACCGCATCTCTCGATTAATCTTCTCGTAAAGAATTTTTGGACCTTCTCTAGTTTTATCATCAGTCCTTTGAATGTCCTGGCATCTAATCCCGGATTCCAGACTGTCGACGCATATTCAAGGTGGGGTCTAGCATATGATATATATGCTTTTCTAATAGCTGGCATATTATTAGTAATGAAACAGCGAAATATACGATTGATAACACAATATGCACTTGTACAGCACACACCAATATGTTCAGAGAAATGTAATGATGGATCAAATTTGATACCAAGATCACGATACGATCTACAGTTTACTATTGAAACATTATTTATAGTATACAATGGTTTATTAGTATTACCTAATGTAAGAGCAGCTGATTTTTTTGCAGCGTTTTCTAATTGCCAAGAATTAGACCATTCATAAAATTTATCAATATTATGTTGTAATTTATATCTATGATCTATGTCATTAGATATAAAACTCAATTTAGTGTCATCCGCGAAAAGATTAATGGATATATCTTTATCAATCACTTCGACTAAATCATTGATATATATTAGAAAGAGTAAAGGCCCTATTACAGATCCTTGTGGAACACCAGATATTATTTTAACTGTATCAGACATTTGATTGTTAACTCTTACTCTTTGAGATCTACCAGATAGAAAACTACTTATCCAAGAATGTATGTTACCACATAGGCTGTACCTAAATTAGTTAATTTGACAAGTAATTTACTATGAGAGACCTTATCAAAAGATTTAGCATAGTCAAGATATATGATATCAATAAAACTGCCTTTATCAATTGCAGTAATCCATTTAGTATAACAATTTAATAGTTGCAGTTCAACAGATTTTTTTATGACGGAATCCAAATTGAGAATCAGAAATTAATGAGTTACGTTCTAGATAAAAATTAATTTCCTCAACTAATATACGCTCGAATACTCTAGACATAATTGAGGTAATTGAAACCGGCCTATAGTTTTCTCTATTTGAAGGGTCACCTTTTTTGAATATCGGAACTATATAACTTACTTTCCACATGTCAGGACATACACCAGCTGATAAAGTTTTATTAAATAATATCGTAAGTGGAATAGATAGTTCATATGAGAATTGTTTGAAAAATATTGAAGGGATATTATCTGGTGGCAATGTACATGATAGTGAGAGATTTATTAGATGCTTTCTTATGTTATGCCTATAGAATAAAAAGTTATTTATAGTTGAATTATGTTTAGGTGGAGATAAATGAGGAATATTATCATTATCATTAATAAATACAGAAGAAAATTGATTATTGAGTATATTAGATTTAACTGTATCTGAAAAAATATATGTATTATCGTCAGATTTAATGGGACCTATAGTGGAAAAAGAGGAACATCTTGA
The DNA here is from genome assembly GCA_964019155.1 of Osedax fenrisi. Taxonomy (NCBI): domain Eukaryota; kingdom Metazoa; phylum Annelida; class Polychaeta; order Sabellida; family Siboglinidae; genus Osedax; species Osedax fenrisi. The sequence continues at coordinate 26,035,133 of OZ025239.1, forward strand.
ATTAATATAATTATAAAATCGTGATTTGTCATTAGATGATAAAATTAATTTTTCTCTATCGATAGTTAATTTTTTAATGTTATAATCTAATAATTTTTTAATATTTTTCCAATTTATAAAATTATTATGTGAATCTAATCTAGTTTTATAATATTTTAAACATTTTACTTTTAAACGTAGAATATATTTTGGATACGTTTTTTATTTTTGATATGTTTATAAGCTGGAACATTATCATTAATAATATTATATAAAGTATTATAAAAAATATTAAACATATTATTAATATCTGTTGAATTAGATAATAATAAATTCCAATCAATAGAAGAAAGGGATTGATATATAAATTAGACTTTCTAAAATTTAGCCCAACATTATTATTATTATTATTATTATTATTATTATTATTATTATTATTATTATTATTATTATTATTATTATTATTATTATTATTATTATTATTATTATTATTATTATTATTATTATTATTATTATTATTATTATTATTATTATTATTATTATTATTATTATTATTATTATTATTATTATTATTATTATTATTATTATTATTATTATTATTATTATTATTATTATTATTATTATTATTATTATTATTATTATTATTATTATTATTATTATTATTATTATTATTATTATTATTATTATTATTATTATTATTATTATTATTATTATTATTATTATTATTATTATTATTATTATTATTATTATTATTATTTTTATTATTATTATTATTATTATTATTATTATAATTATTATTATTATTATTATTATTATTATTGATTGATTGATAATTTATTTAAGCAAATACATAGCCGAAAATATAATCGAAAGTATAAAGTATAAATATTTGCTAACGATAACATACGTTATAGAAATAAATAAAGAATAATACGAAATTAAAAAATTAAGGAAATTAAAACGTTTTACAGTTACCGTAAAAATAAACGAAAAACAATCGAAAGTAGAAATAAATCATATAGTAATTATAAACGAAAAATGATCAAAATAGAAATAAAATATAGCGTAAAAATAATCGAAAATAGAAATAAAATACATTATTTTGTAAGTGGTATCGAAATATTCAATTTCTACTTTAACTTTATAGAATTCTTCATCTTGTATCCTGTTTTAGTAATAAATTATTAGTTATATAATTTAATATTTAAATGTTAAATTTTAAATATATTATAAACAGAACATATTAAAAATCAAATAAACCAATACTAGAATGAAACAAACAAATAATGTAATACTTACCAAAATCTGTAATAATAGTAGGTACTTTATTAATTTATATTTTAATTGTATAATCAATTTGAAACATATATATATATATATATATAAAAACAGAACACGTTACAAATAAAATAAACCAATATACATATACAAAAACAGTTAATAACAAAACATACCAATAATATTACGAAACAAAATAATATAATACTTATCACTATAATCTGAAATTATTATTATTATTATTATTATTATTATTATTATTATTATTATTATTATTATTATTATTATTATTATTATTATTATTATTATTATTATTATTATTATTATTATTATTATTATTATTATTATTATTATTATTATTATTATTATTATTATTATTATTATTATTATTATTATTATTATTATTATTATTATTATTATTATTATTATTATTATTATTATTATTATTATTATTATTATTATTATTATTATTATTATTTTTATTATTATTATTATTATTATTATTATTATTATAATTATTATTATTATTATTATTATTATTATTGATTGATTGATAATTTATTTAAGCAAATACATAGCCGAAAATATAATCGAAAGTATAAAGTATAAATATTTGCTAACGATAACATACGTTATAGAAATAAATAAAGAATAATACGAAATTAAAAAATTAAGGAAATTAAAACGTTTTACCGTTACCGTAAAAATAAACGAAAAACAATCGAAAGTAGAAATAAATCATATAGTAATTATAAACGAAAAATGATCAAAATAGAAATAAAATATAGCGTAAAAATAATCGAAAATAGAAATAAAATACATTATTTTGTAAGTGGTATCGAAATATTCAATTTCTACTTTAACTTTATAGAATTCTTCATCTTGTATCCTGTTTTAGTAATACATTATTAGTTATATAATTTAATATTTAAATGTTAAATTTTAAATGTTAAATTTTAAATATATTATAAACAGAACATATTAAAAATCAAATAAACCAATACTAGAATGAAACAAACAAATAATGTAATACTTACCAAAATCTGTAATAATAGTAGGTACTTTATTAATTTATATTTTAATTGTATAATCAATTTGAAACATATATATATATATATATATAAAAACAGAACACGTTACAAATAAAATAAACCAATATACATATACAAAAACAGTTAATAACAAAACATACCAATAATATTACGAAACAAAATAATATAATACTTATCACTATAATCTGAAATTATTATTATTATTATTATTATTATTATTATTATTATTATTATTATTATTATTATTATTATTATTATTATTATTATTATTATTATTATTATTATTATTATTATTATTATTATTATTATTATTATTATTATTATTATTATTATTATTATTATTATTATTATTATTATTATTATTATTATTATTATTATTATTATTATTATTATTATTATTATTATTATTATTATTATTATTATTATTATTATTATTATTATTATTATATATATATATATATATATATATATATATATATAAATATATATATATATATATTGACTAAATATATATCAACTAAAAAGTTAATTAAACGTGGAGATTTAAAATACTTTACTTAATCTGAAATTAATCGTTATACGCATATAGGTGGATATACATATCCAATTCCCGTGTTGCATAAGTATATCACACATATACCTGGATGTGGAAATCGATTTCTGCAAGAGTAAAGTGGTGGATATATTCACGAGCAACTCGGATAACACCTACGTGAGGGAACAGCAGCCGTCGTGCTGCACGAGCAGGTTGTGGCACTCGGCTAATTCGTCATGCGTGGCTTACCGCAGTTGATGCTTAGACGCGTGTTCATAAGTAATGTATAGATTATAGATTATATATATATTATATATTATAATCACAACCCTATAGGGTATATAATGTATAGATTATAGATTATATATATTATATATTATAATCACAACCCTATAGGGTATACCCTATAGGGTATATATATATATATATATATATATGGTATATAATTTATTATATATACTATATATATATATATATATATATATATATACTATATATGGTTATATATATCCCTTATAAAAATGAATTGAGTTTAATATATATGTATTATACATTAATTTTGAACTAACCTTCAATTAAGTTTATATATATATATAGTAATTAATTGTTTCACTCAATAGATGACTATTCTATAATGGTCATGTATTGTGTCAAGTAAATGTTATTTCTTTCTTATCATTGTCTTCCTCAATAGGGGTTTAAAAGTTATAGCGATAAACTTACTGGTATACCATACATGTCTAGTCAATCTAACCTTAATTTTGTTAAAAAATTAAGTAGGTAGTATACTAGTAGGTATACCTATTTAATATATAATGTATGGGACGGAACGGGGTAGTGTCCAAGAACGGGGTAGTGGTCGTTTTAATTAACGCTTAAATGGTGCTAAATAGGATAATAAGTTCTATATACAATATTTAGATGATCCAAATGTCTATAATATAAAGTAACTTTTTTTTTTAAATAATTAATTAATTACTCTAATTTATTACATAATAATTTTTTGTCAAATTTAACAAAAACATGATTATATATATTTATACTTATTTATGTGTGTGTATTTATACCACAACCCCGGACTTGCCTTATTTTAATGCTTTTGTATGCCTTTTTTAATGCCTAATAAATAGTTAATAATATTCATTAATATATAAAAGTGAAATCACAGTATTCTAAACCTATATGATTTATAGCATTTTCAAAAAAAAAAAGATCTTAATTCAGTATTTATCGATATATTAGAAGTATGCTGAGGCATATACATTATCGGCCACTACTCCGTTCTCTCCCCTAATCCCTGTTAAAATGCATCGATTTTATAATATTAAAATTATTATTTTTATTATGTATACCTATAGGTGTAGATTGAAACACTACGAACAACTGTATTGTGCACTCTGCACTATTATAATATTCTCTTGTTTACTAAATAGTATTATGTTTTTATATAACTATAGTGTGTATAGTATATAGTTAAGTATATATTTTATTAATATCACCTATATTTTATTTAATAATGTATTCATTTACCAAAGTTATATTTAATTAGGAATTATATTTATGTTTATAAACATATTTATATGTATATACTAGGGATGTAAATGATGCCGAGCTTTTGATGCCGAGCCGAGAATATTGGTTTTTGATGCCGAGCCGAGACTTTCATTTTCGGAAAAAAAACGAGCCCAGGCCGAGCCGAGACTCTAGCCAAACGAGCCCGAGTTGATACTTTTACAAAACATTACCGAGTCGAAATGATGCTTTTTTGAAATTACATTTTAATACTAATTTTTATATATTTCACATTTACATCAATTTAAACAAAATAATCTGCGCCAACTTCGCGATTAAGTGAATAATAATGTATATTTCATCTAGTGGTGTAAATAATACCGAGCTTTTTGATGCCGAAGAATTTCATTTTCGGAAAAAAAAAACGAGCCCGAGCCGAGCCGAGACTCTAGCCAAGCGAGCCCGAGCCGAGCCGAGACTCTAACAAAACGAGCCCGAGCCGAGTTGAGACTTTAGGTATCTGATACTGAGACTGCATCATGCTTTAGATTTGAGCACCATTTACATAACTAATATATACCTATTCTTGTATACAAATTATAATATCTCCTATTTATATAGCGAATCAGGAACGATTAGTAATACGTCTCCGTTTAAAATAATTGGTCATGTTGGAAGATATGTCGCTAATGAATCACGCTATTTATTGCTAAAAGTCAATGGATTCAAAACAAAGTTAATATAAATATTTATATATTTATTATATTAAATTTCGTTTAAATAAATTATGTATTCGTATTTAATTATCGCTTTAACTTGTCATATATTTCTATTCTAACATACATTTGTAGGTTAACGTGCATTATTATATTTATGTATGTTCAATACAATAGGTATTGTAGGACATAATTATATTAACATAATTATTTATTGTATAATGTATACATAAACTAGGACATTTGTTATGGCGTGATTGTTGATTATTATTAAAGGTATTACTTACTATATAAAGCCTTCGTAAATTGTGATGGTGGATGCGGGGATACATTTGCCATTTAGTTTAATAACTTTCACGTATAGTTCATATATATATATATGGTGGTGGCAAATAAAGGGCTTCAAACGAATTTACTTTTCAATAGGTTTTATTGGAAATTCTCATAAAAAAGACCTGTAGGTACACATACGTACAAAAAGACCTGTAGACCTATATACAAATAATAGGTATACGTAGGTATACGAATACGTAATATAAATATTATAGTTACCTTAGCCGAATTAGTGCAAGTGTCCACTCTCTACTTATTATATCTTAGAAACACTCCTTATCAGTCAACGTAATATTAAGAAGTAAGTTTATAAATAATTGATATTATAATGCGTGTGTTGCGTGCGCTCACTCTAGATACTAATAACCTATATCCACTCTACTACATATATATATATATATATATATATATATATATATATATATATATATATATATATATATATATATATATATATATATATATATATATAATTATATGTAGGCCATCGTTATAAAGACAGTTTTTTTTCTTTCTTTATATCGATAATTTAGACATGTACCAAGTAGATTTATGTACATTGTACCTATATCTGAACATACGATTATAATAAGATACTGTATAGGCTATACATACTATAGTTTAACATGTATATATTAATTATTAATATAGTGGTACAGTAAACGTGGATCAACAAGAAGGGTCGATCTTTCGTTCGCGTACAAATATCAAAGAATACCCATTGGAACATGATATGTCTATGTTTATTAAAGATATTAATAAAATCTCGGTTAATAAATTATATATATATATATATATATATATATATATATAAGTACAGTATATTTTATAAATTAATGGAATTTTAAGAATTTCCGAGTTATTTTATTCCTATTAATGTGTTAATATGTTAATTCTTATTAATGTGTTAAATGAAGATTTAAAATTATATTTCTACATACATCATTTTTATTGTATATATATAACTATAACTATAACTATATATAACTATAGTTTATTATTATATTTGTGTTATTATATACTAATTAACATTTACAACCTTCTCATTGAGCAGAATCCATGAAGAATGAATTTATATATATATATATAAACACCTTATCATTTTACCCCTAATATATCATGTGGGATATCCCACATCCCTTGGATCAGACCCTTTATATACAATATATATATATATATATATATATATATATATATATATATATATATATACATAGAGTAACATATTATTATAAACTAATTATTATTAAAGATTATTTTAAAAGTATGATTATATATCAAAAAATGCTAAATTAAAATTTGTAATATGATTTATCTTTTAGAAATAAATAAAGTAAAAAATACACGATATTGAAATATAATCATTAATATTGAAATAACATTAATAACATCCTTTTTATTATTTAGAAATAAAAATAAATATTATTTATTGTGGTCTTGTTATTGTGATATATATATATATATATATATATATATATATATATATATATATATACCTATTACTATTTTAAATTATATCATTAAAATAATCTATTCGACTATTTCGAATGTTTATTATTATAATTACAATAAAGCAACTAATTAAAATACTATTATCGTCATCACTGCAGCTTCACATCACCAAGTCAATTAATTGGTGTGTGTTGCAGTCTATCGAGGTGTGGGGACAATTATCGGCGAGTTGTTCAAGATCGACGGTCAGAGGAATAAACAGTCTGTTCGATAACGGAGGCGATGAGAGTTCCCCCCGTCCGGAACACGAAAACTATTCATCGGCTGTTCCGGGGCAAGGTCACGCGAAAAGTATTCGCATTCCTAGACATGAACCAATCTACGAACAAGCCTTTTGCCCGATAAACGGAAGGAGATTCAATATGCCGATGTTATTGCCTAGCCGGAATTGCATAGATGTATACAGTCTACGCGGGATGAATGAGAGGAATAGGTTGCAAGGACGAGGCGGTTACGATCCTTTCACTGGAATACCATTCAATCCGTAAGTAGATTCTACCAGGCCATGGCGTTTATAACCATCGGTTACATATAGGTTACATATTGGTTACATATTGGTTACATATTGGTTACACATTGGTTACATATAGGTTACATATTGGTTATATATAGGTTACATATAGGTTATATATATAGGTTACATATAGGTTACCATATGGGTTACATATAGGTTACATATTGGTTATATATAGGTTACATATAGGTTACATATAGGTTACATATAGGTTACATATTGGTTACATATGATATATTATGTGATTATATATATACCATATATAGGTGATCATAATATAATATATTACACATATGATAACATTAATTAAATATATATAAAAATACATTACATCCCATATCTATATGTAATATAAATGTTTCAATAGATGCTATTTAAAAAAAAGATATGCAAATAAAATATATTAATTATTTAATATTAATATAAATTATTCAATATATATAATTTTTAATTTGATTTAAACCTAGAGAAATCTAGAAAGCCTATCTATATAATATAGATATATAAAATATAGACTATATTTTCCTAAAAGGTCTAAAATGGTTAAATACATTTGTTATCAATCAATTATAAATTTAAATACATATACAAATACAAATATTGGATAATTAATATTACACATATAAATATGTGAAGTTATGTATTCGCATAGTCCATATTTTAAGACACTAATAATTTAGTTAATTTAATAATTAAAAATAACTAATATTATATAAACCTTGTCATATTGGTCAACCATATTTGTTAGAATATACATTGTATAAATGTGTGTATAGTTCTTATAATTCAATTCAATTCAATTCAATTTATTTTAAAGACTCTTTGTGCCATAGCAATATAGCGTCTAAAGTAAAAACAAAAAACAATATAACGGAACATAAACAAAAATAATAAACTAATAATAATATAAATAGGAATACAGAAAGTACTCAACATTAATATAAATTGTAAATAAAATTGTAGATATTGATAAATAGTGATAACAAAATGATCAGGAAATGCAATAGTAAATAGATATGTTTTTAATAGAGATTTAAAAGAGATGGTGGATTGAGTGTAGCGTAGATTATGTGGTAGTTTATTCCATAGATAAGGGGCCGATATGTGCCATGCACGAATATTAGTGGTATGTAGATTAAGCTTAGAGGGTAGATGTAGAAGGTAAGCAGTAGTTGAACGGATAGAGATAGTGTGAGCAGGAATAGAGAATAAGGAAGATAGATATTCAGGTCGGTTGTGGTGAAGAGAGTTATGAGTTAATAGAAGAACTTTAAATATTATTCTAAATTTTATTGGTAGCCAATGCAATCTATGTAAATATGGGGAAATATGTATTTGGGAAAAGCGATCAATTTTAAAAATTGATCGTACTAACGCATTCTGTAGTATTTATAATTATTTAATTTGATAGCTAGGTAAGGAGAAAAGGAGAATATTGCAGTAATCGAAAAGCGGTAATATGAAAGATGAGGCGAGAGTTATAGACAAACTTAGTGAGATGGAGTTACGGATTAGACGGAAAGAGTGAAGATGAAAGTTTATAGAGCGAAGAAGATTTGAGATGTGGCGATGAAAAGATAAAGAACTGTCGAAATAAACACCAAGATATTTAACATTATCAGAATATAAGATATTATGATTGTTAACCATTATAAATGGTGGGACTGTTAAAGGGCTTCTGGGAGAAGGGAGGTGAAGAAATATAGTTTTTATTTATAGTTTCTGTTTTATTGGGATTCAGTGATAGAGAGTTATTTGAAAGCCATGTATAGATTTAATACAGTTAGACATAAGATTGGGAGCAAAATTGATATCAGAAGTGCATTTTACGTTAAGTTGTATATCATCATCGTATGAGTGGACTGATATAAGGGGAAATTTAGAAATTATATCAAAAATAGGAAGTAGATAAATATTAAAAAGAATCGGTCCTAATACAGAGCCTTGGGGGACTCCGTAAGAAATATTTCTAGGAGATGATATGTGCCCATTGATAAGAATAGAAGAAGTACTTCTACTTCGTACGTACGATCAGAAATGTATGACGTAAACCATTTAAGTGCATTACCGGCGATACCAATATTAGCCAATCGTGATATGAGATGACTATGGTCAATTGTATCAAATGCTGCGCTAAGATCAAGTAGAACAAGAATTGTTCCATATGTATTATTAAGGTCACATAAGACATTTGTTGTTACCCTGGTTATTGCTGTTTCAGTAGATTTGTTCGGTACATAAGCACTTTGGAAAGTACAAAGTATATTATTAGTAGTCAGGAAAGAAGATAGTTGTTTTGAAACGACTCTTTCTAGGGTTTTAGAAAGTATTGAAAGATTGGAAATAGGTCTATAATTATTAAAGGATGAGGGGTCAAGAGAAGGTTTTTTAATGATAGGAGTGATAAGAGAATGTTTGAAAATGAGGGGGACAGTACCAGAAATAAGTGATTCATGGATGATATGAGCTATATTTGATATTATATAAGGAGCTATATCATTTAGTAATTTTAAAGGACTTGGATCAAGAGAAGAAGAGCTGCGAGAATTTTAAGGAAACAAATTAATTGATCATTAGAAGGTAGAAAAAAGGAAGTTAGTATATTAGTTGTAGAGAACGATAGAGCTATAGAAATAGGCTTGGGTAATGACGAAATAATATTGGTGATTTTATCATTGAAAAATGAATCAAATAAATTAGGTAATTCATCATTAGTAAAGTCAGGATATGGCGATTTTTGTTTTCTACCAAGTATGCTATTTTCTAACTTAAAAAGTGACTTGCTATCATGTTGCATAGACATAAACTTGTCATGCGTAAACATAGCTTTAGCGTTAATGAGATCGATACGATGTTAATTTTTCAAATGTTTATATGTGGTTAGTGATGATGAAGATTTTTCTTTTTTCCATTTAGATTCAAGCATGCGTAGACATCGTTTTTGACGATAAAGGTCAATAGTATACCATGATGTATTAGGGCGTAATATAGTAGTTTTATTAAATACAGGAGCATGGATGTTATGTGTGAGGATTAGTGAATTATGAAGAGATTGAGCATCATGTGTAGGCAACATATTTAAGTCAGTTAAGAACTGAGATATTGATATATGATTTAGATGGCGAGTAGAGCGAGAAATTGTAGGACGTTTAGGCTTATTAACTGATATTTGAAAAAGTAGGGCGAAATGATCAGAGAAAAGAGGTCCAGCTCTTATCGAATGAACTAAATATGAATCAATAGGATGCATAATGAGATCAAGTGTGTTTCCTAATTCATGGGTGGGAAAGTTGACAAGCTGCGAGTAATTTGAAGAGTTGAGTATATTTGTAAGTCTAGTAGAATATTGAGAGAGTAAGTTAGTAGGGATATTAAAGTCTCCTAAAATAATATTTGAATTATAGGGATGAGTGATGAAATTATTAAATTCATCAAGAAATGGGGAGATTGGATAGCTAGGTGAACGATAAACGACATAAATATTAAAAGTGCGTGAGCGGGGTGAGCTTACCGAGCAAGAAAAAGCTTCACAATAAACGTGTCTGTGGTCAATTAGTGGTGAAATATGTTGAGATGACTTGTATAAAATGCCAAGTCCACCTCCCCGCGTTCCTAATGATCGCGGTAAATGAGAGAAAGAGTATGGATCTATATTTAGGGAAGACAGTAATGGGCAATCTTTATGGGATAGACAAGTCTCTGTGATTATTAATATATCAATGTTAAAGTCATTAAGAAATTCTATAATCATAGGAATCTTGTTACGTATAGAGCGTGAGTTGACAAGTGCAGCACGGATATGAGGAATAAGTAAGTCTGTATGGTTAGTAAAGTCTGTTTCTAGTCAGTTTTTTTGTTTTTCCTAGTTATAGGAATCCAGTGATTTGCTCCATACTGAATGTTCTACATCATTTTGTATATACGGGTCTTTTCACATTTCCAATCAATATACATACTAGATGAATTTTCACGGTGTTTAAGTGGACGAAGTTCGTAAATATTTGTTGATTTATTAAAGACACATTTCAACTCGGTAAGAGAGGACTTGTATGCATGAAAATAAATTCTACCGGTTTTTAATGTGGCGGGTTCTAAATAAGGGCGGACATACAGATTTTTGAAGGAAGAGTTAATAAGAGTGGAATGAGAATTAAGAAGACTATCAGATATACACGGTGAAGATAGGCTAAGATTTACATAATGCGACCCGAAAGAGTAACTTGTAATGCAATTTGAGTCTAGACTTAGAGCTAGAAATATAGATTTTATATACGAGATATTTCGATCAGTGGTTGAAATGTGTTCGATAACTATAGATGGATTTATATTTGATGTGTTGGATGACTGAGATGATGATGGAGTAGGATTTAATGGTGAAGATGTCACAGATTTGACAATATCTGCAAAAGATTTAGAGGTAGTAGAGTTGATGGTATCAGGTAAGTTAGTAATAGCATTAGATATAGAGTTAAGAAGTAAGGAATCACCGGGTTGCTTATCCCTGATCAAATTTGTAGGTGTGTACCTACATTGGTTTGAGAGCGTATTTAATTGATCATTCAAAGAGTCTGTCTGACTTTTAATCAATGAGTATATATTATCAATTGACTTAGATTCGATATTAGTGAGTTTAGTATTAATACAATTATCACATGTGAACGATATGTTCGGGAGTGAGAGACTAGCTTTAAAATATTTAGGCATATTTTGTGCTCTGCACTCAGTCAATAACATATTAAATAAACATTTGTCATGGATATACTTATTACATAAGATGCATTGCATCGAATCATCAATGGATAATGTGCTAGGGCATTTAATACAATCCATAGTAACTACTAAATGATTGATATTAAATCAATTGATGTACGATATTTAAACTAGTGTGATGTATTACAGTGTAGTAATTCAGACAATAGGACGGTGATCAGTGAATTGATTATGCATGCGGCGATCACATTACATTTAATTCAAATCGATGTTTTCAATTCAGTGGACGTTTGTGTTGACAACGATACGGTCCAGCGGTTGCAGTAATCTAACAATATTAATAATACTGGGCAGTACTAAATATAGATTTATGAAATAAATTATATAGATAGAATCTATATTTATATATACACAATAGATGTATAATATCAATGATACTGTGTTATTTATTTACTGAGTTATTTTATAATTGTAGTTATGAAGTATTTATGATGCAATATGTAGGCTATAGTCAAGTATACGATATTACTAAACTTAATGCCACGACGGTTTAGGGACGGGTAACCGACAACCAGAGAAAGCCAGGCACGGGATATTCCTCCTGGACAGTGGCCGAGAATAGTATACGAGATATAATTGATCGAAGTAGATATACACGCTAGATATTTAACGAATTGCCGATTGTAAAACAATAGAATGTGATTGTTTCAAAACACGTCTGTTCAGTATGAGAGATAGAAACAGAATGAATAACATAATTATAAGAACTATACCTACATTTATTTTATTTATTCTATAGAATTAGAAATAACATATTATTTTTAATTTAAATATTGATTCATAAAAGTTATATAAGGATAAGGATAAGGATAATTTATTATTTCAAACAAATTTGATTTTTTTACAATAAATGGCTAAACAAAATAGTCATATTGACTTTCGAGGTGTTTGGCCAGAGTAAATAATAATGCAATTAAATATTATACATTCAAACATGTATGTGTATAGAAGGATAATCAAAGGGAATATATAAGTGAAGGAAGCTTCGGGGTTGCCCAAATCCCATATGGGTAGCCCACACCCGGGAGTGTAATACTCAGTGATTTATTTAGCGTTTCAAACAATCAGAAATATAATCCCTATGTTAATCCATCTGAACTATATAATAATAATTAGTAAACAATTTACATATTAGTAATTCATAATAATAAATAAATAATCACGGAGCTTAATAAAAGAAAACAAATAAAATAAAAATAATTTCTTTGAGGATCTGTTCCACTTCTATCAATCAGCTTGAATAAAGTAATAGTCACCATTAGTCCATCAAACATGTAAAATAAAATATAATTAGTAAATAGCTAGGTAAGAAATTTTTAATTTTTTTATAAATAATTTAATACTTTTTATAATTTTTAATTTGTTACTTAGATTATTCCATAATTGAATACTTGCATAATGTACAGCATAACAACTAATATTAATTCTACATTTCGGTATAATAAATCTATTTTTAGCCCTAGTACAACTATTTGAACAAAGTACAAACTTTTGTAATAGTTTAGTTCTATAGACTCTATTAAAGCATAAATAACGCATTAAAAGCATAATGTGTATTTTTTAATAATGTGAAATTATTTTCAATATATTATGTCTTTTATAAATGAAGTTGTTTATATATATAGCCTATAACCAATAGTCATTAGCCTATAGCCTTTAGCCTATATCATATAACCTATAGCCTTTAGCCTATAGTCTATAACCTATAGCATTTAGCCCACTCTTTGATGTTCACATATAACTTATATGATATAAGTAAGCATCTGGAGGTAATATTCCATCGAATTTGTTACTTCAAAATATCAATAACTCGATCTCTAAAAAGTGTTCATATTTACGAGTATATTTTAAATGTGTAGATAATATACATATGTACACTATAGTGTTTGGTATAAACAACATTTCTATCAAATGTTCTTCGAATAGGGTTTTTGGCAAGTAGTTCCACAAATATCCGATAGGTATCGATATGTTTATATATATATATATATATATATATATATATATATATATATATATATTATTAAGTAGGATATAGATATGTTATTCAGTAAAGTAATACATATTCGAGAAGCTTCATCCAATTGTCTATGAGTAAAATTGACAATTTATTTTGTTTATAGTGCGAATTCTGGGTAGGATAAAATAACAGGATAAAATAACAGTGATTATGAATATATGTAATTGAGTGATAAAACACAATTTGTATTAAATGTGCATATAATTAATATATTATTTAATATTTATGCAGGCCTACCAGTGTTCAAGTAAGTTACGGTTCTCTCGCTCAAACAAAACCAGAAGATTCAAATTAAACTTGTAACAAAATGAAACTTCAATCCAATTCATCGATGTGAGTACAAACTAATAAAAATATTCGAGCAAATTGAGATCTAATTATATTAAAAAGCATTACTTATATTATAAATTATAATACAAAACTGGTTAATTAGTTCTAAGAGATATAATAATATGAATATCATTACAAACAATTGTATTTTTATTAATATATATATATATATATATATATATAATAATTAACACAGTTATTTAATATTTTAGGTTGATTATACATATCTGATAATGTGTAATGAAAAAGAAATGGTCTTCTATCAATAGAAAGGTCACGAGATCATGCTGACGAATGTACGAATAAATTATATTATTATTATAATATATATATATAATTATTATGTTATATAGGTTTATGTGTTAATATAGTGTATGTGTGTGTGTGTGTGTGTGTGTGTGTGTGCGTGTGTGTAATATACGACGTACATTATACGTGGTTGTATTATTAACAAATAAATATTTAAATGGTGGTGATAAGTGTTGATTTATTTCATGACTTCTTTAAATTATTATCTTTCATTATTTGTATGTAAATACACCATTTCAATTTGATTTACTTATGAATTTGATTTACCTACATCTGCAATAACAATACTGTTTAGTATGTATACATACCTTAAGGTAATACTTATTACATTAAGTAGGTATACATATAGGTATATTATATACCGTATATATATATATATATATATATATATATATAGAGATACTGATCACCTAGCTATGTAATTTTGTTACTATATATAAGTGTCTATTTACAAATATTTAGCTATTACAATCAATGCACCGATATTTATTTATATAGGAAATAGATATTTTAATCATTTTAAAATTTAGACAGTTAATAAATAAACAAATTAGGTAGGTTACCTATTAGGTAGTTACCTACATATATTATAATCCTATAGGTATTTTTGTATTAACTAATTTAATTATTTCATTATTTCCTATAGTATATGTGATTATGTTATTACCACTATCTCAATTTAATATTCTCATTCTTATGTTTGAGGAATAATCTGTAATATATTTGTAATAGTTTCAATAACAACTCATTAAAACCATTGAATATTCTATTTGATGTAACTATTACCTTTAGTATTACCTATCGACGATAGGCTATCGTCAGTGATGGTCAAGATGGCGATCATTGATCGGCATCGGGTAAGAAAGAGAGGATCGGGATCGGGATCGGAAAATGATCGGGTAACGACTGGAGGATCGGGATCGGTAAAAGGATAGATAATAGAATAAATAGAGGATCATTATAGGGATCGCCGATCCAGACACAAATGATCGGTGCCCATCACTGCATATTGTATAATAATGAATAAATTAGTGTATTTAATATATACTAGTATCGTAACTATTCGTGTGCGGCTTTGACGTAAGTTACGCCTACACCTTAGAAGGTATTACAAGATCACGTGGTATTTAAATGTCAACTGTTATTTTGACAATAATATAATGTAATCAATTTAGAAGAACTTTCCTTCCCGTGGCCATCACTTAAAAATCGTGGCTACAAAATCTCGTACTGATATACATAAATGTAGGATATGATATACCTATAGGTTATACCTACATATTTAATACAAATATTGTAACACTCATATAGTAGATACAGATAGTATGTATATAGTACCTATAGACGTTGTCTATTGGACACATTTTGATTATGAAACTATTCATTATTAATTATTAAAATGTTTCAAATCTCATATTATTAAAATTAATGTTTAAAAATATCCGTCAATTATGAGATATCCTAATTAATTATTTTTATTATCTTATATGCATGCCTATCACTATTATATATATATATATATATATATATATATATATATATATATATATATATATATATATATTATTTAAATACTTGTTTAATTGTTTACTTATATTACTTATATATCTACATTTCAATTTGTATTGATATATATATATATATATATATATATATATATACATATACTGGTACCAGCCCCTTAACGGATAATGTTTTCAAATGCATATATGATTTTATAAAATATACATGGATGTGGTATGTTCAATGGACGATTGCAGCCTCCCAGTAGTGACCGCTTCTCCATCACATAAAGTTGCCGGATCACTTATCTAGACTTCGTTAGAACCATCTAGAAGACCTATATAGACCTTTAGAACACCTATATAAGTATCTTTATCACCGTACATACCTATTAATAATAGGTATGTACGGCTATTATTAATAGGTATATAATAGGCTATTATATAAATGTAGTATATAATATATATATAGAATATTTATAAATAAATATATTTCTGCTTTCAATACACTATATAGGATGTAAATTGAATGGAAATTTATAAAATATATGTATACAGCGTACGATCCCTTTCAACGTTCCCGCTACAAATACCACACCCTCACTTCGCGCGCCTCTAGTGCATCTCTACATCGTAACCGGCGCCGCACGATGCATCCGGTCACGTGCAACTCTCCATATAATCAGTACTAGGCAACTATTGAATCTAACTACACACTTGACCTTGTAATATATATATATATGTACTCTATAAATAGAACTTGCACTTCGTATAACATTTATTTGTAATTATATAATTTTAGCCGCGTTTATTTCAGAACTTTCACTTTAAAATCAAATAGTACCGGCGCACGCCGCACTATATAGTACCATCGCACCGACCGACACATTATACACGATATAACAACGAAAGTAAATAAGTGAAGTGGATAGGTCCTATAATTTATTTAAAATATTTAAGTCCAGGGTCGATATCACATTAAAATCAGTCGGAATAAATTCGTTGGAATATAATAGAACGGCGTATCTTCGGTAACGGATAACGTACGCGTTATCTACGAGTTCTCATCGTTAAGACGAACTCTCATCTTTATCGATGTGCGGACAGGACTCCTCGGCTTTGCATTCGCCGTCCTTCTCCGACCAGTACGCTCTATCTCGGGGACATTGGCATTTGGCCACGCACCCGTAGTAAGGGCACACGAACTTAGGGTTCGCGCCGCACATCATAGTGCAGATATTTCCGCATTCGGTCCACACTCTCCCCCCGTGACATCCGTTACCCGTGTCTGTAAGTGCGTGCGCTGGTTACTTATTACATTACTACCAAAGATTTTGCGAAGCAAAGATATAACACTCCCTATGCATACAACGTAATTTAGTAATATCCCCTGCCGCTGCTAGCAGTAGTATCGAAATCACTGAAATAGATTTAGGTTTGGATCTGTTTGCATACAACAATGTTTTCATTGCTCTATTAAATTGCATGCAATATAAATGAGCTTTTACTTACTAAATATATACTTATAGCATTTAAAACATACATACATATATGATATATCATATTTGTTTGTTATATATTAGTAATGAACACTTAGTTTTCATCATATAAATATTAATTTAAAGCATATTATTTAACATTTTAAAAGTGTATAGTTAAATACGAATTTACATTATAAACAACGCATAGTTCCTAAAAGTAACCCGCTATAGGTGGCACTGGGGTATTTTGTATACAAATTCCATGTGTACGAATTACACGATTTCCCGTTATATCTTTCATTCGGAAAATCTTTGATACTACTATAGTAAGGGGACGTGGCGATGATATAAGAAATGCGATCGTGTGTGCGTGCGTTAGAGGTGGTTATTCGAGGGTGTTCGTCATCAGATTACCATGATTCACTGAAGAATACTTGTAAAATATAACTGAATAATCACACTTACAAAATGTCAGCACTTTTAATTAATGATTAAACCAATTGGGATCCCTGTTTTCATTATTGTTTTATATTCTATATCTCCTTTAACTTCTATAAGCTCAAATTAAATAAACAGAAAACAGTAGTTTCAAAGTTTGTGATTTTTTTCTTTAATGAAATTTCACCAATATATATATATATATAATATGGTATTTAAATGAAAATATTGATAATTATTTAAAAAAATGTATTCTAGAAATGTCATATATGACTGTTAAAAATAATAGTTTATTATTCTATGAAATGTCATGGAAATATGTAGAGTTTAAGTAAAATAAATCAATAAAACACCTACCCCGATATATAAATATCATTATAGTTATTATATGAATATTATAACACGTTTAAATGCAAACAAAAATAAGAATTTTTTTGTATAACAATCTTAAATATTGTTTCGACTATTTTACGAGTTATTTTCAGTGGTGATTTATCGTAAAATTTATAATACAGTTTTATTGGTTCATCCGATAGATTTATATTATACGAGAATATTGTCCACCTGAGAACGAAATATAATCGCTATTATAATTGTAGAAGTCATCTGTAGCTTTTTATTTTACATTATTTTAATCATATAAGTAATTTAATCTTTACAACTGGTTTATTAATATTCAACTTATTATAATTATTATTATATGTTATAAGTTATAACATATAAATTTAAGCTCTTACATCATATAATTAACAATTTAATGAATATAATAAATAAATACCTAATTCAATTAAAAATATCCTTAAATGTATATAATTATAATTACAAATATCCTTAAATTTATATAATTATTATTACAAATTAAAAAAATATATAATTAATTATTATTATATATATATTTATATATAATTAAATATATAATAAATTTACATACTTTCATATTATATTACTGAATACTTTAAAATTAAGTTCAAACTTGATATATATATATATAATATTAATAATATATTATATATATATTATATATAGTTTAATATTAGAGAAACAGGGGTAATATCTATGATAACTAACCCCCTTTTGGGCAACATTTAGACCAAGAATAAGCTACTATACATTCTTAACCCGAAGAACATGATTCGCCTTTAGTGCAACTCTTCAACTGACCTAATACATACTGACCTTCTCCGGCTCTCCACCATTAGGACACCGATCTATTTAGTTATGTTACAATAAATAACAACTACTACTACTACTATTACTACTACTACTACTACTACTACTACTACTACTACTACTACTACTACTACTACTACTACTACTACTACTACTACTACTACTACTACTACTACTACTACTACTACTACTACTACTACTACTACTACTACTACTACTACTACTACTACTACTACTACTACTACTACTACTACTACTACTACTACTACTACTACTACTACTACTACTACTACTACTACTACTACTACTACTACTACTACTACTACTACTACTACTACTACTACTACTACTACTACTACTACTACTACTACTACTACTACTACTACTACTACTACTACTACTACTACTACTACTACTACTACTACTACTACTACTACTACTACTACTACTACTACTACTACTACTACTACTACTACTACTACTACTACTACTACTACTACTACTACTACTACTACTACTACTACTACTACTACTACTACTACTACTACTACTACTACTACTACTACTACTACTACTACTACTACTACTACTACTACTACTACTACTACTACTACTACTACTACTACTACTACTACTACTACTACTACTACTACTACTACTACTACTACTACTACTACTACTACTACTACTACTACTACTACTACTACTACTACTACTACTACTACTACTACTACTACTACTACTACTACTACTACTACTACTACTACTACTACTACTACTACTACTACTACTACTACTACTACTACTAATACTACTACTACTACTACTACTACTACTACTACTACTATAGTATACTATAGTATACTACTACTACTAACCAGCACATGTGACAATAGGTATGCACGGCTCATTCCTCTCGCAATGATCAGTATATACTTGACAGTCCTGTCCATTGTCTTTACACTTTTGACACACATCAATACATATACAGAAGTCGCATCCGGCGTTATTAATTGTTACTGGGCTTGTACCCCCAGGGCACGGTACCGGGCAATACTCTTCGAGACACGCAAACCTAACTGAAAATGAAATAAGTTTAATTAACATAATATATATATATATATATATATATGTGTATATGTGTATGTGTGTGTGTTTGTGTGTGTTTATGTTAATTAATAAGTTATTACAATTTAAGTTATACATACAGCGACAAATTGTATTGAAATGAAAATTACAGTATCATGCTGATATATATATTTTAATTTGATAATCAAATTTAATATTAATTATAAGTGAATATTAGTAAACTATATAAACGAAGATAGACTGTGAATTGTACATTATAGTATATACAGTTAATGTTTATTTTTGAATGTAAAATGCATTATAAGTGCCGGGTGCCCGTATATAAAAAACGTATCTACTTCTAGTACTTGCAATAGATTAGCGAGGTAGATACACACACACATATATATATATATATATATATATATATTATTGATAGGCAATCTGGCATAAATAGCTGTACGTATATTAGTAATGTCGTAGGTATATTGTTACGCTACGATGTGATGTTATCTTAGAAGATTTGGCGGTCAGATTTCTTCTTTACTGATATTACGTAATATGTACAGACTGCCGTTGTATCTAAGCAATGTATCAACCGACTGTATATGTGTCTACCTATCGAACTGTTCTGTTATACACCCTCGCGTAACGCCTACGTACATATTCCTAAGTAGGTCATCTATCGATATTCACTTAACTAGGTCACCTAATTAGGTCACCTATAGGTTAAGTTATGAAAGTTATGAAAGTTTAGCGAGCATACGTTGTTAATTAAGCGTTATTGTTAGCTTTGTTGTTATTGTTATTACAGCTGTTAGTATTGTTATCGTTGTTATTGTTGTTGTTGTTGTTGTTGTTGTTGTTTTACTACTAACGAGAAGAATATAGCCCGGTGATACCGGCCAACAAGAACACGCGAGTTAGTGCGGCGTTCATATCGAAGTGTGTTCGCGATGAGGGTCGCCCCCTACCGTTATATAACATGCGTAGTCACGTGCGACCGCCTCGTGACTACCACGTGACATCGACTTGACGAGAACGCACCACGTGACTCGCACGGTTGCTACGCTTTTATAGGTTTTTTCGAAACTAGACGTCAGAAAAAAGAACCTCGATATACGCAGGGCGTGATCTCTCGATACGTCGGGTGTTATAGGGTGAAAGGTAATCGATAACGGGGGGTTCTAACAGGGTAATTATATCGTCATTGAAGACGTCGTACGCGCTATTGAGGCACTCGAAATATAAATAATTATCGAGGAAGACAATTGTAGATTAGTTATTATATAAAAACGGCTCGAGTTCTGATTTATAGATTGATTAACTCATATATTTATCTGCCAATATATATATATATATATATATATACTAAAAATGCACGAACATCTTTGTATTAAATATAAGAACCCATTAAAGTGTCGATCGACATATAATTCGAATTGAAGTTTTAGAGTTAACAAAAGTAACAATCGCACGCATGAGTCACCATGAGTCATGCATGAGTCACACATGAGTAACCATGAGTCACACAGCTGTGTACTACATGTTACGTCATCATAGGTTACACGCGTGTGATAGGTTTAGTGATATCTTACGGCCATCAATACCGCTGCGGTGACTCATGATCACTACTTGCAAACTTCAGTCACACGCGCTAAGCGACGATATAACATTGATCCGTTATTAAAGTGTACTTCATCTATAGTTACATAGTTCATTAAATACATGTCTAATATATAATATATATATATATATATATATATATGATATATATATATATGATATATAATAATAATAATACTTTTTATTATTATATATTATAAGTTTATTTTCTTTCGTACTTTATCAGCTATCTAGTAGCTGATTGGCTGACTGACGTGCACGTCATTTATGTGTGCTGTGAATGCAATTAATTACAATTAATGTCACTATTTATTTCAATCTAATTATATTTATGTACCAAAACCTTTATAGTTATATTGCAATATACAAACAATTCAATAGTGACATATATATATATATATATATATATATATATATATATATATTGTAACATTGTTATGCAACAGTTACTTGTGAGGTTGAATCCTCATCAAAATAAACACCAATAATATGTACATTATCTAGTTTGTCTTCTCCTCCCATAATTGAGATCCATAATTTGATTATTACGTATAACTTATTATATCTAATTTATCCGCACAATTTTATATGTATTTAAATATATAGTATTTTTATTTTCATGATCTTATTTTTTTTGGAGTTTTAACTCACTTAATGATGGTATTATTGATAAATCTCTATAATATATATATTATAATATACAATTATAATTGTATTATCCGAAGAACTCCTATATTGGCACTGATGCTCTTATGAACTAGACCCATACTTAATCAAATCATGGATCTTATTGTAAGTCACTAACTGATATTTTAGCTTGAGAATAATAATTTACTACAACCAGAGCATATAGAAAATCCTATTCCCCCTAAACTACTCTCAATCATATTACCAATACGCTGCATAACTCACTAGCTTATTATCATTGTGCACAACTGCTGATACTCGTCCTCTGGAACCCGTTCGATACACTGAATACACTGAATACACTGAATACACTGAATACACTGAATACACTGAATACACTGAATACACTGAATACACTGAATACACTGAATACACTGAATACACTGAATACACTGAATACACTGAATACACTGAATACACTGAATACACTGAATACACTGAATACACTGAATACACTATTAAACTAATTACGAAAACTGCCATTGAATGATATCACCTTAGGTAATTAATGTCATGTTTTACTGATCAAACTTCGTCTTTTAAAGTCAAAGATTTATTTCTCTTCAAATTCAATAGTCAGTGGAGTTCATCAAGGTAGCGTCTTTGGGACTATACTATTTTCCATTTATTTGAGTCCTCTATATAATATTATTAATAAGTTCTCTAGTATTATCTACCATAAATATGCAGATGATGTTCATATTTTCATTAAACTTTGCATTAATCTGCCAAACTCTAATTTGGTACTCCTAGAGTATACTTGAGCAATTGGTTGCCTAGAAAAGATATCCTGGTTAATACATCGAACACCGAATGACTGAACGCGTATATTGTATACTCACAACGTTATCATCGGTGATCATTGATGGTAGAGTTATAAAACCTTCAGCATCAGTCTTTAACATCGGCGTCATTGTGGATGGTTTATCTTTATCTGTTATTCCTCGTGTGAATTATATATCAAAGTCTGCAAACTTCCATAGATATGTAATCATTCACATGAGAAAATATTACTCACTGAATATTATTAAACAACGTATTTGATTTTAATACACACATGTACTTTAGTATTAGCGAGATAGATTACTGTGGCTCACTTTCTAGTGACATACATATCACTGATATAAAAAGTATACATGATTATTCACGTTGATAAACGCCTTTTTATAATGCTATTCGTACAAAAATACGCTTGCAGATATGTATACATAGATATACCGACAACATTTATATCATTAATATCATTTAATATAACACCCCTTATTTAGTAATTATTATTATAAATTGACTCGTCCATTATCTAATCATACCATATATGTTTATAAAAACGTTCTGTAATTGAATATTACTCGAACTATACGTTACGCATGGATGCACACGCTCTATGACTATTTATAAACTAATATACCGATACATCCTACATATAAAATAATTGATAATAGCCTATATTATACTACTAATATGAATAGTTCGTATGCTACGAATGTGCATTATAAAGATATCCTATAAGTATAGGTTATAACTCTAAGGTTATATGAGGTCTTGACATTGTACGGTCACTATATATTGTAAGATATCCTATAAGTATAGGTTATAACTCTAAGGTTATATGAGGTATTGACATTGTACGGTCACTATATATTGTAAGATATCCTATAAGTATAGGTTATAACTCGAAGGTTATATGAGGTCTTGACATTGTACGACAATGTACGGTCACTATAATAAGATGTGTGTTGTTATATTCATTCAAATATAGAATAATCTTATGTAAACCATATCAATTTAAGACGAGAATATTCTTTCGCGAAAAAAGTTTTCTATTTGTTGTTCTGCATGCAAAGTTCTACTAAAACAATGTAAACACAGGGATACGTGCAATACTGTTGTTCACGTGTCTAGAACAATCTATCTT
The DNA here is from genome assembly GCA_964019155.1 of Osedax fenrisi. Lineage (NCBI taxonomy): Eukaryota > Metazoa > Annelida > Polychaeta > Sabellida > Siboglinidae > Osedax > Osedax fenrisi. The sequence continues at coordinate 26,059,880 of OZ025239.1, forward strand.
TTAATAGTCTATATATAGAGTATATAGACCATTTATAATAGTATTTATACTATAGTCTACAATGTAACCAAGCAAACAGTAAGAGCAGCATAATAGCAGCATAACAGCATATGCTAGAGCCTCAAATGTTTACATTGTGCTATTATGCTGCCATTATGCTGCTATTAAATGTATATTATGCTGCTTTTAATTTATCATGCTATTATGCTGCTATTATGCTGCTCTTACTGTTAGCTGGGAAGAAATGCATGCTTAATCAGGGAATCGTTGCTTGCGGATCGGTTAGAAACGAAGGTCAATAGGACATATTATAATTACGAACACTATGACTTACACATGCCCTCTTCATATACATATACCTACTTGCACTATTCGATCTCTCTTCGTATGTTAACATTGTGGACAACTCAATTATGATATCTTAATTAATTTATATACGGATCCGAAACTTATATAATGGATAACCTCCTTCAAACAGGCATTATTTTATTAATATAGTAATATTATAATCATGTAGCAAATCACACTTAATGACTTATGGTATCGTTTAGGCTCTGTTATAGGTGAAATACTTTTCAACATAGTATACGTATATATATATATATTTATATTTATATCTATATAATATATTCTCCACATATATATATATACAACAGTCAAGTTGCATGCTTATGCAGATAATATTTATATTTATACAACAATATCTTCCCATATTTTCAATCTCAGCTTCTTGACTTACCGCACGAATAAGATTTATAATTAGCCTACAAAATTCTATGTTTTAACATTACAATAAATATTATATAATTAGGAAAATAAAATAAAATTTATAAATAAACAATGAGAAATAATTATATTAAACTAAATAATTACATAATTTATTATTCAACATTTTAGTTTTCTATTAATCACCTGTTTTTATTATTCTATAAGTATGAATTCTCTAATACCTACTTAGTTAGTTTTATAATATAAAATGTAATATATATATATATATATATATATATATTTATGTACTATTTGGTTATCCCATTAACCACTGAAGGAGCGCGACATCTATCTAACTATCTAACTAACTAACTGGAATGATCTACCTCACCATATCCGATCAATTGACTCAACTGTAACATTCAAATCAAAGCTCAAAACATACCTTTTTGCCCAATAATATATTGAAAGCACGTCCGAAAACTTCAATAAAGAAGTTGATGGAAGTGCCTATACCAATTAGGTAACAGGTAACAGGTAACTCATATATGATATATATATATATATATATATATATATATATATATATATATATATATATATATATATATATACAATATTACATATATATTCATACATTATACTATATATATATATACTAGTATATATATATATATATATATATATATATATATATATATATATATATATGTATATTATATATATATATATGCATATGTATATAGTATACTCCCCAACACATATACTGTAATAACATTTAACTTTTATTTATTTGTATTGTTCGTAATGATTAATTATAACTTATGATTCATAATAAATTTCCTATCGGATCTCTTCTTAATCACACGACAGAATGTGTTCCAATGTTAATTACACCATGTCTACATACTAGTGATGTAAATGATGCCGAGCTTTTGATGCCGAGCTTTTGATGCCGAGCCGAGACTTTTGGTTGTTGGTGCCGAGCCGAGACTTTTATTTTCGGTAACAAAACGAGCCCGAGCCAAGCCGAGACTCAAGCCAAACGAGCCCGAGCCGAGGCGAGACTCTAACCGATAGATCCCGAGCCGAGCCAATCCGAGATTCTAGTTAAATGAGCCCAAGCCGAGATGAGAATCTTACAAAACATAATCGAGCCGAAATGATGTTTTTTTGAAGTTATATTTTAAACATACCCTTTATATATTTATCCATATTTGTATTAATGTTTCCTATATTATGTGACATATTATTAATTTTTGTATCAATAGGTGGCTATTTTGTTTATAATATACTCATCCTGTCTCACTCATATTTTTTAAATATTTTAAAAATTACAAAATATAACCGTTTACTCAATCTATAATCAATATAACATCTATAAGATGTGTTGTTACCAGTAATTTATAAATAATACGGCAATTAATTGGTAGTTTAAACTAGTAGTAGGAGTTGTTGTAGCACCAGCTCAGTTATACTGGTCCTATTGTATATTGATCTTGGTGGTAATGTATATAATACGCGCATTGTCGATCGAATTATTTTATTTAATCATTAAATTAATTAAGCCATTAAATGAATGGCATTATAAACTGATAATCAGGTAAATTAATTAAAAGTATGTTACAATAGTCCAATATAGATACAACTATGCTTTGAATTAGCAATGTACATATATTAATATTTATTGTTTTTCTTATAATTCTAATATTATTCAATTGATAGTTGGTTGATTTGACCTTTGCGTTTATGAACATATTAATAATCTTATCAATTAATACTCTAAGATTATTTTCCTTATCTGATAGTTTGTATACAAATATATTGTGTATTATTTATTGTATATATTTTCATATATGAAAATTGAGACTAACACTTAAATGATACCTTTAATAATCATGATTTAATAGTAATGCATTTTATAGAGTCTGAAACTGCATCGACGGTTTAGGTAACCCATTCTGAGAATTAAACGATTATTTTGACATTGAGGCTGCATCGATGCTTTAGATAACCGAGACTGAAACTGCATTGATGCTTTAGGTAACCAAGACTGAGACTGCATCGATGCTTTAGGTAACCGAGACTGAGACTGTATCGATTCTTTAGGTAACCGAGACTGATACATCATCGATACTTTAGATTTGCGCATCATTTACATCACTACTACATACACACTCAACACAATAACTATAACTATATACCGTATATGTATTTATAATAGCTGAACGTGTATTCCTATAGGAGTATATATATATACTAATTTTATAATACAATATATATATATGTATATGCATATTCGTCGGGTGTTATGCGAATATATTATTACGTAATAAATTAACTTGTATAAGTATAAATATAAACTATATATATTATGATATAAACTATATTAATTCCTATTATTAATATATATATATATATATATATATATATATATATATATTGTTTATTATTTGTAATGCACTAATACTAATTATGAAGCCTATCCACACAATTTTATTTTTATCTATTATTTTCCCATCAAATACATTGCGTATAAGCTTATAGTCTATTACAATATATCAATATAAATTGTATAATGTAAATATTATATCAAACATTATAATAAATATGTATTATATAAATATATATATGTATTATATAAAATACATTTATTTATCAAAAATAAATTTAAAATTGTCAATATTAAATTTCTAAATAAACAAAAATAAACAATAATTATAATCTAAATAGTTACCAAATAGTTACATAATTTATTATTCAGAAACATTTTTTTTATTAATCGCCTGTTTATATAATTTTATAAATATGAATTCTCTAATACGCGATTCGTTAGTTTTATAATATTCTGGTGTAAAATTATATTTAACATACATATATAACACTTATGCTTATATACCCATATTATAATATGCATATCCTTCAACAATTAATTAAAACTATATATATATATATATAAGTATACTCTCCCTTATATCATAGATATACTACACTCGTTAATATACTACACTCTAAACCTATTTCCAAACTGTCATTAATATTCCCTGTTATTTATTTATAGGTAAGTATTTGTCCCTATTGTTCGTAATGATTTCTTATCGGTTATCTTCATTATTACATAACAACTATAACTATATACCGTATTGGTATTTATATTAACTGACTATAGAGATTAATATTTAATATAATATATATATATATATATATATATATATTACTCATTCGAGTAAATAATTAATATATTCTATATATTAAATCATTATCTATGATACTTAATTCTTATTTTATATCTCCTCAAGATGTTATATGTAATTATTAGATTTATAATATATATCACATACTATAGAAAACAATACATCACCACATTCCGGTGTCGACATTTATTCACCCTCCACCGGAAGCACACACGTGTGTGCGGTGTGCGGTGTGCGCGATAATCGTTACGTAACATGCGGTTATTCACACAGCGGTGCGGGAGCGAAAATAGCGTGTCCTTATCACCCGGACGCCGTCCTAATAGACGACAGTCACGCCGGTGACATGATTTGTCCGGATTGCGGACTAGTGGTAGCGGATAGGGTAATAGATGTAAGTGCCGAGTGGAGGACATTCCGTGATGCTACCAAGGACATGTCACGTGTCGGACCCACTGAGGTAAGCCCTAGCGATATCTAGCGAATAGATAATATATATATATATAATATTTTATGTTATATATGTTATTTCCCATTAATTCACCACCAGGCTTCAATGATCAACTCTCCAATTGTGATAATGATATTAAATAATGGCTTATGACATATAATAGCTTAATTCAAATAATCTTCTATGTAATGCCTCCAAAACGACACCATTGAATATGTCTCCTACTTACTTCGTTCCTTTTATTATTGATAACATTGTAATCTCTCCTTCCCCATACTGAATACAACGTAGACGTTATATTTGATTCTAATTTTATCTTCATTCCTCATATTACTGCAATCACTAAATATGAAAACTATCATATTATCATTATTAGAAAAATAATTACCGTATCTCTTACTGAAACACTCGTTCTTTCACATATTACTATACATATACATATATAACTATTCCTGTTCCTCGAGTGATCACTCATCATTAATCTTCTTTCATTTGTCTTCTATATAGGTCCTACCCCCCTAAATCTAGTTATTTGTTCATTTATCCATACAACATATAACCTACGTATTCAGGATCATTCTTCTACCTCCTCATATCAACACATACCTTCCTGTTTCCTATTTTTACTAACACTCAACTTATCACATACTATAGGGGAAAGTAACCTAATACGGACATTTTAACAATAATTAGTCTTAACATATTATGACATATTATTTGTATTCAAAAATTACAATATATTAATATTATATGATTATAGATATTATTGTGATTTTAAAATTTTATTTAATTCTTTTAATTCCATAGATAACAGGGGTGTCCGTATTCGGTACCCATGTCCGAATACAGACACGCTATAGGGTATATATACCACTAGATAAACTATATATTATTGATGAATCAATCTGATTAATTATAATTACATTATTTATAATTAGTTTTATGAACAATTTATTCTAATTTAATTAGTTAATAATTTATTTATAAATAATACAAATTTTAGATTTAACTTTATTGGTGGTATTAATATAATAACGCATGCTATTTTTATGAAAATCAGAATAGTTCATACTCTGCGCGCTTATTGGTTATAGGGTGTCCATATTAAGACATCTAGAGTGTCCGTATTATGAATTATATGACCTCTAGATATATGCTTATAACATAATGAATATTAGATAACAAATATAGACATTATTTAAAGCTTTTATTAAGCTTTATTTTTTAATAATACAGTGTTATATTTTATATAGATACATTTGTATATTCTTGAAAAGTTTTTAAGTTGAAATTTTTTTCATAAATTTAAAAACGTAATAAAAAATCAGTTTATTTGATATATCAGAAATATTTTGATTATATTTTATTCATTAAACATTTTTTGTAGGATTTATGGGTTCTGAGATACCGATAGTGTCCGTATTCGGGCACTGTGCGTATTTGGTTACTTTCCCATACATATTGTTAATTCCTCAATATATATATATATATATATATATATATATTCTTAAGAGTATACTTGTTGACTTGTCCTTCTTATATTTCCATATATACATTTTGAGATATCATTTATAATGTATTTAAGTATTTAAAAAAAAATTCAATTCAATTCAGCATTATATATATATATATATTAAATAATAATACTAACTATGTATTAAAAGTATTTTGATATATATATATATATATATATTATAGATATTACAATACAAAGTATTCAATAAATGTACGACGTACATTGTACGTTCTAAATAGCTTCGTGCCTATGAATCATTTATATTTTTGTCGTCCACAACTAGTGTATAATTTAATATATTCGATGTCCTAGGTGATGATGGACATACCGATTAGTTAGGACAGACACTGTATGTCTACTAATACACACGTATACATACAATTCACTAACATATAAGTATAACTACTGTGTGCGATATGCTGTGCATTGGGCTTGTATCTAAACTCTATCTAATTAGGTATCCAGCCTTATTTCCCACTAGTATCTTCCAGCATTTATAATATAGTATGACTCATATATGATATTATGATAACTATCTATTATTATACATTATGTATCTGTTATCGAACTATATACAGATATATATATATATATATATATATACAGTTATATATATATGTTATATTTATATATTGATATATCCATATATATTTATATATATACATATATACAAACACAAACACACATATATATATAGATAGTGTATTGATGATATATTCACCGCTTAACAGAACCCGCTATTCGGTGAAGATTTAGGAACCCGGATTGGTAGAGGTACGGGAGAAGCCACCCAAGAAAAAGGTGTTCCAATCTACAGGAACAGCGGTACAGTGTCATCTACTAATAAGATGTTGGTAACCGCGTTTGCAGATCTTTCGGAAATGGCGGAAAAGATGAATCTACCTATGATAGTAGTGGTTTACATTTTAGTATATTACTAATACATTTATATTATATTTCATTTTATAAGACATAAAATACGTATAAATATAATATTTAATAAATTACATATTATATAATGGTACAAAATTCATCAAATAGGTCATTTTTAAAATATTTTATTGTATAAGATATTAATAAATAAATAAATAATTAAGTATTATATATATTATTATTACAATATATTATTACATATATATATATATATATCTTATTTTATACTCAAATTATGAATTATTATACATTTATTAAATATTATAATAAAATTATCTATTAAGATAAAATATTATATAACATCCTATTCATAAAAGGATCGAGGAAATGAAATTGTCAAAAAGGTTTACGACAAAATAAGCTGTTCGGGCAAGTCTAAGGATGCTATGATAGCGGCATGCTGCTTTTTAGCTTGTCGGCTGGAAGGCGTTTCCAGAACGTTCAAGGGTTTATATATATATAGTTTTTACAATTATGTTATCTCTGTATGTAAATTATATGTTTACAGATCATTTTATTTTTAGATAAAAGAAAACACAATTTTAATAATTACATATTAATCTAATATATTTAATATATTAATTAATATTAAATACTAGAAAAATATATTGTAAATTAATTATAATTATATATATATATATATATATTTATATATAATATATAAATTTAATTATTATTTTAGAATATAATTTAGATATACATACTAATATATTCTTAATAAATTAAATCACATAAATTATAACATAAACAATATATATAGAGATATGTGCCGTGTCAAAAGTGTCAAAAACCAAGATTGGCCGTATGTTTCGAGTATTAGTAGATACGATTGACGTCAACGTGGAAATAGCATCACCCGAAGAATACATGGTTACCTATAGAAATCACCCACATATCGCTTAATAACCGAGATACCTTTAACTCTCTATAGTGTCATCCATGTGAACTTTGACCTTGTCGTATTAATTAGGACATTTACTTGCCCCTATAATACTACAGTCTCAGTATCACTAACCTGTATAATGTATCTCCTTTTTAACTATAAATATATATATCTACAATTGTTATATTTGTATATTACGCACTTTTTAATAGTATAACCTATACTTTATGTTATATATCCTAATATATAATTATCATAATATATCCTATATATGCATACAGTCTCGATTTTGCTCAAATTTGAATTTGAATCGTGAAATCAAAAACACCGCTACGTGTATCGCTATGAAAGCACTCGAAATGGACTTAGTACCAGGGTTAATATATCTATGTATAGGTAATACACACTAGCTTGTATCCATACATACATCTAGACATGCATATAAACCTATAAACTCGCGTTGCTAAGCGAGAACACGGTATACGTGTACATAATAATCATATATGATTAGTAGATACTCTATATATATACATGTATTACTAAGTTGATAGAATTGTTGTCATTGTTCTACAGTATATTACTAATGTATTCATTCGATTTCTATTTGTACAGATGTAATTTAAATTATATATATAAGTCTTTTAAACAATGTATTCACTGGATATAAAATATAATCAATATAAAATATCCATCAGCATTTTATGTATTTTTGATTACTAAATAATTGATAATAGCGGTAACCAACATTATATTATATATATCATATATATATATATATATATATATATATATATATATATATATAATACTTCTATATATAGTATAAATACTAAGGAAGTACAACATTATAAATTTGACTTATTATTTTCTCACACGAATTGATAAAAATTTGCAATATTGGTAAAAAAATAATTTAAAGAATATATTTTTTTCATATTTTTTATATTAGAATTTTATATATTGATATAAATAATATTATTATAATAATCTAAATAATTGTATATGTTAATAGTTTAATATATATATATATATATATATATATATATATATATATATTGTTTGTAGTTTTAAAGTGCAGTTTTATATTTATATTACTATTATTATTGTAATTATACATTAAAATAAATAATAACATATAATTTATATTAATGTCTTTAGTCGAAGTCCTATCTCAGTAGCGGCAGCGGCAATTTACATGGCTGTACGCAATACACAATATATGAAAACTCCAAAGGGTTTATATAACATATATATATATAATATGTGTTTTGCTTTCTACTAAAGTGCTTCAAAATAAGTCCGATTTTATTATTATTATCGCCCAGTGATATATAAGTCACGAACACGATTTTTTAAATTAATTTAAATTATTCGACCTTATTAATTAGTTAAAG
>OZ025239.1:26078958-26207182 GCA_964019155.1 Osedax fenrisi
ATCTAAAAAAGATATAGATATATTGTTGAAATTGGAGCTAGTATGATACTTGATATCAGTACTAAAAGATTCATAATCAATATTGCGAATATTTCTGTAGCTAATCGTTCGATTTGAATTGCAGTTAATATTAACGTTCAGAATGAATGAAACAGCATAATGATCAGAAATAAGAAATTTAATTGGAAGAATTGTTAAATAATTTAGATGAAAACTAGAACTGATAATTAAATCAAGAATATTATTAGATATATGTGTCCTTTCAGATACATGTTGAGTTAAAGATAAAGATTGTAAAATATTATTAAAAGAGAGAGCAGCAGTATTATCAGATCCAATATGAAAATTGAAATCTCCTAAAATAACGGTATTAGTAAGAGAGATGTGGGAAACAAGTTCAAAAAAACAATCAATGAAAGAAGAATAAGCATTACTTGGAGGTCTATAAATTACAATTAATTTAAAATTATTGCAAAAATTTAATTTAAAGTTTGAAATTAAACATTCACTATTAGGTAAGTCAAATAATCTTGAATTGACAAGTTCAATACTTTTTTTATACAGTATACCTACTCCACCACCAGTACGACCACACACACGATTAGATTGAATAAAATTATAATCTGTTGATTTTAATGAAGAAATGACTGCACAGTCGTTTTCATTAAACCATGTTTCCGTTAATGCTATGATGTCATGATTAAATTCATTAATAAAATCAAGAATGAAAATCAAATTTGCCTTAACGGAACGAGCATTTATTAATGAAATTGTAGGGTGGTAGGACTTAGTAGACACATTTAGTCAAGCTGATTGTGGATCAGAAGATTTATTTTTGATATCACTTATATAACTATTAAATGATATTTTCCATTCATTAAATGTATTATCACATAGTATATAATGATTACCACTCCAGTCAATTACATCAGAACCATCACTATTTATAATATTTCTTAATTCATATTTATTATTTCTTCGGTTTAAAACACATTTATAACCTTGAATTAATTTGCTTTTTAAAGCATGGTAAGAAATATGTTTGAATTGTTTAACTTCAGGTGTTAACAAAGGGTGAACGAATAAATTTTTGAAATCAGAATTTCGCAATAGATTAGTAGAAGATAATATTAGATCTCTAGAAAAGGTAGAATTCAGAGTAATAATGGCAGAACTAAAATGAAATTTAGCATTAGTAATTATACTAATATCTAATTTAAATAATTGAAAAATTGATTGAAGATTATTCATATTATTATTTAGATGAGGTATATTATCAATAACTACTATATTAGAATTATTATTAGAAGCTTGATTATAATTAATATTTGTTTCTAATGAAGATTTTAGTTGAGTAGATAAATTAGAAATAGATTTCAGTGAGTCAGCATATGATAATTTCATATTATTATTATTGGAGTCATGAGTGGTAGTTTCAATTAGATTTTTAATATTATCTAATTTATCATTAATACTAGTTAATTGTGGTAATATTAATGAATCATTTGATGCATTTTTATTGATAGGTACCGCTGATATGCAATTAGGGCATTTAAATAAAAAATTAACACTATTAAATATAGATTTAGCATAATTCGGAGGTGCTTTGGTTTTATTATTATGAGCTACCTGTACATCAATAATTTTAGCGTCATAGAGACATAATATATGAATAATATTATTACAAAAAGTACATGTAATTGTATCTGGTGAAGCAATTTTATTGCAGTGAAAACAATTACTAAGCATGATCAATGCCAACCATATACAAGTTAGCGCTAAATCAGATATAGTAATATAGACACTAACCTGTGAAGAAGACAATCAGTTTCTCAGATCCATATATCCAGATGTATAATCGATGCTTAGGTAATGCAATACACACGAAAGTTATACGGCACTATACAGAACGATAGGCTGGTCGAATGACAATAGGCTGGTCGAAATTATAAACAATAGAAATTATGAAAGCAAAAACACGTCTGTTCACTCCGAACGATAGAGACAGAATGAAGTACTACTACTACTACTACTACTACTACTACTACTACTACTACTACTACTACTACTACTACTACTTTAAACGTAAATTAAAAACACACCTGTTCGAAATCGCATATAAATAACCCACGAAAACACGGCCGAAAACTCACACGATGTTGATGGCAGTGTATAAACCATTAGGTTACAAGGTTACAAGGTTACTACTACTACTACTACTACTACTACTACTATTACTACTACTACTACTACTACTACTACTACTACTACTACTACTACTACTACTACTACTACTACTACTACTACTACTACTACTACTACTACTACTACTACTACTACTACTACTACTACTACTACTACTACTACTACTACTACTACTACTACTATTACTACTACTACTACTACTACTACTACTACTACTACTACTACTACTACTACTACTACTACTACTACTACTACTACTACTACTACTACTACTACTACTTTTACTACTACTACTACTACTACTACTACTACTACTACTACTACTACTACTACTACTACTACTACTATTACTACTACTACTACTACTACTACTACTACTACTACTACTACTACTACTACTACTACTACTACTACTACTACTACTACTACTACTACTACTACTACTACTACTACTACTACTACTACTACTACTACTACTACTACTATCAACCAATCAATCAATACGATTTATTTATACACTCAAAGTTAGCATGAAAATGCTCTGGCAAGTGTTAAACGAGAGAAACGAAAAAATATAAACATTATAAACAAAAACAATTTAAATTAATCAGCGCATTGCTAGAATATATTTTTTAACATTACGTTTAAAAGCATCATGATTAGAAATCATACGGATACTTAGAGGAAGTTGATTCCAGTTTAACGGAGCAGAATAAACAAAAGCTCCATTTAGAGTACGCGATAGTCGACATCTGTCAGAGGATAGCAAATATCTATCATCGTTAGAACGGAGGGTTCGAGTCGATATTTTAGGTTTTAACATATCATTGATGTATAGTGGTTTAGCGGTTAGTAACGACTTATGTACTATACAAAGTATCGGTATAATGTTCTTTGTTTCATAGATAGCATTTTGATAGACTTCATCTTCAACGTTATACTAGAGTGATCGGTACGTGGTTGTTTAAAAATCAAACGTACAGATGATCGAATGATTCGTGTGAGAGGACGAATTCGGCACTCGGGTAAACCTTGAAGGATAGAGCAGCAGTAGTCAATGGGTGACATTGCTAATGAATTAACAAGTATTCGGCAGAGGTCATTGTTGATATATTTACGAATATTACGTATCATATGTAGCTGGTAATTCGAACGTTGACATATGTTGTTGATTTGCTTCTTAAAGGTTAAGTCATCATCTATTGTAAAACCAAGATATCGTATAGAACTACTGGTTCAATACCATTCACAGATATCACCGGGAAATCGTAGTATGTTTCCGGAATGTTGATTAGCTCAGATTTAGAAGCGTTAAGCAGCAGCATATTATTCAATAGCCATGCACGTATTTCGGTAGCACATAGTGAGAGATCGTTTCTGTTGGAAGTAGAATGACGAGACAGAGATGTGTATAAAAGTATATCATCGGCGTAAAGATGATAATGAATTGATGGGTAGGATTTAATTATATTAGTGAGAGGCGCAATATAAATTAAGAATAGTAGTGGGCCTAGCACTGAGCCTTGGGGAACACCCGTAGTTATAAGTTTAGTTATAGAGATGGAAGAGCCGGTTTTCACAGCAAAGGTACGATATTTAAATAATGATATTAGCCAAGAAAGTGCTATTCCATCAACACCTATGTCACGTAATCTATTAGTTAGAATGTCATGGTCAAGGGTATCAAACGCTGCTGGTAGATCTAATAACAAAAGTTGAATAGGAGATTCAGTGTCAAGTGAGTTAAGTATATTGCTGATGACATGATTTAAACACGTTTCAGTGCTATGGTTAGGTCTATAGGCACTTTGAAAAGGGTCAATGATATTATTAATTTCAAGATAGTGTATTAATTGCTTAAAAACTACCTTTTCTAGAATTTTAGATATAGTAGAGAGTTGAGAAATTGGACGGTAGTTACATAGAGAGTTTTTATCAAGATTATTTTTCTTGAGAATAGGTGATATTAGTGCATGTTTAAAGTCAATTGGGACAGTGCCATAACTTAAAGAATTTTTAAATATAGTAGTAAGATATATAGAAAGTGCGGGTGCAATTTTTTTCATAAGAGATAGTGGAATGGAGTCAAGGGGAGAGGAAGATTTAGATGATAGAATGAGTAATTCAATATAGTCAGTAGATGGTGGAGTAAAGGAAGATAATAAAAAGGAAATAGATGGTGGTGTATAAGGTAAAGTGGGTAGTGCAATACAAATAAGATTGTAAATAGTCTGTCTGATTATTTCAATCTTATTTGTGAAAAAAGAAGAAAATTGATTGCATAGATCAGAAGAAATAATATCAGGAAGAATTTTCTCTTTAAACTCTTTACTCTCTTTTACTACTACTACTACTACTACTACTACTACTACTACTACTACTACTACTACTACTACTACTACTACTACTACTACTACTACTACTACTACTACTACTACTACTACTGCTACTACTACTACTACTACTACTACTACTACTACTACTACTACTACTACTACTACTACTACTACTACTACTACTACTACTACTACTACTACTACTACTACTACTACTACTACTACTACTACTACTACTACTACTACTACTACTACTACTACTACTACTACTACTACTACTACTACTACTACTACTACTACTACTACTACTACTACTACTACTACTACTACTACTACTACTACTACTACTACTACTACTACTACTACTACTACTACTACTACTACTACTACTACTACTACTACTACTACTACTATCAATCAATCAATCAGGTACGAAGTGTCTGTGTGTCTGAAGTTCAGACTCTGAACCCACCCCGTTAGTATAACTACGCGAAAACACGTATAATATAAACTAAGATTTTTAAATAAATACAATCAATCAGCCTGTTGTGTTAGTATATCCATTCTATATAGCAATTACTACAAATTTTAATAAAGATATGATACTATAGTAGCATAGGTCTTATAGGTATATTACCTATTTAAAATTGAGATATTATTATATAATCCGTATTTATATAAACTTTCCGAAATAATTGAATTATAATAGATTTATTTAGAATATTTAATAATAATTATCATCATCATCATCGTCGAGACCATCGTTATAAGAAATACTCCCAAGTATAGTTGTATAGTAATCTTAACAATAACAAGTATACTATATAGTAGACTATGGCCTAGCTACTAATCCTATATATATATATGATACTATAGTATGTCATACACCTACTAGATATAGTATTTCATAGTTCGCCTTACATATACCAACACTACAAGGTAATCATGATTACTAATATAGCTAACTATCTATATGTACTACATTTGTTATAGGGTAACCTATGTGTTTATTATTTAATGAAACCCGATCATGTATGAACTATATGAATGTTATATACGAATATGCTCGATATCAATGTAAGCTTAATTTGTTAGATATGAAACACCCAGGAATTATTTGTTATGCATTTTGTATATAAAAGAATTTAAATTATAACGTATATTTATAAACAGGTATACCAAACAAATTATATGGTCATCAAAATACAAATGACTAATGATTTTTATGAATATTTAATATATTTATATTCAAGTAAACTACATTTACACAAATATTATATTAATAAACAATACTTTTATTGGTATATATAACAACATTTTATTCAACTTAAGTTAATTGTAGACATTTCTACAATTTCAATATAATACATACATTAGTATAGGTATACAAATAGTATCATATAATAGTAATAATGATGTTTTCTACACATTTTCAATATCTATAGGCTCCATGGAGTTGACATTTATTTATTTATTGATATTATTCCCTTGGGGAAATAACTCTGATTCCTTTCCACACATAATCTTGTATACGGCACGGATGGTGTTATCAGATGTACCCGTAGCTACTCGTATTTCTGTAATGTGGTTATATTATTAAAGGAATGCTGTGCGAATAATGGATTCATTAATAATTCAATGAAATTAATGAAATAACGCTATTATTATGATAGTTAAAAACTCTATTTATATTATATATAGGCTAATTATCTTTTAATAACTAATAAATATGATTTATATTTTATTAACGAAATATTTAATTTACATTATTTTATAAATTAAACTGGATTATTTATGGTTTCGAAATAAATGAAATCGGATCTAGTTGGTTTCGAAATCTATTTCAATATTTTCAATACTTTAACTAATTAATAAGGTCGAATAATTTAAATTAATTTAAAAAATCGTGTTCGTGACTTATATATCACTGGGCGATAATAATAATAAAATCGGACTTATTTTGAAGCACTTTAGTAGAAAGCAAAACACATATTATATATATATATATATATATGTTATATAAACCCTTTGGAGTTTTCATATATTGTGTATTGCGTACAGCCATGTAAATTGCCGCTGCCGCTACTGAGATAGGACTTCGACTAAAGACATTAATATAAATTATATGTTATTATTTATTTTAATGTATAATTACAATAATAATAGTAATATAAATATAAAACTGCACTTTAAAACTACAAACAATATATATATATATATTATTATTATTATTATTTATTTGAGTCAGACATAAACAGTCCATAGATAAACAAAACAAACAAAAATTTAAATACAACTATACAACATATATCTATATATATAAGTATATAATTACAAATAATATATAGTTAAAAAAACAATGATGTACACCATGTTTTAAATATTGACGACGGGCGAGAAACATTATATAAATATATCATTTTAATAATAGAATTGTCAGATAATTTAACACGATCATATAGTGAGTAATACGACTTACGTAATTTTATAATAATATTATCGATATTATCATATAAGTACATTTCGGATGCACTGCATCTAGGTTTATAGCCTAGGGATATGTGATATGCATTATTATATGCTACTTGAATTTTTTTAAAGTAAGCATTATCTGTAGGCCTAGTACCTATCCCATAGACTACAAAGATACATATTAGAGCAGAATGTTTTAAAAAGCAATATACATACATATTTCGAGCAGTTTCTAAATCTATTAGATAGAGAATAGCTAGTTGTGTAAAGACGTTTAATATTACAGTTTATATCCATCTCATCAGATAAATTATCAGAAATCCAGTGTCCAAGATACTTATAAGCTTTTACTACTCTCAAGCATGTATTTCCAATACGTAGCTTAATTGGATTATGATGAGATTTGTTATAATAAATTGGTAGGATAACAGATTTTTCAATATTATATGTTATTTTATTACTATTTGCAAACTTCTGACAACAATCAATCAACAGCTGCAAACCAGATAGCGAGGGTGAGAATAAGGTTGTGTCATCCGCATAACACAAATCATTTATTATATTTCCATTAATACAATACCCAGTTTTAATAGAGTTCAGATTACCTATCATTGGATCAGTATAAATATTATATAGTAAAGGTGATAATATCCCACCTTGACGCACTCCATTAGCAACACTAAACGTATCAGAATTATAGCTTCCCCATTTAATATATATACGCTGATTTCGATACCAATAATTTAGAAAATTAATTAAGTATATAGGAACATTTTTATTCCTTAATCTTTCGAATAGTATATTGTGACTTATATTATCAAATGCTTTGGATGCATCTAAAAATGCAACAAACATATTTGTGTTGTTATTTTTATAATCATTGATCAACTGTTTTAGGGAAAAGACACACATTTCCGTGCCAAGCTTTGCTTTAAAACCAAATTGATTATCATGAGTAGATAATAGTTTATATATTCTATTTTAAATTACTTTCTCAATTATCTTACAAATTACATTAGAGATACATATGGGCCTATAATTCGCTGAATCAGTAGTTCTTTTGTTTTTATTTTTAATAATGGGTAAAATATATGATTCAATTAACTTACTCGGGAAATAAGAATTTAGAAGCATGTTATTGATTATTAATACTAGTGTATCTATAATAGTATTATCTGCATAATTAATGTGTTCAACATATATATATATATATATATATATATATATATATTAAACTATTAACATATACAATTATTTAGATTATTATAATAATATTATTTATATCAATATATAAAATTCTAATATAAAAAATATGAAAAAAATATATTCTTTAAATTATTTTTTTACCAATATTGCAAATTTTTATCAATTCGTGTGAGAAAATAATAAGTCAAATTTATAATTTTGTACTTCCTTAGTATTTATACTATATATAGAAGTATTATATATATATATATATATATATATATATATATATATATATATATATATATGATATATATATATATATATATATATATATATATATATATATATATGATATATATAATATAATGTTGGTTACCGCTATTATCAATTATTTAGTAATCAAAAATACATAAAATGCTGATGGATATTTTATATTGATTATATTTTATATCCAGTGAATACATTGTTTAATAGACTTATATATATATAATTTAAATTACATCTGTACAAATAGAAATCGAATGAATACATTAGTAATATACTGTAGAACAATGACAACAATTCTATCAACTTAGTAATACATGTATATATATAGAGTATCTACTAATCATATATGATTATTATGTACACGTATACCGTGTTCTCGCTTAGCAACGCGAGTTTATAGGTTTATATGCATGTCTAGATGTATGCATGGATACAAGCTAGTGTGTATTACCTATACATAGATATATTAACCCTGGTACTAAGTCCATTTCGAGTGCTTTCATAGCGATACACGTAGCGGTGTTTTTGATTTCACGATTCAAATTCAAATTTGAGCAAAATCGAGACTGTATGCATATATAGGATATATTATGATAATTATATATTAGGATATATAACATAAAGTATAGGTTATACTATTAAAAAGTGCGTAATATACAAATATAACAATTGTAGATATATATATTTATAGTTAAAAAGGAGATACATTATACAGGTTAGTGATACTGAGACTGTAGTATTATAGGGGCAAGTAAATGTCCTAATTAATACGACAAGGTCAAAGTTCACATGGATGACACTATAGAGAGTTAAAGGTATCTCGGTTATTAATCGATATGTGGGTGATTTCTATAGGTAACCATGTATTCTTCTGGTGATGCTATTTCCACGTTGACGTCAATCGTATCTACTAATACTCGAAACATACGGCCAATCTTGGTTTTTGACACTTTTGACACGGCACATATTTCTATATATATTGTTTATGTTATAATTTATGTGATTTAATTTATTAAGAATATATTAGTATGTATATCTAAATTATATTCTAAAATAATAATTAAATTTATATATTATATATAAATATATATATATATATAATTATAATTAATTTACAATATATTTTTCTAGTATTTAATATTAATTAATATATTAAATATATTAGATTAATATGTAATTATTAAAATTGTGTTTTCTTTTATCTAAAAATAAAATGATCTGTAAACATATAATTTACATACAGAGATAACATAATTGTAAAAACTATATATATATAAACCCTTGAACGTTCTTGAAACGCCTTCCAGCCGACAAGCTAAAAAGCAGCATGCCGCTATCATAGCATCCTTAGACTTGCCCGAACAGCTTATTTTGTCGTAAACCTTTTTGACAATTTCATTTCCTCGATCCTTTTATGAATAAGATGTTATATAATATTTTATCTTAATAGATAATTTTATTATAATATTTAATAAATGTATAATAATTCATAATTTGAGTATAAAATAAGATATATATATATATGTAATAATATATTGTAATAATAATATATATAATACTTAATTATTTATTTATTTATTAATATCTTATAAAATAAATTATTTTAAAAATGACCTATTTGATGAATTAGTACCATTATATAATATGTAGTCTATTACATATTATATTTATACGTATTTTATGTCTTATAAAATGAAATATAATATAAATGTATTAATAATATACTAAAATGTAAACCACTACTATCATAGGTAGATTCATCTTTTCCGCCATTTCCGAAAGATCTGCAAACGCGGTTACCAACATCTTATTAGTAGATGACACTGTACCGCTGTTCCTGTAGATTGGAACACCTTTTTCTTGGGTGGCTTCTCCCGTACCTCTACCAATCCGGGTTCCTAAATCTTCACCGAATAGCGGGTTCTGTTAAGCGGTGAATATATCATCAATACACTATATATATGTATGTGTATGTGTTTGTATATATGTATATATCTATAAATATATATATATATATATATATATATATATATATATATATATATATATATATATAACTGTATACAGTTCGATAACAGATACATAATGTATAATAATATATATTTATCACAATGTAATATATGATTCATACTATAGTATAAATGCTGGAAGATACTAGTGGGAAATAAGGCTGGATACCTAAATAGATAGAGTTTAGATACAAGCCCAATGCACAGCATATCGCACACAGTAGTTATACTTATATGTTAGTGAATTGTATGTATACGTGTGTATTAGTAGACATACAGTCTCTGTCCTAACTAATCGGTATGTCCATCATCACCTAGGACATCGAATATATTAAATTATACACTAGTTGTGGACGACAAAAATATAAATGATTCATAGGCACGAAGCTATTTAGAACGTACAATGTACGTCGTACATTTATTGAATACTTTGTATTGTAATATCTATAATATATATATATATATATATATCAAAATACTTTTAATACATAGTTAGTATTATTATTTAATATATATATATATATAATGCTGAATTGAATTGAATTTTTTTTTAAATACTTAAATACATTATAAATGATATCTCAAAATGTATATATGGAAATATAAGAAGGACAAGTCAACAAGTATACTCTTAAGAATATATATATATATATATATATATATTGATGAATTAACAATATGTATGGGAAAGTAACCAAATACGCACAGTGCCCGAATACGGACACTATCGGTATCTCAGAACCCATAAATCCTACACAAAATTAAATAATTTAAATAATTTCTATATTTGTTATCAAATATTCATTAAGTTATAAGCATATATCTAGAGGTCATATAATTCATAATACGGACACTCTAGATGTCTTAATATGGACACCCTATAACCAATAAGCGCGCAGAGTATGAACTATTCTGATTTTCATAAAAATAGCATGCGTTATTATATTAATACCACCAATAAAGTTAAATCTAAAATTTGTATTATTTATATACTTAAATTGTATTATTAATTAAAAAAATAATAAAAATAAATATATTATTAACTAATTAAATTAGAATAAATTGTTCATAAAACTAATTATAAATAATGTATTTATAATGCATCTGATTGATTCATAAATAATATATAGTTTATCTAGTAGTATATAGGGTGTCAGTATTATAACATAGGGTGTCTGTATTCGGACATGGGTACCGAATACGGACACCCCTGTTATATATGGAATTAAAAGAATTAAATAAAATATTAAAATCACAATAATATCTATAATCATATAATATTAATATATTGTAATTTTTGAATACAAATTATATGTCATAATATGTTAAGACTAATTATTGTTAAAATGTCCGTATTAGGTTACTTTCCCCTATAGTATGTGATAAGTTGAGTGTTAGTAAAAATAGGAAACAGGAAGGTATGTGTTGATATGAGGAGGTAGAGGAATGATCTTGAGTTATATGTGTTATCCATATATGGATAAATGAACAAATAATTAGATTTAGGGGATAGAAGACAATAGAAGATTAATGATGAGTGATCACTCTTGAAACAGGATTAGTAATATGTGTATATATATATATATATATATGTGAAAGGACGAGTGTTTCAGTATTTAAACTTCCTTTTAAGAGATACGGTAATTATTTTTCTTATAATGATAATATGATAATTTTCATATTTATTGATTGCAGTAATATGAGGAATGAAGATAAAATATAACGTCTACGTTGTATTCAGTATGGGGAATGAGAGATTATAATGGTATCAATAATAAAAGGAAGGAAGTAAGTAGGAGACATATTCAATGGTGTCGTTTGGGAGGCATTATATAGAAGATTATTTGAATTAAGTCATTATATGTCATAAGCCATTATTTAATATCATTATCACAATTGGAGAGTTGATCATTGAAACCTGGTGGTGAATTAATGGGAAATAACATAAAATATTATATATATATATATATATATATATATATTATCTACTCGCTAGATATCGCTAGGGCTTACCTCAGTTGGTCCGACACGTGACATGTCCTTGGTAGCATCACGGAATGTCCTCCACTCGGCACTTACATCTATTACCCTATCCGCTACCACTAGTCCGCAATCCGGACAAATCATGTCACCGGCGTGACTGTCGTCTATTAGGACGGCCTCTGGGTGAAGAGGGCACGCTATTTTCGCTCCCGCACCGCTGTGTGATTAACAGCATGTTACTTAACGCTTATCGCGCACACACACGTATGCTTCCGGTGGAGGGTGAATAAATGTCGACACCGGAATGTGGTGATGTATTGTTTTTTATAGTATGTGATATATATTATAAATCTAATAATTACATATAACATCTTGAGGAGATATAAAATAAAAATTAAGTTTCATAGATAATGATTTAATATATAGAATATATTAATTATTTACTCGAATGAGTAATATATATATATTATATTATAATATTAATATCTATAGTCAGTTAATATAAATACCAATACGGTAAATAGTTATAGTGTTGTTGTGTAAAGTGTGTATGCAGACATGATGTAATTAACATTGGAACACATTATGTTATGTGATCATGAAGATAACCGATAAGAAATCATTACGAACAATAGGGACAAATACTTATCTATAAATAAATAACAGGGAATATTAATGACAGTTTGGAAATAGGTTTAGAGTGTATTATATTAACGAATGTAGTATATCTATAATATAGTGGATAGAAGTATACTTATAAATATATATTTTTAAATAATTGTTGAAGGATATGAATATTATAATATGTATATATATAAACTTAAGTATTATATATGTATGTTAAATATAATTTTACATCAGAATATTATAAAACTAACGAATCGCGTATTAGAGAATTCATATTTATAAAATTATATAAACAGGCGATTAATAAAAAAAATGTTTCTGAATAATAAATTATGTAACTATTTGGTAACTATTTAGATTATAATTATTGTTTATTTTTGTTTATTTAGAAATTTAATATTGACAATTTTAAATTTATTTTTGATAAATAAATGTATTTTATATAATACATATATATATTTATATAATACATATTTATTATAATGTTTGATATAATATTTACATTATACAATTTATATTGATATATTGTAATAGACTATAAGCTTATACGCAATGTATTTGATGGGAAAATAATAGATAAAAATAAAATTGTGTGGATAGGCTTCATAATTAGTATTAGTGCATTACAAATAATAAACAGTATATATATATATATACATATATATATATATAATAGGACTTACTATAATTTATATCATAATATATATATAGTTTATATTTATACTTATACAAATTAATTTATTACGTAATAATATATTCGCATAACACCCAACGTATATGCATATATATTGTATTATAAAATTATTATATAGGAATACACGTTCAGCTATTATAAATACCTATACGGTATATAGTTATAGTTGTTGTGTGGAGTGTGTATATAGTAGTGATGTAAATGATGCGCAAATATAAAGCATCAATGCAGTCTCAGTATCGGTTACCTAAAGCATCGATGCAGTCTCAGTCTCGGTTAACAAAAGCATCGATTTAGTCTCAATACCTAAAGCATCGATGTAGTCTCAATGTCAAAATCATCGTTTAATTCTCAGAATGGGTTACCTAAACCGTCAATGCAGTCTCAGACTCTATAAGATGCATTACTATTAAATCATTATTATTAAGGGAATCATGTAAGTGTTAGTTTCAGTTTTCATAAGATCAATATAGTTTCAGTGTCAGTTACCATAATCATTGTTTTGTATATAAAACGAAAGTAATTTCATTACAATAATTAATACACAATACAAACTATCAGATAAGGAAAATAATCCCAGAGTATTAATTGATAAGATTCTTAATATGTTCATAAACGCAAAGGTCAAATCGACCAACTATGAATTGCATAATATTAGAATTATAAGAAAAACAATAAATATTAATACATGTATATTGCTAATTTAAAGCCTAGTTATATCTATATTGGACTATTGTAACATGCTTTTAATTAATTTACCTGATTATCAGTTTATAATGCCATTAATTTAATGATTAAATAAAATAATTCGATCGACAATGCGCGTATTATATACATTACCACCAAGATCAATATACAATAGGATCAGTATAACTGAACTGATGCTATAACAACTCCTACCACTAGTAGGCTATTACCAATTAATTTCCGCATTATTTATAAATGTATGGTAACTACACATCTTATAGATGTTATAGTGATTATAGATTGAGAAAACGGTTATATTTTGTAATTTTTTAAATATTTTTAAAATATGAGTGAGACAGGATGAGTATATTATAAACAAAATAGCCACCTACTGAAATTAATAATATGTCACATAATATAGGAAACATTAATACAAATATGGATAAATATATAAAAAGTATGTTTAAAAGTAATTTCGAAAAAGCATCATTTCGGCTATATTATGTTTTGTAAGATTCTCATCTCGGTTTGGGCTCATTTAACTAGAATCTCGGCTTGGCTCGGCTCAGGATATATTGGTTAGAGTCTCGCGTCGGCTCGGGCTCGTTTGGCTAGAGTCTCGGCTTGGTTCGGGCTCGTTTTTTTATCGAAAATATAAATGCTCGGCTCGGCATCAAAAACCAAAAGTCACGGCTTGGCACCAACAATCAAAAGTCTCGGCTCGGCATCAAAGGCTCGGCATCATTTACATCACTAGTATGTAGACATGATGTAATTAACATTGGAACACATTCTGTCGTGTGATTAAGAAGAGATCCGATAGGAAATGTCTTATGAATCATAAGTTATAATTAATCATTACGAACAATACAAATAAATAAAAGTTAAATGTAATTACAGTAAGGAAATAGGTTGGGGAGTATACTATATATATATGCATGTATATAATATATATATATATATATATATATATATATATATATATATATATATATATATATATATATAGATATATATATTATAATGTGTGAAGTATAATTATAATATTGTATATATATCATATATGAGTTAGTTAGATAGATGTCGCGCTCCTTTAGTGGTTAATGGGATAACCAAGTTGTACATAAATATATATATAAATATATATATAAATATATATATATTACACTTTTATATTATAAAACTAACTAAGTAGGTATTAGAGAATTCATATTTATAGAATAATAAAAACAGGTGATTAATAGAAAACTAAAAGGTTGAATAATAAATTATGTAATTATTTAGTTTATAATAATTATTTCTGATTGTTTATTTATAAATTTTATTTTATTTTACTAATTATATAATATTTATTGTAATGTTAAATAGAATAGTACATTATCACAATTAAACTATTATGTTTTAATAGACTAAGTAACAGTAACGATACAAATGTAAGTTACACACATTGTGTATGTGTTTCCTATGTGTATTGTGTTGTATTTTATGTATACACAAATATCCGTGTATTGTACACAATCGGGAGTATTATAAACAATGTCTATAATAATAATAATATAATGCGAACATGCACTGTTAAAGATAAGCCTTTAGTTTTCGCTGAATAATATATATATATATATATATATATATATATTTATTGTAATTATAGTCATCATAGTCATAAATATAACTGTATCATTTAAAATAATACAGCAGTAATTAATATGTTAATGTTTCTTGACAACAGTAAGCTATATTCTCATCTAGAAAGAATTACTTTTTAAATAATATTTGTATGTGAAATTAAACTGTTATAAAAAATACAATTTAACAAAATAAATATATTTTCAAATAAAATTAATAATAAGTAAATATAGAACACTATTTTTAACTTATAGATTATTTATATTAATGTTACTTAAAAATATGTTTTAAATATTTACAAAAACTAAAAATATCAAAATCTAATTTGGTTTTAATTATATATTAACTAATATACTAGATAGATAGATAGATAGATATATATATAATAGTTTATTGAATAGATTTAAAACTATGGGTAACAATAAATGAAAATACACACACCGAAAGTAAATAAAATAATACTAAAGGCAATATGTGGGGTGTTGATCTAACGTGCTGAATATATGATCAAATAACTATGGAATAGGTCTCGGGTTGGTCAATCCCATATAGGATTATATACCCATAAATCATTAGGGATGGTTGGTTCCTGCATATTTGTTGTTTGATATCTCTTCACAATTAGAATATCAAATAATTAAAGCGCAGGTAAGATCAAATACTCAAATAAAGTACAAAACGAAAACAAGAAAAACAATAATATTTTTTAAAATAACAACATTTCACTTATGCATGTTAAACATAAAAGTTGCCATTAATATTTGGAGTATCTATATTTGTAATAAATAGGCTTATAGATTTAGCTGAAGATACAGAACGTGGGAATTAATTCCAAGCTGTACTCACTATGTTGCTGAAAGATTGATCGTTGCTTTATTAATGCACTTGTCTTCACGTATCTTGATTAGAGGTACACGATTACTTGTAGAATATGTTGTGAATACCGATGATTTATCAATATCCACGAGATTGTTCAGTATCTTGAAAGCCAGAATCAGGTCAGCTCTTAATCTGCAATGGGATAAATTCATTAATTTAAGAAAACATAATCTAGTATCATAAATTTATTTAATAAAGTTACATCTGAAGCAAATTCGCTTAGTAAATGTTGAACTTTTTCAAGAAGTTTATTTAGGCCAATAAAATTCTTTGTCTAGATTCCAAATAGATGAACCATATTCAAGTAATGGACATATATGTAGTATACATTTTTACTAGATAGTATGAATTATTTGTAATGAAACATCTACAAATTCTATTAGAGATCATATATGCTTTGCAACATATGTTATTAATATGAATATTGAATTTAATATTATCATAAAAATAATACCAATATCTCGAAAATTAAAATTTTTGGAATCAGGGTATTATTTAGCGAATATATCAGATTTGACGATTGGCATAAAGGCACATTTTTCAAATGCTATTTGAAGGTTCCATCTAACCATTCAATCATAGAGATCAGATAGTCCTGATTGAAGGATATTTCGTTCAGTAGTTATTCATATAGGATAGAGACATTTTAGCATCATCGGCAAAAAGAGAGCATGTTAAATGTGATGAAAATATCGAAGGAAGGTCATTGATATATGGTCCAATAACTTAACCTTGAGGAACACCTGAACTTGTATGAATATAAATAGAAAATGCATCATTTACCTTAGTTTTTTGAACTCGATTGGTTAGGTATGAGTTAAACCACTTAAGTACATTACCACCAATCTTTAATTTATACATCTTCAATAGAAGTTTAGAATGACATACTATATAAAATGCTTTGGCCATATCGATATAATATCAGTATTAAAAGAATGGTTAGTGGCTCTACTTATATTTCCATAAAATACTATAAGTTGTTGTTTAGTGGATCTACCGGCTAAAAATCCATATTATTCCATACATAATATTTTATTTATGTATAATTAGTTCTTAAGTAATATAATATATAGTAAGATAATATTTTTTCAAAAATAATGAGAGTTGATGTATTTAAACTTATTGGATGATAATTAATGAATGGTAATAAATGATCACCTTTTTTAAATATTGGAATAATATTAACTGACTTCCATATAATAGGGCATTGACCTTCATCTAGAATACGTTGAAAAACAATAGATAATGGATACGAAATTTCATAAGATAATAACTTAAGCATACATTTGGGTAAACCATCAGGTGATGAATTACATTTAGTGGGTAATTTACAAAGAAATGTCCTTACTATTTCTTGAGATATAAGAAAATAGTTAAACATATAATTTGTCATTATTAAGGGATCATAAGAAATATGTGACTTACGAAAAACAGATGAAAATTGTTCAGAAAGACAATCTGCTTTATCAAAGTCATTAGTATAAATGATATTATGATCGACTCGATTTCTGAGTGGAGATATGAGATTTTTGTTATATAATTTGGTGTTTGTATAATTATAAAAAGAAGAATTTGTAATTTATGAGAACATTTTGTGTTCAACTTCAATATTATATTGATTTATTTTATTTGATAGTAAAGATTGGTTATACCTCCAAACATTATAAGTATATGTATCAACAATATGTCTATGTAAGACTCTGCACTTATTATTTAGTTTCTTAATTGATAAGGGATATTTATAAATTTTAGTTGAAAAAGTAGGGGTGTAGAACTCGATGATATTCTTAATAATATTAATAAAAGTGTTGATTAGCTCATTACAGTCATTGCACGAAGATAGAATATTAATCCAGTCGAGTGACAAGATAAGCGTTTTAATACTATCAATATCACTTGTATTATAATTAAGTCGCAGGATTCAACACTTATTATGATTAAGATTGCCAGAATTTAAATAATTATCTGGGATTACTAAATCAGAGTAAATAATATAATAGTCACTAACATTTGCATCAAATTCAAGAGCAATTGTAGGTGTAATATTATATATAATTAATGTATTATTTGTAAGAATTAAATCGAGAATATTTTAATTTCTAGTATTAAAATTAACTAGTTGAGTTAAACCGTATGATATAAACTTATTGTATACATATCTTTCCGCAATGGTCGACGTAGTACCATAAATCTAGTCAATTCCAGCCAGGTTGAAGTCTCCATAGATTAGACAAAAGTCCGTAGATGAACATATGTTATTTAATTTATCACATAATAAAACAGTTTTTGACAATGGCATATCTGGTAGCCTATAAATGGTGATATTGAATATATATTACATTTTAACTTTTTCTATATCATATTATGTATTTAATTTTAACTCAATAGAGTTAATAGGTTGTAGCCTATTACCATGGTGTAGCAAATATGAATAGGTTGGTGACCTATTACCAATAGTGGAATTAAATTGTTACCTATTACTGTAAAAGATGATATTAACATATGGCTGAATGTGGTAATAGGTTACAACCTATTAAAAAAGCCCTTTGGGCCTTTCTATTACTATAGTGTACTATAAGTATACATTTTCGAGATTATAGTTATAGTAAACCAAGTTCTTACAACTCTTATGTATGAAATATATTTACACCTACGTGGGTATAAAAATTAAACTTAATATTACATAATTATATTAATTAATTATTATATAATAATAATTCTAAAATAATTGTTATTAATAATTATTAGTTACGCAGTAAACAAAGGTTTAAATGAACATGTTTTGGATAAGCAACGACTTATGTCACCAAAATGTGACTACATGACCTACATCATTATGTTGACGTTTTGTGAATTATGTTAAGCCATCTTAGAGGGGTGCACCCCTTATATAAATGTCGGTATTGGATAGGCGACATTGTAAGGGATATCGTAATACCATTACGTTGAATGTAGGAGGTCAGTTAATTAATAATAATAATAATAATAATATATAAATATATATATATATATTTATGAGTCAGTGAAAGAAGTCTTAGGGGGGTACTGTGTTCATAAGAAACCAATATAGGATACTCATATACTATAGTATATACTATATTATGCCCCACGACACCCACACTCTATTTACTAGGTTACCAGTCACAACTATTGATGTATATCTATTTTTGTACATCTATATCTTGTATATACAAAATAATGGATCATATAATGGTAATAGACTGATATATACTACTATATATAGTCTATATATAATAGCATATAGTATATTACAATATCTGATCCAACATTTTGTATATATATATATATATAAACAGGATATAGATATAAAATGTTATCTATTGTTAACATTTCAACAATAGATATCAGCTACAGCCGACAACTGGACGACGGCCGACACTTTAACAATGCAGTAACAATAGAAGTGAAAGAGACCGCCTACCCTGGCGCCCCCTATGTCGTGTTGTAATAACAAGACCGTAGTGGTCAAGTTGACAAGCTATTGTTATTACAACGACGGTCGACACAGGGGCATCTGGTTTCTATGTTTTATATGTTTACTAGTCGCATATCTATATTGTATTTGTAATATTAACTATAGGTTACTATATTTACTATTAAATATTAACTAATGTAATATTATTTCTTACATTACTTAATTCTTAATTGATAAATATATAAATATCAATTTTATATAGGCATATATATATATATATATATATATATATATATATATATATATACATACATTACATGTAATTATACATGTTAATGAAATGTATCAGTTAACTAAATATAAACAACCCGAAAAATAATACTTCCAAATATTAATTTATAACTGTTTCTGAGTTGGCTCTTTGTATATACATTATTAACTAATTTAATTCTAAATTTCTGGAGGTAAAGTCATCACTTAATGCACGATACCTATTGATGGTGAGTGCAAGTGTACCTAGAGCACTATTAACTATTGTTATCATAGATTTGTATTTTACCTAGAACGGTATTGATATTATTATTATTATCAGATTTAGGTGTAATTACCTGGGTAATTTTATAAGCATTTCTTCTTGTCGAGACAATTACCCTTATAATATGATATATCTCGTCAATGTAACATTCTTCAATAGACATGGTGACTCAATTTAGGTAACTTAAGATGTCCGACCATCACATGACACATACATTTAATAACAAATATTCAAACAAAAAATATTGATTTTAAATACATTTGATTTTATTTCTATATATATATATGTATACGCTTATAAAGTGCGTTTCAATTATTTAAAAATAAACATTTATATATATTTATATTATATATTTATATTGCAATATAATTGCAACATTTAATATGATTAAATAATACTTTATATGTGATGGTCGGCCATCTTAAGTTACCTAAATCGAAGCACGATTTCTGTTGAAGAAAAACTACATGATTACCAATCTAGGTCAACTATAAACACGGACATGTCCTTACTATAAATCTATGTTCGTTATACATAACCGCTAGGGGCGGCGATTAAATATTTACAATTAGGTCAACGCGGAATGATGTTCACGTTTAGCGCAGTGCGTATTTCTATTATCAATCTAACAAATAAATGTAGAGAGGCTAGAAGTTACGTGTGCGGGTATGTGTGCGGGTATGTGTGCGGTACATAGACAGCGTGTGTGTACGATAGAGTTCGCGAACGTGTGTGTGTATGTGCGAGAGGTGCGCGATTAATAGAGTGTGTGTCACGTGACTTTAGTTATGTTTAGCTATTATATAACGTCTATATGGGTATATAATATATACTATATATATACACACATATATATATATATATGTTTGATGTTTGTTATAAATGCCTGTGTGGCTCAGTGGCTAAGGCGTCAGACACACAAGCAGTAGGGCACGGGTTCGACCCTCGTCCGGACCATTAATTAATTTTATAAAATGGGTCTTAAAATATTATTTAGAAGTGATCTTATATAATTAATTATATTATATTTGATTATATTATAATTGATTTTATATTAATTATTATATTCACAATTGTGTATAAATAAATGATCGGCTCTCGTTAAAACCATGGATGCCTTAACATGAGAGCGGCTTCGAAGGGACATTAGAGCCATATATGGTTATAAGTGAAAACTTCGTCTAAGTTCCTGGATGGGATGAAAGGACTCCACCAAATAAAAAATAACAATAACAATAACAATATATATATATATATATATATATATATATATATATATATATATATATATCGTAGTGTTCATATATATACTACTGAATTTTTAACAAGCGTTTTCTTGTACTAATTAAGTAGGATATTATTATTATTGTAATTATTATTAACATGCAACACCGGTGACCTATAGGTGGTGACCTACAGGTATTGTACTATAGTACAACACCTGTATATGAAGGTATACATAGCACATACATGTCCTTACCTTATATAGGACACATACATAGATATATGTCGAGTAATGTTAACCTATTATGCACACATGTACAGTGTACATGTATAGTGTACAGTGTACATTGAACACCTACTAATACCAAAGCTCTTTTATAATACTAATACTGATAAGTGTATCTAATTTAACCGTACGACGTACGGCGTACGTTCCAGAAGCTTCGTTCCTCCTATTATCTAACATTACGTACTATATTAATTATGACTCAGCCATTAAAAATAGCACTATAATATCTATAGTTTTAAAGTTGATCCAACTAGCGATATGGACTCTAAAATAACATCAATAGTATTAACGTGATGTATTGGTGTAGTAAAAAGGAAGCAGTATTTGTATACTATTATATTCAACATTATAAAAAACCAATTGTAAATATAACTACAGAATTTATAATTACTGGTTATTCAAATATAAAAAGGCATTTGAATAATTTACTAATCATGGACAATCTAATATTCACCATATTTCAATGGAACAATAGAAATAGTATTAAAGATGTAATGATCTATATTAATTTCTATTAGATTTGTTTAAAATATATATATATACATTTTTGTTTTCAGAAATCCCTTTTTCTTAAAAAAGACCTTCAAATCCCAAAAAGAATTGTGTCGAGTAGTCCTTCTTTCGCTAGCTCCAGCTGAAATTTGGAAATTGTTCAATATGGTGGGGAGAGAATCTCCATAAAAAAGGATTTAAATGTATCCTCCCTAAATTGCATGAATTAATACGTGGTTTGTGATTATTGTATATATTGTTTATTTAATTAATTCTAATTATTTAAATAGAATTAAACAGTGCTGTTTATAGTATTGCTCCTCCATTGTATTCAATCCTCAAAGAAATGAAGCAGAGGCATGAGAGAAAAATCTCATAATAATATATCTAATATTAAAGTTGTAATATTATTTTCGTAATAATATGTAATATTTGTATTATTATTCTTTAAATCATTTTTCTAATACCTATTAAATTTGTAATATTATTTTCAATTATTCTTAAATTATATAAGGGTACCCTTATTGCAGCGTCACACTTCCTATATCAAAATTACCAATTTGTAACCTTGTATTTTAACAGGATTACAAACCCTATCGCAAAATTATCGATTTGTAACTGCGCAGAATAACAGTTTCCGAAACACCACTAAATTACTCTTTCTTAGACCTCGGCGACTTGTTACTGAACTTGATGCTGTATTTGATGCTAGAGATGTGTACACACTTTTAGAATCTAGTTCTCATTCATTATTTCACATCGGTAAATATGTTGAGATAGTGAATACGGTAAACTAGTCATGGATAAAACAACGGTGTATATTAAATAATTAGTAGATGAAGGAAAGTAAGTTCATGTGTTTTATGTTTTTCTTCAAAATATAGACCTACTATAGTTAACTGCTATAGTATGAAATGCATGAAGATACAGTCTATACCTGCAGTGTAATAGTAACTATCAACGGAGTGACATGTTATTGTTACTTTGCCAGCTGTGCCTGCAGGGTATAATAGGGTATATACCCAGACTACCCTCTTTGTAAGCATGCCGGTTAATCTCCGGTACTCTCCTTTGAGAAGAAAACGTAGTTCTTTGTCTGTATTCATATATTCAATGCTGTGGCCCACAGCCTGTGGGTATACACCATACACATAAAGAAAGTTCTTTATATATCCTTATATTTGAAATATTTTATATTGATGGTATACACATAGTTTTTATTATGTCAGGTATTGTATATATACATTATTTTCAAATTAATGTACACACACACACAAACACACACACACATATATATATATATATATATATATATATATACACATACACAATATCATGTATACATACTTGCACACATACACATTTATACGTTAAATTAATGTATATATATATATATATATATATATATATATATATATATATAGATCTACATTAACACATTTGTGTGTAGTTTACTTAATAATGAACTTGGCAGTAATTAATAAATGAATATTAAATGGAGATATTTCAGAGCCGGGAGTTCTGATTCCGATATATAATATTTACTACTACACACACATACATACACACACACATACGCACATACACACACATACATACACAGACACACACATACGCACACATACGCATAGTTATACACACACGCACACACACACACACACACACACACAGACAAACACACATACGCACATACACACACACAAACACACAGACACACACGCGCACACACACACGTACACACACACGGGGTACTGCGGATAATCACATTACGATTTTAATAACAACAGGTCTGAGTCAGACATACACATCATCACTTCTGGTAGTAACCCCTGCATTAACGAAGGGCATTGCTCGGAAGGAATCGCAATTTGATTAGTCATTTAGGGTGTTTATCTTGTAGAGTTTAGATATGATGTATTGGTTAGTATCTGAAATAGGTTTGTAGGTATGCTATAGGTGTATCTACCTATGTATATATGTATCCAATATGTGTATTTGTATAAAGGCGTATTCGTCCCTATAGGGACATATTTATAATTTGTGTGAATTAATATATAGGTGTAATATGTAAATATGTATGTGTGTGTATTTGTGGGAGTATGTGTATATATGTATGTGTGAATATTCGTTAGTGAATAAATTAGATGTTATAATAGTAAAGTTTGGTAAATACTAAAGATGATAATTCTATTTGTAACGTATGTTTGTTTAATAGGTGTATGTTGTTGTTATACATAGATGTTATACATAGTTTACTATATTGTAAACTATAAATCTATGTTGTTATTTGTAAGATTTTATTATTACATTGTTAATACTATTGCTGTTATTTGAGAGTCCATATCGCTAGGTGGATCAACTTTAAAACTATAGATATTATAGTGTTATTTTTAATGTTTGAGTCCTAATTAATATAGTACGTAATGTTAGATAATAGGAGGAACGAAGCTTCTGGAACGTTTCAAGGACGTGCGGTTAATTTTGATACAATTATCAGTATTAGTATTAGCAAATCTTCCAGGGATTTGGTATCAGTATGCGTGTGTGCGTAATAGTTTAACATTACTCGACATGTATCTATGTGTGTGTCCTATATAAATTAAGGACATGTCAACAATCGTCATATACAGGTGTTGTACTATAGTACAATACCTGCAGATCACCACTTATAGGTAAACAGTGTTGGATGTTAATAATAATTACAATAATAATAATATCCTACTTAATTAGTACAAGAAAACACTTGTTAAAAACTCAGTGGTATAAATATGAACACTGCGATATATATATATATATATATATATATATATATATATATATATGTGTGTGTGTATATATATAGTATATATTATATACCCATATAGACGTTATAAAATAGATAAACATAGCTAAAGTCACGTAACACACACACTCGCTTAATTGCGCACCTCTCGCACACACACGCTGTCTATTTTCACACACATATCTGTACACTTAATGTCTAGCCTCTCTACATCTATGTGTTAGATTGACGATAGAAATATGCACTACGCTAAACGTGTACATCATTCCGCGTTGACCTAATTGTAAATAGCGGCCACTAAAGGTTATGTTAACGACCATAGATTTATAGCAAGGACATATCCTTGTTTATAGTTGACCTAGTTTGGTAATCATGTAGTTTTTCTTCAACAGAAATCGTGCTTCGATTTAGGTAACTTAAGATGGCCGACCATCACATATAAAGTATTATTTAATCATATTAAATGTTGCAATTATATTGCAATATAAATATATAATATAAATATATATAAATGTTTATTTTTAAATAATTAAAACGCACTTTATAAGCGTATATAGAAATAAAATCAAACGTATTTAAAAATCAATATTGTTTGTTTGAATATTTTTTATTAAATGCATGTGTCATGTGATGGTCGGACATCTTAAGATACCTAAATCGAGGCACCATGTATGTTAAAGAATGTTATATTAACGAGATAAATCATATTATAACGGTAATTGTCTCAACAAAAAGCAACGCTTATACAATTACCCAGGTAATTACACCTAAATCTGATAATAATGCTAATAATATCAATACCGTTCTAGGTAAAATACAAATCTATGATAACAATAGTTAATAGTGCTCTAGGTACACTTGCACTCACCACCAATAGGTATCGTGCATTAAGTGCTGACTTTACCTCCAGAAATTTAGAATTAAATTAGTTAATAATGTATATTTTCAAAGAGCCAAATCAGAAACAGTTATAAATTAATATTTGTAAGTTTTATTTTTCGGGTTGTTTATATTTAGATTTCTGATACATTTCATTAACATGTATAATTACATTTTATATATGTATATATATATATATATATATATATATATATATATATATTGGCCTATATCAAATTGATATTTATCAATTAAGAATTAAGTAATGTAAGAAATAAAATTACATTAGTTAATATTTAATAGTAAATATAGTAACCTATAGTTAATATTACAATATAAATATGCGACTAGTAAACATATAAAAAGTAGAAACCAGATGCCCTATGTCGACCGTCGTTGTAATAACAATAGCTTGTCAACTTGACCACTACGGTCTTGTTATTACAACACGACATAGGGGGCGCCAGGGTAGGCGGTCTCTTTCACTTCTATTGTTACTGCATTGTTAAAGTGTCGGCCGTCGTCCAGTTGTCGGCTGTAGGTGATATCTATTGTTGAAATGTTAACAATAGATAACATTTTATATCTATATCCTGTTTATATATATATACAAAATGTTGGATCAGATATTGTAATATACTCTATGCTATTATATATAGACTATATATATATATATATATATATATATATATATATATATATATATATATATATATATATATATATATAGTAGTATATATCAGTCTATTACCATTATCGGATACATTATTTTGCATATACATAATATAGATGTAAAACAATAGATATACATCAATAGTTATAACTGGTAACCTAGTAAATAGAGTGTGGGTATTGTGGGGCATACTATAGTATATACTATAGTATATGCATATCCTATATTGGTTTCTTATGAACACAGTTCCCCCCTCCGACTTCTTTCACTGACTCATAAATATATATATATATATATTTATATATATATATATATATATATATATATCCACTTAATTAACTGACCTCCTACATTCAGCGTAATGGTATTACGATATCCCTTACAATTTCGCCTATCCAATACCGACATTTATATAAGGGGTATACCCCTATAAGATGGCTTAATATAATTCACAAAACGTCAACATTAAGATGTAGGTCATGTAGTCAAATTTGTGTGACATAAGTCGTTGCTTATCTAAAACATGTTCATTTAAACCTTTGTTTACTGCGTAACTAATAATTATTAATAACAATTATTTTAGAATTACTAATTATATAATAATTAATTAATATAATTATGTAATATTAAGTTATAATTTATTACCCACGTAGGTGTAAATATATTCCATACATAATAGTTGTAAGAACTTTGGTTTACTATAAATATAATATCGAAAATGTATACATATAGTACACTATAGAAATAGGTTGTAACCTATTACCATATTCAGCCACATGGTACTAGGCTGTAACCTATTACCATATTCAAACATGTGGTAATAGAAGGGAGCTAATTGGTATTAGGTTGTAACCTATTACCATATTCAGCCATATAATAATAACATGTTTTACAGTAATAGGCAACAATCTAATTCCACTATTGGTAATAGGTCATCAACCTATTCATATTTGCTACACCTTGGTAATAGGCTACAACCTATTAACTCTGTTTATGTTAAAATTATATATAGAGCTTGAAAGTAAATGTATAGGTTAATTTAATTGAATAAATAATAATATTATAATAATATATATATATATATATATATATATATATATATATATATATATATTGGCATATATAATAAATATACATATAGAAAAATACACATATACATTTATGTATGAATAAGTAGGCATATATAAACCTATATAAATATATATATATATATATATGTATATATATATATATATATATATATATATAAATAAGTTACTATTTAAATAATATATTTTGCTAATTATTATATTTATATTTCTATTTAATATATATAAAAGTTACACAAATATATAGATCACATATTTCTCTCGACTATCATTCATCTAACGATACGCCCGATGCCACGCCTCTTTCAGCGCGCAGCGTGCGATGGCGCACGCAAAACGATTTATATATTTTAAATATTGACGGTCAACGTGTGTGTCCATTCTTTCTACGCGCAGCAACTGACGAGCATCGAGGATCGAATAGTGAAATAAATGAAATCGCAGATGTATACGAAATAGCGGTCTACTTAATTACGATTAATATATTATGATAGATGAAATGTCGATGTTTGTTCGTAGAGTTCTTGTATAGCATGCTGATTATCGTTTGAAGAGTTCAACAGTATTTGGTATACACACGATTAAAGTTAGTTAACATATAATTATTTATAGTATTATATAATATAATATATTATCATATTTCAATTATATAAATAAATTACTTATTACATTATGTTGTTATTATATATCTTATAACTAAAGATAATAGAGTGGTAAATAAGGTATCTGGCATGCGGAAAGTATCAATCTAAATTGGATTGAACAAGATGGCGAATTTGACCTAGTTTCTATTTAAAAATGAATCGAGTAACATTTTATATTTGTCATACTAATCATTTATATGATATATATATATATATATATATATATATATATATATAATAACAATATATTCAGAATTATATAGTATTATACTATTATACTATAATTTTATAAGTTTTATATTATTTATTGACAGAGCAATAATATAAACCTTAAAATAAAATTATTTAATATTCAAAAATTATGTAAAAATTAATAATATTATATTAATCATTAATATTCTATTTATTAATAATATATTATTGAAAACATTTTATTAATTAACAACTATTTTATTTAAACTTGCATTAAAATTCACTTTTTGATGGTTTATCTGACCTTAGGTTATGTAAAAATTAATAATATTATATTAATCATTAATATTCTATTTATTAATAATATTTCATTGAAAACATTTTATTAACAATTATTTAATTTAAACTTGCATTAAAATTTACTTTTTGATGGTATATCTGACCTTATAGTCGGGGAAAGTAACCTAATACGGACACTTTAGCAATAAATGGTCTTAATATTTTATGACTCATTATTTTTATTCAAAAATTACAATATATTAATATTTTATGATTAGAGATATTATAGTGATTTTAAAATTTTATTTAATATTTTAATTCAAAAGATAACGTGGGTGTCCGTATTAGATACCCATGTCCGAATATGTACACCCTGTGTTATAATACGGACACCCTATATACCACTAGATAAACTATATAGTATTGGTGAATCAATCAGACAAATTACAATTACATTATTTATAATTAATGTTATGAATAATTTATTCTAATTTAATTAGTTAATAATTTATTTATTTTTATTATTTTTTAATTAATAATACAATTTAAATTAAGTATCTAAATTATAAAAAAAATTAGATTTAGCTTTATTGGTGGTATTAATATTATAACAAACGTGATTTTTATGAAAATTAGAATAATTCATAAGCTGCGTGCTGATTGGCTATAGGGTGTCCGTATTAAGACATCTAGAGTATCCGTATTAGGGACTTATATGACCTCTAAATATATGCTTATAACTTAATTAATATTTGATAACAAATATAGAAATTATATATATATATATCATTTTTAGAAAGCTTTGGTTTTTAATAATATATTTGTATATTTTATATCGATACATTTATTCTTGAGAAGGTTTTAAGTTGAAATTTTTTTTCATTAATTTAAAAACGTAATAAAAAAATCAGTTTATTTGATACATCAGCTCTATAGTGAATAATAAAAAAAATTTAAAATACTTTTTTAAACTATTTATATAATTATGAATGTTTTATTCATTAAACATTTTTTTCTAGTATTTATGGTTTCTGAGATACCGTGAGTGTCCGTATTCGGGCACTGTACGTATTCTGTTACTTTCCCCTATATTATGTGAAATTAAAAATACTCGTTTCAATATTTGATACACTAGTGATTACTTATATGTAAATACACGTGCAATATATATTATAATATATATATATATATATATATATATATATTAGTGCTGTAAAATTCCAAATCTCAAATATCAAATCTCAAATCTTTTTTTTTCGGTTCGGTTCAAATCTTTGATTTTCGGGTATTTGGAAAGATTTTATGGTTTCTAATCTTTATTTTAAATTTAGTCTCGGTTCGGGTATCATTTCGGGTAACGACCGATTAACATAATTATGTAGTAATTACTACAATTTAAGTTTCAACTATTTAAAAAATCCATTAAAATACATACTATTAATTTGATTATCAGTTATGCTACCTATATGATAACATATTTAAAATATAATAATTTTATCAAGGACAATTTGTCCTTGATTTATTATTCAGTAATCAAAATATTAAAAAATGAATACGTATAATCTGAATATAACTGAAGGAATATCATTAGCTGTATATATAGCAGGCTTGCTATAGCATATACCATATATGGTGAATATACTACGATATAGGATTATTAGAATAATAAAGTATTCAATAAGTAATTAATAATTATTTATCAATTATTATTATTAATTAATAATAATTAATTATATATTATTAATTATTTATTATATATTTTAATAATTATTTATTTTTTATTATTTTTAATTAATAATAATTAATTATATATTATTAATTATTAATTATATATTATTTTAATAATTATTAATTATTCAATTCTAATTTACTAATTAATAATTATTTATTAATTATCATTATTAATTAATAATAATTAATTATATATTATTAATTATTAATTATATATTATTTTAATAATTATTAATTATTCAATTCTAATTTATTAATTAATTATTTATCAATAATTATTATTAATTAATAATAATTAATTTTTAATACTTAATTATATTTTAATAATTATTAATTATGCAATTCTAATTTATTAATTAATAATTATTTATAAATTAATTATTATTATTATTAATTAACAATAATTATTTATTAATTTATTTATTATTAATAATAATTAATAATAACTAATTTTTTTGTTATTTATTTTTAAATATTCTTAAAAGATTTAAAGTTCTCGAGAACATACATAAATATATGAGATTTGAAGTTCTCGAGAACTTGCTATTTTTTTTAAAGATTTTAAGTTCTCTAGAACAACAAATTTAGGATTTTAAGTTCTCGAGAACAACCAAGTATTTGAAATTTTACAGCACTAATATATATATATATATATAAATTAGTTGTTATTATAATTTAAATTATACAACGATACATGTAAACAATGTAAACTTTACCTTGTACATCGTAATAAAACAAATGGCGACCATATTCTATATACTCTTAATATAAGCATAATATATATATATATATATATATATATATATATATATATATATATATATATATAATCATAATCCTTACATAGCCTTACAATATATGAACATATCAATCTATTTTTTTTTAATATTAAATATATATTAAATTATATATATATATTATAAATTTGTAAAAATATTTATAACATAAAATTATAATCATATATTTAGTTATAAAAAATAATATATATGAAAGGGGAAAGTCCCCTACTACCGACCCCTCGTATCTCAGTAACTATAAGAGATATCACAACATTATATATATACATCAAATATTAGTAATTTAATGGTAAATATGATTGTATTTGATAAAATGTAATATTCTGGTTTTACTTTTTAAATATTTGAATAATAACTTTTTTTAAATAATAAAATAAAACGTAATGCTATGCATAATATTATAAATCAATTAAATTTTTATAAAAATTATAAAAAACAATTTAATTGTAATCACTAATAACCAATATATCTTAATTATAGCAACCTATGTGGTTTTCCTATTACCAACACCTTAAATTAAACCGACCTCCTAATACCGAACCCATGGGGTAAAATATGTCGTAAGTTGTTTGTGTATAATTTATGTAAATTTATGATTCATAATTCCCGTTTATTATATGCATATTGATTAATACATAAATATTAAATAATAATATACATTATTTTAATATAATTACTATAAAGTTTGAATTTAATATTAATATTAAAACATAAATTCAATAATAAATAAATTGCGTTCATGTTGTAATTAATTATATTTATGTATATCTACTATTTTGATTGTATATTATAATAATAGTATTAATACTACAATTATTTATAACACGATACTTTTATGGGGTCGGTAATAGGAACAGGGGGTCGGTATTCGGAATTGTTATCCAATTACCGACCCATGTTTATTCAGTCAATATAATTATATAACATATTATTATAGAATACATAATTTGGTTAATACTTTATTTAAGGGTTATATTAATATGCAGTATA
This sequence comes from Osedax fenrisi, assembly GCA_964019155.1. Lineage (NCBI taxonomy): Eukaryota > Metazoa > Annelida > Polychaeta > Sabellida > Siboglinidae > Osedax > Osedax fenrisi. Next base: position 26,111,963 of record OZ025239.1, read on the forward strand.
GTATTACTCTTAAATTTTATACTAATAATACACAAATACTAAATATACGATTGCATGAATTATTTAAAAAACACTTAATTCCATACAATAATTAATTATAATTATCAGGTTTGGAAAAAAAACCAAAAATATTGTAATCAATTATTTGGATTTTATGCGGGCTTTTCCTATAATAATTTCTTGTAAAATGAATTGCATACATCCAATTTTAAATTGATTACATTATGATAGATTATATTATGAATCGCTAATAACTTATATCATTAATATAGTAATAATTATCAATTTTAATAACAAATTAGTAACATTTTTGGTAATCCTCAAATTATTTACATAAAACTGATTATTGAAAAACCATAAATATTAGCATAAATCTAGAATAATTCAAAAATCTAACTTTGCCAGCCTAATTTATTGATACCCTTGCTACTGGTGTTGGGTTGTTCTTGCGACTGATTGTGTTCATAATACTGATGTTGTTATTGATACTGAGACTGTGCTTGTTACTGATATTGTTCTTGATACTGAGGGTGTTCTTGTAACTGATGTTGTTGTTGATACTGATATTGTTCTTGAAACTGATATTGTTTTTGATACTGATGTTGTCCTTGATACTTAGGGTGTGCTTGTTACTGATGCTGTTGTTGATACTGATATTGTTCTTGATACTGATATTGTTCTTGATACTGAGGGTGTTCTTGTAACTGATGTTGTTGTTGATACTGATGTTGTTCTTGATACTGATATTGTTCTTGATACTGAGGGTGTTCTTGTAACTGATGTTGTTGTTGATACTGATATTGTTCTTGAAACTGATATTGTTCTTGATACTGATGTTGTCCTTGATACTTAGGGTGTGCTTGTTACTGATGCTGTTGTTGATACTGATATTGTTCTTGAAACTGATATTGTTCTTGATACTGATGTTGTCCTTGATACTGAGGGTGTGCTTGTTACTGCTGATGTTGCTGATACTGATATTGTTCTTGATACTGATATTGTTCTTGATAGGCTTATGTTCTGGATACAGATATTATTCTTGATACTGTTGTGTTCTTGGTTCTGCTAGTGTTCTTGATACTGATAGTATACTTATAAATATAAGCAATGACAATACTATTTAGCTGATTGACTTTAAATATATCAATTTGTAATAATATATATTATATATTATTTTAATAACACATGTTTCTTTATATTACCTTATGTTGTTATTTCAATATCATGCAAGTAAATTTGCAAAATATTAAAATGTAGAGAAATTCAAAATATTTAAATTCTAAATGTAAGGCAATATAATATGTAATGGATTTATTAATATGTACTATATATGCTGTTTATTTTAAATATGTATTTGTAATTGAATTATAAATATAACAACTAGTATTAAAACACTTGCCTACTTGCCTATTTATCACCGTCCCATAAAATAAGGAAGAGGATTTATTGACTTCTGAGATATCAACCTCGTGAATTAAAATATCTGCCTTCACGAAACATTCGTTGTTATAGTTACCGTAAATGTAAATACAATCCGTGTGCGCTATTGCTGTGCGATAACTTCTCTTGGCAACGAATGTTCCACTCGCTGCCAATTCCATCTCTATAGTGTATGATCTTATCAGTATTACCATCGCGTTCAGTGTCGCCACCTATAACATAAATATTATTATCCATTATAACTGTTGCATGATCATTGTTCCTCTATATATTCCAAGCAAGTATAGATAATTTCGTCGTTACCGATGTTTGTTATATCTTTTACAATGATATCGTCTAACTAATTTGGCACTAGATTTACAAGCAGTCATAAAATCTAGAGTAATATCTATATTACATTGTGAAATTAATGTATATTTGTGTAATATTTTTCACCTAATTTTTGCATCTCTTCATCTTTTACTTGTATCAGATTTTTTGTTGTTGATGATTTTTTTGTTCATATTATTTTTCCTACGAAGATTGTTGTTGTTCATGTATATCCTGACATTTTTGTTCATGTAATCGTTAATTATAATAACATATGGTTATGTTATGTATCATGTGTGTGTATGTTTATGAATGCATATTCTTATGCGTGCATTTGTGTGCGTGAATATGTGATTCGCAAAATATAAAAATGTAGGGAAATTAAAAATGTTAAAATAAAAAATGTATAGCAAAAATAATGTGCTTTAAATTAATATGTGATATATATAATAGTATGTGATATTAACTAACTCGGAGTACCCTTTATAAAGAATGTAATACTGATGTTTACCATATGCATGCATCCTTTACTCTCTCAACAGTGTAACTACCAATACCGAAATCAGATAGGTTCTTAGTTTTAGATCGTTAAATCCAATAACATAAGTCTTGTCACAGGAGTTACTATATACATATTTTATAATATATTATTTAGTTATGCCTCACTCGTTGATTTATAAATGTAAATACAGACCTATAATCTATATTACGTATATATAACCTAAAAACAACCTACCTGTTTCATTCAATCGTTTATTAATAAAACAAAATTGATTTTATAAACATATTAATAATATATATATATATCAATATAAGCTTCCTGTATGATAATATGTATATGAAAACTTGTGTGAAAGTTTGTGAATTACTCTGAACGTGCCATGCACGTATGTTCCTCTTTTATTTGAAGAAGATGATTCCGTAGTTTCAGTCATGAAGGATAAGTGATGATTATCACCGACTCTAATAGCATCGCGTAAAAATATAACGGAATATGATTATTGTCTATTTCTAAATCTAAATCGGTGATATCCTTCGATCTATATATATCCGGTGTAGTTAATGAGTTATTAACATTTGTATTTTAATGTACAGTATCAGCTGTATCAATCAATTTCTAAAATATCATATATCATAAATATATGAATGAAATGTAATTATCCTGTATATTAACCTCCTCGATCTATAATGATGTTGAATTTTAAACAAAATGTAACCTTCTTGTTTAAATATCAAAATGAATTTGACCCTATCCTCGATATCTATTGATAAAATATTATATATTGACATGTATTTATATAGAAACATTAGCTAGGCGAGCGCGGGTGAGGATGAAAGTTACATATATCTGTCCTCGTGTACTTTCCATTACGTCATTTACAAATGATTTGCGATGAAGGTTGCAGGTTGCTCTGAACATCTATAATATAATAACCTTAGTTATCAATGGTTATAATAACCCCTGTTATCAATGTTGCTTGTGTATACGCAAGCAATAGCTGTAACCATTTAAGACAGTCACCAGTTCTTAAACTCAATATAATAAGTCACTCTATAATTATAGATACTACATATTTCATACATAAATACCATAGATATAGAGCACCATAGATAGCGCATTCGTTATTCGTTCAACACAAATAATTTCTAACAATGCGAAGAGAGCTGCCGCCATCTTGGGCGACTCTAGAAAACATATATACGTACAAATATATATTATTTTAAAAACTATATTTAAAATGTTATATTTTATATTTTATTTCATAGTTGATACAATGTTTAATTATGTATTAAATTATAAATATATATATATTACTAAATCGATTATATTAATAGTAATTATTCCAATATACTAATATTATTCACAGATTCGTTTTATACTTAAATAAAGTTAAAATGTCAAAAAAAAATTCAATATTTATTAACATTTTATTTATTTAAATTAAAGTTTAATTATATAACAAATTACAAATATATGAATTAATAAATCGATGCCATTAATCTTAATTAAGCTAATATACATATACTATTTATATATTCGTTTTATATTCAAATAAAGTAAAAAAATTCACAAATGTTTTTAATATTTATTAATATTTAAATTACGATTAATAATAATAATTTATTATACTAATATATTAAAGAAATAAAAAGTGAGTGTTTCAATGTTATATTACATTATATTATACCTTTACAATATTGTTAATTATAATATATTAAATGAATGATAAATAATCATTTAAACATAATAAAAAACTATGTATATGAATCATACTATATGATATACATAATTTAATATATTAAGTAAATCCTAAAACATTAAAATTCATAAAGTTGTAATTTACTATATTAGTAAACTATTATTATACTAACATATTGTATTATATATAATTTAAATATTAAATAAATAATTATATAAGTAATAATAATTATAAAAAATATGATAATATAGATAATAATATTATAGTAAATATAAAAAGAATTATAAAGATATAATTATTCATTGTTAAATAATATTAGTTTGGTAAATTGTTTTCTTATACATTTTTCTGACTTCTTCTCATTAATTTCCTTTGCCACTTGGTGCATTCGTATTTTGATAAACATGTCTATAATATTTTTAATTAATATTATGAGATGGTTAATACCATGCTCATCAGATGTATACGAATGATTTATAATATTTATAAAGGCATTACACGAAGCTCCTAATGACTGTACTTTTATTTTACCTATATTATATGAAGTAAGTTTGTTATGCATTATTGGGTGTCGTATTAGTCGTTCAACATATATGTACAAATGTTAACGACATCAACTGAAGGATACATTAAGCCACTTCTATTTTTGCGTTTGATTAAAGGGGACTGTAACGTATCGTCAACTAGCCAAACCAGAACAACAATCGAAACATTAAATTTTTTTAATGGATCTCGCAATGAATCCAGCAATATAATGTACAATATCATTATTATATTGGCCAAGTGTTTATGAAATCATAGGTAGGTTATCATATACATGATCTTCAGAGATATCGTTAGGTTCAGAACCCCGTAATGTAGTTAAAGATATATTGGAGTGAATCGTGTATCTTGTCGTAGATAGTATCGACGTTCCATCTAATATTACGGCATTTCCATTACTATATTTCACCTGTTAATAATATTTAATAATATTTAATAAATATATTAATATATTGTTATTAAAAATATTTGTAACCTCATTTCTCATTAGTCTTTTGTATATTGTTTGGAATTGTTTTATCGTAGGGTTATTAGAGCATCTGCCATGAGCACGACCCGCTCCAAATAACAGTTCCAGATGGTCTTGACACATTTTATAAGTTAACACATACTTACATCCTATTCCTACCAAACCGAGGCATTATTGATAATTTCGTATTTATCAATAACATAAATAACATCATATACCATAACTGTTGCATGATCATTGTTCCTCTATATATTCCAAGGCATTATTGATAATTTCGTATTTACCAATAACATAAATATCACTATTATTTACAATTGTTGCATGATCATTGTTCCTCTATATCTTCCAAGGTATTATTGATAATTTCGTCTTTATCAATAACATATAGTGGTTAAACAAATAATTAATTTTATTTTTAAAACATATATTTAAAAAAAAAATGTATTCATTATTATAGAATACATAACATAGTTAATACTTCATAAAGGGTATATTTATATGCATATATGCAGTATAGATTTACTCTTCAATGTTGTACTAATATTACATACATACTAAATATACGATTGCATGAATAACCTAAAAATCACCTAATTCCACACAATAATTAATTATCATTATCAGGTTTGGAAAAAAAGCAACATCTTTTATTCAATTTTTTGGACTTTGTGAGGGCTTTTCCTATAATCATTTCTTGTAAAATTAATTGCATATCCAATTTTTAATTTTATTACATTATAATGTATTATTTTATGAATCGTTAATAACTTATATCATTAATATATTAATAATTATCAATGTTAATAACAAATTATTGGTAATCTTCACATTATTTACATAAAACTAATTATTGAAAAACCATAAATATTAGCAAAAACCTAAATACTTTTATTTTTGCTTTAAATCTAGGATAATTCAAAAATCTAACTTTGCCAGCCTAATTTATTGATGCCCTTGCTACTGGTGTTGTTCTTGCTACTGATTGTGTTAATGATACTGATGTTGTTCTTAATACTGGGATTGTGCTTGTTACTGCTGTTTCTCTTTTTACTGATATTGTTCTTGATACTGATATTGTTCTTGATAATTCTAGTGTTCTTGATAGGCTTATGTTCTCTATACAGATATTATTCTTGATACTGTTGTGTTATTGGTTCTGCTAGTGTTCTTGATACTGGTGGTATACTTATAAATATAAGCAATGATAATACTAGTTAGCTGATTGACTTTAAATATACCAATTTGTAATAATATATATTATATATTATTTTAATAACATATATTTCTTTATGTTTCCTTGTTTTGTTATTTAAATATCATATGCAAGTAAATTTGTAAAATATTAAAATGTAGAGATATTCAAAATATTAAAATTAAAAATGTAAGGCAATATAATATGTAATGGATTTATTAATATGTACTATATATGCTGTTTATTTTAAATATGTATTTGTAATTGAATTATAAATATAACAACTAGTATTAAAACACTTGCCTACTTGCCTATCTATCACCGTCCCATACAATAAGGAAGAGGATTTATTGACTTCTGAGATATCAACCTCGTGAATTAAAATGTCTGCCTTCACGAAACATTCGTTGTTATAGTTACCGTACATGTAAATACAATCCGTGTGCGCTATTGCTGTGCGATAACTTCTCTTGGCAACGAATGTTCCACTCGCTGCCAATTCCATCTCTATAGTGTATGATCTTATCAGTATTACCATCGCGTTCAGTGTCGCCACCTATAACATAAATATTAGTATCCATTATAACTGTTGCATGATCATTATTCCTCTATATCTTCAAAGGAATTATAGATAATTTCGTCGTTACCGATATTTTTTATATCTTTTACGATGGTATCGTCTAATTTGGCACTAGATTTACAAGCAGTCATGAAATCTAGAGTAATATCTATATTACATTGTGATATTAATATATATATTTGTGTAATATTGTTCACCTACTTTTTGCATCTCTTCATCTTTTTCTTGTTGATGATTTTTTTGTTCATATTGTTTTTCCTCCGGAGATTGTTTTTGTTCATGTCTATCCTGACATATTTTGTCATGTGATTGATAATTATAATAACATATGGTTATGCTATGTATCATGTGTGTATGTTTATGTATGTATATGCTTATGCGTGCATTTGTGTGCGTTAATATGTGATTCGCAAAATATAAAAATTTAGGGAAATTAAAAATGTTAAAATAAAAAATGTATAGCAAAAATAATGTGTATTTAAATTAATATTTGATATATATATATAACAGTATGTGATATTAACTAACTCGGAGTACCCTTTCTAATGAATGTAATACTGATGTTTACCATATGCATGCATCCTTTACTCTCTCATCAGTGTAACTACAAATACCGAAATTAGATAGGTTCTTAGTTTTAGATCGTTAAATCCAATAACATAAGTCTTGTCACAGGAGTTACTATATATATATTTTATAATATATTATTTAGTTATGCCTCACTCGTTGATTTATAAATGTAAATACAGACCTATAATCTATATTACGTATATATAACCTAAAAACAACCTACCTGTTTCATTCAATCGTTTATTAATAAAACAAAATTGATTTTATAAACATATTAATAATATATATATATATATCAATATAAGCTTCCTGTATGATAATATGTATATGAAAACTTGTGTGAAAGTTTGTGAATTACTCTGAACGTGCCATGCACGTATGTTCCTCTTTTATTTGAAGAAGATGATTCCGTAGTTTCAGTCATGAATTGTAAGTGATGATTATCACCGACTCTAATAGCATCGCGTAAAAACATAACGGAATATGATTATTGTCTATTTCTAAATCTAAATCGGTGATATCCATCGGTCTATATATCTATCCGGTGTAGTTAATGAGTTATTAATATCTGTATTTTAATGTACAGTATCAGCTGTATCAATCAATTTCTAAAATATCATATATCATAAATATATGAATGAAATGTAATTATCCTGTATATTAACCTCCTCGATCTATAATGATGTTGAATTTTAAACAAAATGTAACCTTCTTGTTTAAATATCAAAATGAATTTGACCCTATCCTCTATATCTATTGATAAAATATTATATATTGACATGTATTTATATAGAAACATTAGCTAGACGATCGCGGGTGAGGATGAAAGTTACATATCGTGTAATATCATCGTGTAATTTCCATTACGTCATTTATAAATGATTTTAAATGAAGGTTTCAGTTTGTTTGGAGCATATATAATCTAATAATCTTAGACCCCAGTTATCAATGTTGCTTGTGTATACGCAAGCAATAGCTGTAACCATTTAAGACAGTCACCAGTTCTTAAACTCAATATAATAAGTCACTCTATAATTATAGATACTAAATATTTCATACATAAATACCATATATATAGAGTACCATAGATAGCGCATTCGTTATTCGTTCAACACAAATAATTTCTAACAATGCGAAGAGAGCTGCCGCCATCTTGGGCGACTCTAGAAAACATATATACGTACAAATATATATTATTTTAAAAACTATATTTAAAATGTTATATTTTATATTTTATTTCATAGTTGATACAATGTTTAATTATGTATTAAATTATAAATATATATATATATTACTTAATCGATTATATTAATAGTAATTACTCCAATATACTAATATTATTCACAGATTCGTTTTATACTTAAATAAAGTTAAAATGTCAAAAAAAATTCAATATTTATTAACATTTTATTTATTTAAATTAAAGTTTAATTATATAACAAATTACAAATGTATGAATTAATAAATCGATGCCATTAATATTAATTAAGCTAATATACATATACTATTTACATATTCGTTTTATATTCAAATAAAGTCAAAAAGTCAAAAATGTTTTTAATATTTATTAATATTTAAATTACGATTAATTATTATTATACTAATATATTAAAGAAATAAAAAGTGAGTGTTTCAATATTATATTACATTATATTATATACCTTTACAATATTTGTAATTATAATATATTAATTGAATGATAAATATATATTTTAACATAATAAAAAACTATGCATAGTTTTATACATGTATATGAATCATATACTATATGATATACATAATTTAATATATTAAGTAAATCATAAAACATTAAAATTTATAAAGTTGTAATTCACTATATTAGTAAACTCTTATTATACTAACATATTGTATTATATATAATTTAAATATTAAATAAATAATTATATAAGTAATAATAATTATAAAAAATATGATAATATAGATAATAATATTATAGTAGGTATAAAAGAATTATAAAGATATAATTATTCATTGTTAAATAATATTAGTTTGGTAAATTTTTTTCTTATACATTTTTCTGACTTCTTCTCATTAATTTCCTTTGCCACTCGGTTCATTCGTATTTTGATAAACATGTCTATAATGTTTTTAATTAATATTATGAGATGGTTAATACCAGGCTCATCAGATGTATACGAATGATTAATACTATTGATAAAGGCATTACACGAAGCTCCTAATGACTGTACTTTTATTTTACCTATATTATATGAAGTAAGTTTATTATGCATTATTGGGTGTCGTATTAGTCGTTCAACATATGTACAAATTTTAACGACATCAACTGAAGGATACATTAAGCCACCTCTAATTTTTCGTTTGATTAATGAGGACTGTAACGTATCGTCAACTAGCCAAACCAGAACAACAATCGAAACATTCAAAAAAAATTATAATGGATCTCGCAATGAATCCAGCAATATAATGTACAATATCATTATTATATTGGCCAAGTGTTTCTGAAATCATAGGTAGGTTATCATATACATGATCTTCAGAGATATCGTTAGGTTCAGAACCCCGTAATGTAGTTAAAGATATATTGGCGTGAATCGTGTATCTTGTCGTAGATAGTATCGACGTTCCATCTAATATTACGGCATTTCCATTACTACATTTCACCTGTTAATAATATTTAATAATATTTAATAAATATATTAATATATTGTTATTAAAAATATTTGTAACCTCATTTCTCATTAGTCTTTTGTATATTGTTTGGAATTGTTTTATCGTAGGGTTATTAGAGCATCCGCCATGAGCACGACCCGCTCCAAATAACAGTTCCAGATGGTCTTGACACATTTTATAAGTTAACACATACTTACATCCTATTCCTACCAAACGGAGGCATTATTGATAATTTCGTATTTATCAATAAATAGGTTCAAACATCATATACTACAACTATTGCATGATCATTGTTCATCTATATCTTCCAAGGCATTATTTATAATTTCTTCTTTATCAATAACATAAATAACAGCATATGTTCAACTGTTGCATGATCATTGTTTCTCTATATATTCCGAGGCATAATTTATAATTATGTCTTTATCAATAATATAAATAACATCATATACTACAACTATTGCATGATCATTGTTCATCTATATCTTCCAAGGCATTATTTATAATTTCTTCTTTATCAATAACATAAATAACATCATAACTACAACTGTTGCATGATCATTGTTCCACTTCCAAGTCATTATTTATAATTTCTTCTTTACCAATAACATCAATCTCACTATTATCTACAACTGTTGCATGATCATTGTTTCTTTATATCTTCCAAGGCATTATTGATAATTTCTTCTTTATCAATAACATAAATAACAGCATATGTTCAACTGTTGCATGATCATTGTTTCTCTATATATTCCGAGGCATAATTTATAATTATGTCTTTATCAATAATATAAATAACATCATATACTACAACTATTGCATGATCATTGTTCCTCTATATCTTCCAAGGCATTATTTATAATTTCGTCTTTATCAATAACATCAATCTCACTATTATCTACAACTGTTGCATGATCATTGTTTCTTTATATCTTCCAAGGCATTATTGATAATTTCTTCTTTATCAATAACATAAATAACAGCATATGTTCAACTGTTGCATGATCATTGTTTCTCTATATATTCCGAGGCATAATTTATAATTATGTCTTTATCAATAATATAAATAACATCATATACTACAACTATTGCATGATCATTGTTCCTCTATATCTTTCAAGGCATTATTTATAATTTCGTCTTTATCAATAACATAAATATCACTATTATTTACAACTGTTGCATGATCATTGTTCCTCTATATCTTCCAATGTATTATTGATAATTTCGTCTTTATCAATAACATATAGTGATTAAACAAATAATTAATTTTATTTTTAAAACATATATATTTAAAAAAAATAATGTATTCATTATTATAGAATACATAACATAGTTAATACTTCATAAAGGGTATATTTATATGCATATATGCAGTATAGACTTACTCTTCAATGTTGTACTAATATTACACAAATACTAAATATACGATTGCATGAATAACCTAAAAATCACCTAATTCCACACAATAATTAATTATCATTATCAGGTTTGGAAAAAAAACCAACATCTTTTATTCAATTTTTTGGACTTTGTGAGGGCTTTTCCTATAGTAATTTCTTGTAAAATTAATTGCATATCCAATTTTTAATTTTATTACATTATGATGTATTATTTTATGAATCGTTAATAACTTATATCATTAATATATTAATAATTATCAATGTTAATAACAAATTATTGGTAATCTTCACATTATTTACATAAAACTAATTATTGAAAAACCATAAATATTAGCAAAAACCTAAATACTTTTATTTTTACTTTAAATCTAGGATAATTCTAACTAAAAATCTAACTTTGCCAGCCTAATTTATTGATGCCCTTGCTACTGGTGTTGTTCTTGCTACTGATTGTGTTAATGATACTGATGTTGTTCTTAATACTGGGATTGTGCTTGTTACTGCTGTTTCTCTTTTTACTGATATTGTTCTTGATACTGATATTGTTCTTGATAATTCTAGTGTTCTTGATAGGCTTATGTTCTGTATACAGATATTATTCTTGATACTGTTGTGTTATTGGTTCTGCTAGAGTTCTTGATACTGGTGGTATACTTATAAATATAAGCAATGATAATACTATTTAGCTGATTGACTTTAAATATACCAATTTGTAATAATATATATTATATATTATTTTAATAACATATATTTCTTTATGTTTCCTTGTGTTGTTATTTAAATATCATATGCAAGTAAATTTGTAAAATATTAAAATGTAGAGATATTCAAAATATTAAAATTAAAAATGTAAGGCAATATAATATGTAATGGATTTATTAATATGTACTATATATGCTGTTTATTTTAAATATATATTTTAATTGAATTATAAATATAAAAAACAAGTATTAAAACACTTGCCTACTTGCCTGTCTATCACCGTCCCATACAATAAGGAAGAGGATTTATTGACTTCTGAGATATCAACCTCGTGAATTAAAATGTCTGCCTTCACGAAACATTCGTTGTTATAGTTACCGTAAATGTAAATACAACCCGTGTGCGCTATTGCTGTGCGATAACTTCTCTTGGCAACGAATGTTCCACTCGCTGCCAATTCCATCTCTATAGTGTATGATCTTATCAGTATTACCATCGCGTTCAGTGTCGCCACCTATAACATAAATATTATTATCCACTATAACTGTTGCATGATCATTGTTCCTCTATATCTTCAAAGGAATTATAGATATTTTCGTCGTTACCGATGTTTTTTATATTTTTTACGATGATATCGTCTAATTTGGCACTAGATTTACAAGCAGTCATGAAATCTAGAGTCATATTTATATATGAAATTGTGATATTAATATATATTTTTTTAATATTTTTCATCTACTTTTTGCATCTCTTCATCTTTTTCTTGTATCAGATGTTTTGTTGTTGATGATCTTTTTGTTCATATAGTTTTTCCTCCGGAGATTGTTGTTGTTCATATCTATCCTGACATTTTTTTTCATGTGATCGTTAATTATAATAACATCTGGTTATGCTATATGTCACGTATGTGTATGTGCGTATGTGTATGTGCGTAAGTGTATGCGTGCATATGTTTATGAGAGAATTTGTGTGCGTAACTATGTAATTTGCAAAATATAAAATTTAGGGAAATTAAAATTGTTAAAATAACAAATGTAGGGCAAAAATAATGTGTATTTAATATGTGATATGTACTATATATATAAATCCAACTTGGCCAAACCATACCATTGAATATATTTATATATATATGAAAAATAGTTGTCTTTGTTTTTTATCTTCAAGAGGATATAAATTTAGGTATTCTACTTTAGATTTGAACAAGCATGCTGTGCATCTAAATCAAGATTTCCTCGATGGGTTCCACAATGAGTATTATGAGCTAATTGTTATACCTCTAGTATCAACGTTTTATCTCCCTTAAAGTGTCCTTAATAGAGTAATACATTTTAATTTTAATAACAAATTAATAACTTTATTGCTAATCGATACATAATTTACATAAACTAATTATTGAAAAATCATAAATATTATCAAAACCTATCAAATTTTATTTTTTATTTACACCTTAACAATTCCAAAAATCCAACTTGGCCAGACCATACCATTGAATATATTGATAAATAGTTAATATACATTTATTGCTGACTGTAGTGGTATAAATATACATAAATGATAATACTATTTACCTGGTTGACTTTAAATATATCAATTTGTAATAATATATATTAATAAATCAACATATGTTCATTTTTTGTTCATTCAATATTATTATCAAGTAAATTTGCAAAATATTCTGAACGTCCTGATATAATAATTCCATATTTTAATAGTTCACCTGGCAACTGTATCATGTTAGCCGCATTCTATGTGTACAGGTGTACCTACCACTTTATACTTAAATTCATCTTTCACAAACTGCAAACCATCTCTAACCTTTATTAAAGATATTTGTATATTCAATATATTATTTCCTATTTGTAAGTGATACTGTTTCATATTCAAATTTAAAATAAGATATCTAATTGTTAACATATAATTTTATAATTTATAATTTATCAGTAATAGTTTATTGAAATAAGTCATAATTTGTAATGGATTATGTCAGCCAGTAAGGGGATAGTGTTGTTCAACATTTTAAATGTTGAATGGAAAATGTGATATGGTTGGGAGCTCTATGTGTAATAGCACTATGATTAAAGGTGGAGTAAGATATCACTTCTGTTGAAGTACAGGGTACTTGGAGAAATTGAATCAGTAATATATATATATATATATATATATATATATATATATATAGAGAGCACCTCGAGGTATGTACGATATATCTATGTGTAAACTATATTATGCTCAAAAATATTTTTCCCATGCAATCACAATGCCTTGCCGTGGCGTATGGGCTCCTTGTATAATACAACATGTAACAATACCACAATGTGTACGCATTGTTGTATTGTATGTGATGTGTATATTATACATTGTCTAAATTGTGAATTATTTTAAATTAAATGATATTTTCATTAAAATAGTTACTTATATTCCTTAATGTAATGTATCAAATTATAATAATGATGACCTGTAGGCTGATTGGTAGAAGCCATTCGAGTAGGTTTCTGTCGTTGGATCTGTCGAACTAGTTGGCACGAAAGCTCGCTATTCCTCTTAATCCTACCTCGCCGTTTACAATATACTTGACCCTCTGCAAATCGTCTTCAGAAAACTCCACAGTATAGAAAAGACTATACTCTCCCTACTCATTGACCTACTTAAATCACTTAAATAACCTTCCAACAACTGATTCTCGACCTCTCATCAGCATTTTACACCATTAACCTTTACTCACCACCATTACTTATCTATAGACTAAAACTTTACTTGAAAATACTGTACTACTATAGTTTTCCAACTACGTTACTAACAGAACCTATATCACTAAAATAAATAAATAATTATCACCTAAACACAGAGTCCTATTTGGAGTACCTCAAGGATCGTCCCTCTCGCCTCTACTCTTTGTATCTACATACTCTCCTTTAGCAATCTGAAACATCCTTTCCTTCTGTCAAGTACAACAGTTATGCAGACGACATTGAAATTCAATAACTGTCTCACCCATACCTATTTACTACTTAACCCTAATTAGACCGTACTTATGAATTTGTCACCTCTGAACTCCCTTAATACTGCTATATTCCCAAAATTCTACCTATGGTATACCCTAGTCCTTCCTTTCACATCAACCAAATATATAGGCATCCATATTAATAAAAAATTGATATTTGATAAATACATATTCATTTTAAAAGCCTCCATATTCCATCATCTTCTCAATTTAAACAAAATACGTCCTTACATCACAACATTTACCGCACTAACTATAACCCAAACTGTAATTCTCTCTAAACTACACTATTGCATCCATATCCTATTTCCGTCTCACAAAAAAATACTTTATAAGCATCGAACGTTTAACTAACAGATCCCTTAGACTATTCTACCGACTAAAGAAAACTGACTACACTACAAGCATCACTGACCTACGAACAAATTTAATTAAACTTAAATTACTATGCATTCTATTGTCCTCTCTATTCAGTTTATAATATTAACTAAACAACCTGATTACCTTTATAGACTAATTTCATTCAATACATTACCATACAACCTAAGATCATATAACTATACGGTCCTGACTGAACCCTCCTTTAGCCAGCCTCCACTGCAATCAAATCCTCCATCCCTTAAAACCATTAACACATCATCTACCATCTTAAAACACAAACTACAGAATTACCTTATTGTGCACGATATCAGAACTCCAAATATATTGGTTAGCCATAGTGTACACGTATCCGTACTATTTATTACATGTATTATTGTATTGTATATATTAATGTCACAATAATAGAATTCTATAATTATTTATCATTATTTAATAAACTTTAATTACATAAAATAATACTTTACATGAGTAATTTAAAATGTGAAATGTAACAGTACAATTTTAAATAGCATTATCTAGGTTAATTTCATTACTAATATTTAAATATTACAACTTAATTAGATAAATACACATTTATATTAATTTATATTATATACTGCAATATAATTACAACATTTAATTTGATTAAATAATACATTATATAATTCTAAATTACGACAACTATAAGAACGCTATTATTTTAAATATTTAAAAATGCTTAATTAATCGATGACTGTTGTTCTAATAGTACACGTAATTATCCAGAAGGAATAACTCTCTACAAGTTTGTATTATATAAATACATTTAAATATTATTTTGAAATTCATACAATTATTTAATTAGACATGTAGATGTTATATCTAATTATGTATGAAGTCAATAAATGAATACACGCTTAACGTATGAAAATCAAATAATCATACGAAATTTAATTTTAATTTCATAATTATAATTATTATAATATGTTACACGATTATAGCAAACATTTTCTGAAGGAAAGATATAACACTTACGCGAAATGTTGTAATTCGAATTTGTATACAAAATACCCCAGTGCCACCTATAGCGGGTTACTTTTAGGAACTATGTGTTGTTTATAATGTAAATTCGTATTTAACTATACACTTTTAAAATGTTAAATAATATGCTTTAAATTAATATTTATATGATGAAAACTAAGTGTTCATTACTAATATATAATAAACAAATATGATATGTATGTTTTAAATGCTATAAGTATATATTTAGTGAGTAAAAGCTAATTTATATTGCATGTAATTTAATAGAGCAATGAAAACATTGTTGTATGCAAACAGAGCCGAACCTAAATCTATTTCAGTGATTTCGATACTACTGCTTGCAGCGGTTGGGGATATTACTAAATTACATTGCATGCATAGGGAGTGTTATATCTTTGCTTCGCAAAATCTTTGATTATAGTAACAAAAATCATATTAATATTATACACAATTATTATAAAAAATACCTATCATATTATGATATAAATGATATATGATATGTAACGATTTTAATGAATGTAATGAAAATGCATAAAAAGTCTATCGACTTACTAGAAATTAACCAATAAAGCACCCTACATATAAATTATATATATTTAATTCTGAAGACGCATGTATCAGGTACCTATTTTAAGATGTACGGCTTACGCCACATGCATCATTCCTTGAATATGTATGTGAGTTGTCCACTACAATAATAAGGATATATTCTCAATCGTAACTCAGAGAAGTTTACATACATGTAAATATTACTATTATTATAGTTAAATTATAATTTCAATATAGTTAATATATTTGTACTATTTTATATTTATATTTAATCATAATCGTAAATTTAATAAATGTCATTAATTTGGAAGCAGGATAAAGAGGGTTCAGATAGGGAGTATAATTCTACTATATGATATAACCTAGGTGATATCATATAACATGATAAGTATAAATTTGTATTTGATTTTAATTTACTAATACAATGCGTATATAGCTTACATATATAGCTATAATCAATTAGATTTAAAAAATACTAAAGCTTATAAATTCTAATTATTGTGCTATTTTTTAACTCCAATTATCAACTATAACTATCAACTATAAAATCTAATGGAAATGCCAGTATATTGGATGGAACATCCATATTATGTACAACAAATTATTCCATAGCTAGTAATGACACATTAGAACCATATAGAACTGTGAACTTATCACGACTATGATGACTTACCCATTTATAATAGCTTATTAATTTCATTATTTATTTATATACTATTAAAATTATATAAAAGAATAAAGATATATGTAAGTTTTATAATAATCACGATACATCTATAACAGTTAAGACTTTTTCTATAATGTACTTAGCTATGGCGTAAGCCGTACATCTTAAAATAGGCGCCTGATACATGCGTCTTCAGAATTAAATATATATAATTTATATGTAGGGTGCTTTATTGGTTAATTTCTAGTAAGTCGATAGACTTTTTATGCATTTTCATTACATTCATTAAAATCGTTACATATCATATATCATTTATATCATAATATGATAGGTATTTTTTATAATAATTGTGTATAATATTAATATGATTTTTGTTACTATAATCAAAGATTTTGCGAAGCAAAGATATAACACTCCCTATGCATGCAATGTAATTTAGTAATATCCCCAACCGCTGCTAGCAGTAGTATCGAAATCACTGAAATAGATTTAGGTTCGGCTCTGTTTGCATACAACAATGTTTTCATTGCTCTATTAAATTACATGCAATATAAATTAGCTTTTACTCACTAAATATATACTTATAGCATTTAAAACCAACATATCATATTTGTTTATTATATATTAGTAATGAACACTTAGTTTTCATCATATAAATATTAATTTAAAGCATATTATTTAACATTTTAAAAGTGTATAGTTAAATACGAATTTACATTATAAACAACACATAGTTCCTAAAAGTAACCCGCTATAGGTGGCACTGGGGTATTTTGTATACAAATTCGAATTACACGATTTCGCGTAAGTGTTATATCTTTCCTTCAGAAAATGTTTGCTATAATCGTGTAACATATTATAATAATTATAATTATGAAATTAAAATTAAATTTCGTATGATTATTTGATTTTCATACGTTAAGCGTGTATTCATTTATTGACTTCATACATAATTAGATATAACATCTACATGTCTAATTAAATAATTGTATGAATTTCAAAATAATATTTAAATGTATTTATATAATACAAACTTGTAGAGAGTTATTCCTTCTGGATAATTACGTGTACTATTAGAACAACAGTCATCGATTAATTAAGCATTTTTAAATATTTAAAATAATAGCGTTCTTATAGTTGTCGTAATTTAGAATTATATAATGTATTATTTAATCAAATTAAATGTTGTAATTATATTGCAGTATATAATATAAATTAATATAAATGTGTATTTATCTAATTAAGTTGTAATATTTAAATATTAGTAATGAAATTAACCTAGATAATGCTATTTAAAATTGTACTGTTACATTTCACATTTTAAATTACTCATGTAAAGTATTATTTTATGTAATTAAAGTTTTTTATTATACTGTAATTTATATATTTAATACAATTTAATATAAATGTTTATTTTGATATAATTTAAATACAATTTATAAACAAATTTAAAAGATCTAAGAATTTTAAAATATATCAGATAAAATATAATTTGAAATTACCTATATAAAGTATTATTTATCAAATTAAATGTTGCAGTTATATTTCGATATAAATATATAATATAAATTTTTATATTTATATAATCGAAATGCACATTATAAGCGTATATAGAAAAATTAAAACGATCTAATAATTCAAAAGTTCACCGATAAATCGTAATTTAAAATTACCTATATAAAGTATTATTTAATCAAATTACGTAATGCAATTATAGTGCATTCTAAATATATAATATAAATAAATATAAATGTCAATTTTGATATAATAAAAATGCACTATATAAGCGTATATAGAAAAAATTAAAGCGATATAAGAATTTAAAAATACACCGATAAATTGTAATTTAAAATTACCTATATAAAGTATTATTTAAGCAAATTACGTGTTGCGATTATATTACATTATAAATATATAATATAAATAAATATAAATGTTTATTTTTATATAATCGAAATGCATTTTATAATCGTATATAGAAAAATAATCCAAATGTATGTAAAAAATAAATATTATTTATTTAAATATTTGTTATGAAATATCATGTGTCACGTGATGTCGGCCATCTTAAGTTTACAACAATTAAAGATCAAAAATCCCCATTCCAGGCACCATGTATGACCATGAAAAACCACGTGACTACCGATCTATGTAAACTATAAATCTATGTCTGGTTATAGTAAATTATTATTCTAAAGATTAAATATCAGTTAGTGACTGACAATAAGATCCATGATTTTATTAATTATGGGTCTAGTTCATAAGAGTATCAGTGCCAAGATAGGAGTTCTTCGGAATTTGCTTAATAAAATCATAATTTAGAGATTAAAGTGATTCAAAACTCCAAAAAAATAAGATTGTATATGAAAAATGAAATGCCGACGATTTAAATAACTACCGACCTGTATCACACCTACCAATATTTTAAAAAATATCGAACGCATTATCAGTCCAGAAATAATTCACTTCCTAATAATAACATTCTTCATCCTCATCAAAGTGCATATATGCCAGGTTTAAGTACTGAAACCGCGATTTGTATGGTCAATAATGATATTTTATCGTCCAGGAAAAGTACACTCCTCATGTTGTTAGATATGTCAGCAGCATTTGACACACTTAATCATACGATCCTACTATCAAGATTAAATTTTAAACTTAAAAAATTAAACTTAAGAGAAATTGGTATATATGGGGCTGCCCTAGAGTGGTTTACATCATATATAAAATATCGATTTTGTAATGTTAAAGTTGGTAGCTCAACATCAACACTTCGCCTCATTACAAATGGTGTACCTCAGGGCTCCGTTATTGGACCAATTTTATTTAATATATATTGCTCCCATTTTTAAATTATTTAAAAATCACCCTAAAATTAGATTTAACTCTTTTGCTGATGATCTACAAATATACACTGATGTTCAATCTCCAAATGATTCTGATGCACACACCAACTTATCAAATTGTTTAAAGGATATTATTGAGTGGTGTAACTCGAATTCACTGAAATTGAATCCTGAAAAAACTCAAATAATATTTATCGATCCTAATAAAAAGTCATTATACAATAAACATAAATTTATATTCAATACACAAATTTTTGATCTCACCTAAAAAGTTCATAATCTTGGCGTTATTTTTAACACGAATCATGATATGTTATCTTTTATTTCAATAAAAATAAGAAATGCTAATTTTCATCTTTACCGTATCCGCAAATCCATCACTTTTAAAACATGTAAATCAATAGTAACTAGTCTTGTGTTATCTACCTTAGATTATTGCAATATCCTACTAATCAATCTCACAGCTAAATATCTAGAGCCATTAGTAAAGTTGCAAAAAATAGCAGTTAGAACAATCTACAACTTGCCATATAAATCAATAAACACTGATATATGTATTACTAGACTGATGACGAAACTGCACTGGCTCAAAGTTTCTTCGCGTATAAAATACAAACTCTTAGTACTAACACATATTGCCTACCATCATCATACACCTTCATATTTAGCATGACTTATACAGCCATATATGCAAGAACGAAGCTTAAGAAATGTCCATCTACATCGACAGGAAGCGGCCCCATAAAGCTTCAGTCATCGTAATCACTCGAGAGCTTTTCGTATCGCAGGCCCAAATGAATGGAACAAGCTTCCCTTTTATCTTCGTTTAATAATTAATACACTTAGTTTTAAAGCTAAGCTAAAAACTTATTTATTCAGTATTGACTGAACTTTGTTAATTGTAATAATGTCTCTCTATGTAGAGAGTATTCACACTATTGTTAATATTAATTATATTTAAACGGTGTCTAAATAAAATAATAATAATAATGAAAATAATAATACTATATTTTTAGATACACTAAAAGTGTGCGGATAAATTGGATATGCTAAATTATACATCATAATCAAATTATGGATCACAATAATGGGAATAGAAAAAAACTAGAGAATGTACATATTATTTGTTCGGTCTTTTGATGAGGATTCAACCTCGCCGGTGACGATGCTAGTTTATAATATAAATATAGTCAGATATACGAGAGAGATATTGTAGATAAACGTGATATAAATAATTACAGATAGTTGAGTTAGGAAGTATATTATTTCTGTATTAATGTTACTACGAATGCTTCTCTTTACTTTTTAATAGTGTGGGAACTTGAGCCACGAGTATTAATGTTGAGATGTTCTCATAGAATTTGTCTTTTGCGAAAATAACGCTTTAATTATAAGCTTTCCTGACCTCAAAGAAAGAGGACTCGCGATAAGAGTAAATTTGTATTGTGTCTCAAGATAAACTTTTGCTACAGTTTCTTTAGTGAACGTTTCACAATAGCATGATACGAAGAACATTAATGGAATTAAGTATGCAGAGTGAAGTAACTTACCTTAAGGTAATTACCATACCAGGCCGAGCTTACTCCGCATTCCATGGCACGTCTTCTCCATCCTTCTCTATCACTCATCGCGTTTGGTATTTAACTGAGGGTGCATCCAGTATCTTCGCTCAGTTGAACAATGAAAGTTTTTGATGGTGGTCATCGGGGTCGTTGACCATGGAGCGGTTGTCAGAGAAGTAAATCGCTTACTGGTTCACGAGTGAAGTAAAGAGGTTTTAAAGGAACCAAATAGTACATAGAAGATGAAAGATAATTATTTAGGATATAAAAGTACATAGATCTACTGGATAATATATTCTCAGGGCGATTAAAAAAGTACCATCACTAACAGTTTATCTGTCGATATTAAAGTGCTTACAAATATCGTAGATATAATCAAGAGAATGATTTATTTAGAATTTGTATAATGGCTAATAACTAACCTATAACAATATAGGGTTCATATAGCTTCATCGATATAAATACAATTTTTTATATCGATGGGTAACTTATTAGGAATATTATTTGTCAAAGGTGTAATGAAACTAATATAAATTCAATAGATAATTTCAATATATCAGCTTAAGTAATGTTATCATTAATTATATTATTATAATCAAATATATTTAAGGTATCTTCCAAGGATTTTAATTTATATATGTGTTCATATATAGAATTTAAGACACACACACATACACACACCCCAGTGGTGGGGACACACACATATACACACACATACCTACATATATATTATACATGCTTACTTGCTTAATTTCGATGATGATCTTGGTGATCTTCTACTCGAGCTACTGAGCAGTACGTGTGGCACCTCCCGCCAGACATCTCGTTCAAGCATGCTGGTTCGTATATCTTGCTTATCTAAGAGACCGATGTATTTTCTTAGCATATCCACATAGTTTAAACGTCGGCGACCTCGGTTAGCTTTGCCTCGTGTAGGTTCCCATAGAATGAGCGGGTGTGCTAACAGTTCAGGACGCCGTATACAGTGACCAGTCATGTACATCATTCTGGATTTAATTTTGGAAGAAACAAGAGGTTTACCAAAACAAATTTTGTTTGGGAAGTGTTCCTGCCAAGAGATATTTAGGGCTTTACGAATGATTCGCGTGTATGTGCCATCCAGTGATTTCTGCTATTGAACGTTGAGCGTCCATGAATCAGACCCATAAATTAGTACACTTTCTACAATTGCTACAAAGAGTCTTCTTTTAAGTGGTAAGTTTATCTTATACTTCCATATTATGTAGTGCGTTCCATGCTAGGGCTTTTCACACTTTAATGTCCTTTTCTGACGAGTTGATCGAAGAATTTGAAGTATTTTTCGACTTGTAAAGTTTGACCATCAGCTCTTTATAATACTATTGAGTCAAGTGTGTTACAGGTCATTACTTTAGTCTTTTTATTATTAAGATGTATTCCTACTTTTTTGCTTTCAGATTCTACACTTAGCAGTAACTCCCTAGCTTGACTTACAGTATTAGATAATAAGGCTATATCAGCAAAATCGAAATTTGTTAGAATAGTTGGATACAACCTTCGACATCTGCGGGAGAAATGGTAAATCCCAATTCCTCTTAACGTCCGTTGATTGCTTTTCTTAGTGCATAATCAGGTACAATAATAAATAGGTAAGATGATAGAGTATCCCCTTGTATAACTCCTTCTACTATATCAATCTCTTCAGATATGCCATCTGGTGAGTATACTTTCGCTCTAGTATTAGCGTAGCTCCCATTTATTGCATTAACAATCTTATCAGTTATTCCATATGATCTAAGTTCTTTAGCCTTCTTGCTTCTATGTATAGAATCAAATGCCTTCTTGAAGTCAATAAATGTAAAGACAGCTGATAAATTCGTATCCGTAATTCCCTCCAGTATCCTTCTTATTGCTAGTATCTGACCGACTGTTGTTCTCTTCTATCTGAATCCATTTTTATTTTGTATAAGTAGAGGATATAATGCCTGAAGTATTTGATTGAGTATGATACGATTATAAGTTGTTGCCATTACATAGGTGAGGATAATTCCACGGTAGTTATCAGCTTTGGTGAGATCTCCCGATTTCCATGTTCCATAGGTCAGGCTGTTCACTGTTTATATACGTCTTGGTTATGATCTCAAGCACAATGTCATCAATTGAAATATATTTGAGTACTTCTGGCATTATACCATTTTCCCCACCGCTTTTTCCTTGATCTTTTTTCCTTCTTCTTCTCCCTTTTTATTGATATTTTCACTTTCTTATATTCATCAAGTGTAAATAAGTCGTCTTTTATGTGTAAGTTTTTAAAAAACTGGAGGTATTTCTTCGAATTCGTCTGGAAGTTATAGCTTATCGAGCTCTAATAATTCGTAGGTCTTGAGAATTGAATTTAATTTTAAGTTTCGGGGCTTTCCTTCACATTAATTTCTTCCACCAACCGTTCATACACTTCGGACATTGTTTCTTCATCAAGTTGAATGTTAAAGTTATTCCTTACTTCGATTGCATACCTCTCCTGTAGTTTGTCTTGATCCCTTAGATAGCTCCAAACATACTTACTTGGGTTTACGATTCGCAATATTCTTTGTGGTCATAGAATTAGTGTCACATTCTCTACTACTAGTATGTGGTCTGACATATACATACATACATACGTACATACATACATACATACATACATACATACACACATACATACATACACACATTATGTGTGACACATATGTACATATGTAGGTCACCTACATAGATTTATAGTTTACATGTAAACTATAAATCTATGGTCACCTAATACAAATTCCATTAAACTACACCAACAAATTAATTTGTTGGTAATTACTAATTACCCATTGCATCAAATACGAAAGGGAAAATATCAGTTCAGCATCACCAATTGGATGGAATAAACTACACCCTTCACTTATCAATATAAAAATATCGATTTATATCCTTAAAATAATTTTCAAATGTCTCATTGTTTCGCATCGTGATTATTATCGTGCGAAATATATACAATTATATTCACCATTTTTATCTATATCATATAGACTATATGTGATATATATTGTTCTATACACATTATAGAATTATTATTATTAGTATTAATTGATTATTAATGATATGTTTAACACACACACACACATACACACACACACACACACACACACACACACACACATACATACATACATACATACATATATATATATATATATATATATATATATATATATATATATGTAATCAGTGTAATAGCACAGATTTCTTCGGAAAATCTTTGGTAATATGTACTATATTATATATGTCTATATAGTATATATACAAAACAAATGCATGCATCTGCAAACGATTGCAATCTGATGGTCACAGTAATGAGTTGGACCTGTAGGTAGGGGAGGGAAGGGGGTAGTGGCCGATAATTAATATGCCTCAGAAGATTTCTAATATATCGATAAATACTGAATTTTAGGCTCTAATTTTATTTGAATTAACTTTTTTTGAAATCATATAGTTCTAGAATACTGTGATTTCACTTTTATATATAAAGTGTTTATCCTAATAATATAAACGTTTGATTAGGCATTAAAAAAATCACTAAAATAAGGCAAGGCTCTAGTAGTGGCCGCTAGTACCAGAAAATACAGGTGTCTCGTAATGTAGGATTCGATGAATATTCGATTAGATTAAGAACCTATGCGATTTATATTTTTTTAATTATGTAATATTACATAATTATATTTATTATGCATATGCACCTTATTTGATTCAATGATTTAATTATATATACACATACTATTATATATAAATAAGCATAAATATATATAATCATGTTTTTTGTCAAAATTTGACAAAAAATGAATATATAATAAATTAGAGTAATTAATTAATTATTTTAAAAAAAAATGTACTATATATTATAGATATTTGGATTATCTAAATATTGTATATAGAACTTTTTATCCTATCAAGCACCATTTAAGCGTTAATTAAAACGGCCACTACTCCCTTCTCGGCCACTATCAGGGCCGGCTTAAGGGGGGGGGGGCAAATCGGGCAATTGCCCGGGGCCCCAAATGTTGGGGGGCCCATGAATTATTTGAGACATTTTTTTTTTTACTATTTATATGAAAAAAAAAAATGTCTTAACTATTTTTCTTATATATTATTAATTCTAATTCAAAAAATAAAAATAATATAATAAATTAATTAAATATGAGTCATTTAGGCCGATTTAAAGAGTGAATTTTATAAAAATTGACACGAAGATATGGTGGAAACAGCTACATGAAGATTTTGGAGCACATGCTAATAGTTATAACATAGATCTTCTCACACATCTCTTATTGTTAGATAAAATATTATGAAACAGATTGATAAATAATTGTTTGATAAACTAGAAGGTGATAAATGATAAACGTATTAGGGATTATTAACCATAGTTGAATCTTAACAATTTATAATTCTATAATTAGTTTACAAAATAAAAAGTATACTTTTTTTAATTAAAATTAAATATGATGTATATAATAAGATATATTTTAACTATGATTTCTGATATTTGTAAATGATTATAATGATTATAAATTACGAAAAAACGATATTCTATATAGATTTATAATTGTTATAGTAATTAAAAAAATAGATATTTTCAAAATAATTAATTTTCTCTATCTTATGCTCGTATTAATAAAATGTGTATATTCTCATAGTGTATATATTATTATAGTTGTATTAGTACACATAATATATATATATATATATATATAATAATAATAATAATAATAATCAGAATTTAGGTATGACCATGGTAAACGAAGAAGCGCTATGCTTATCTAGTCGTTTACATATTTCACTTTCCTATAGGACAATTATGAGGAGAAAATTATAGTAAAAGTAAAATAAAAATAAATAAAATATTTAGAGTTAAAGTTAGTAAAAGAAATATATATGTATATAAAATATATACACAAAATATATACAAAAATATATGTTAAAAAACAAATTATAAATAAAATTTAATTATTTAGTAACCTATTAGAATAATACACTTATAAAAATACGATATATTTAATAATTAAAATTATAACCAGAGTAGCCAACAGTAATTGAAATTAATGAGGGTATATGGTGTATCAACTTCAGGGGTATGGGTTCGTCAGGTCCAATGCCTTAGGGATCCTATTTGTGCCAATAATAAGAACACTGGCAATACTTTCCTCTCAATAAAAGTATATCCCATTCCCCGACACGTACCATACCACACAATTACAAAAACATCAGACACTCCGTCACCAAAAAAAACACAATATAAATTAGTTAAAATGTTACTATAAATGTATATTCATATAGATTACTTTTTTAAATTGTTAAACAATATAAATATTTATAAAAAAAATCCCCATAATGCCATTCATCATGTAAATAAAATTTGAGATAAGATAAATAAATAAAATAATTAAAATATAATCAAAATTAAAACAAAATAATTAGGTAATTAAACAAAACGTAAAAAACACAATACAAAGCTATACAACTACAACCACACTTAATATACAATAATAATACAATATACAAAAATAATCACTTACAATTTCATATTAATTATATAGACCTCAAGAAAATTTAAATTAAAAAATAAAATATTAAAAATAAAATAAAATATTAAAAATAAATATATATATATATATATATATATATATAATAGTTTTAATTTAAATAGTATTATTCTACTTTAGGTTATTCCTATAGTATTTTTAATAATGTATATTAATGAAAGGGAATTATGTACATAAAATGATTATCTTTTTCAACATACTATTATTACAGAAAGATATTATATTTATTGAAACAGATATTATTTATAAATATATATATAACATAAATGTAATACTAAAGGTATTTTTGCAATTATCCACCTATTACTTAAAAATCAATGTTAGATTGACATCACCCTCATCTATCTATTTACACATAAATACACACAATGGCGATATTCGTATTGGAGAATAGGTGATAAGTTATCACTGATAACTACATAATTGAAGAAATACAAAATTCAAAATATTATATTATATATCGGTGTATTCAATTCCAGATATATCACGTGTAGCCTACATGATGTAGGTAGGTAACAATTATCGTTATTTATATCAAGTTAGGTACTATTATTATATAAGTATTTATTGATTTACGATTGTACGTTGAGATTCATTATCACTGATAATTTATCAGTGATAATTTATCACATCGGTCAATATTTAGCTACCGATCTATTAGCATTTTTTAAATAATAATATAATTATAATAGATTATAGAGCTCAAAGTTATGAAAAATGCCATCAATATCTCTGGAAGATTCAACGACATGAAATATATTATAATATACCATAGTCTATTAATGGACTATGGTCAATATGGATCCACATATCTATACTGTGTATTCCTTAAATCTGGTTGGGCAAAATGCCGTTAAATCTTCGACAAGTGTAGCAATATTCTTTGACTTCATCCCAAATCAATATAATTTATTTATTCAAACTATATAAATAATATATTAACATCTAGATTAAAGAAGAATATAATATTTTGTATTAAAAGCATTATCGAATATAAAATGGTGATCGCAAGAAGATTCTGTTAGTGCACTATCTTGTGGACTTCTTATAATTACATAATTTATATCTGATATTATATATGTTAAAATATAACGTAAATTACATTACTAGAGTCAACGTATTTATTCAATATAATGCAAGAATTCGAGACTTCAATATCATGAAAACCGTTGAACTAATTACTTTGTATAATAAAGTCGATCAGAAAAGTATTGCAATTAGATTACATTGAGATAATAGCGGTAATACAAATATTTATGCAATCTATAAATCAGTGGTTCCCAACCTATGGGTCATTGGGTATTTTTTGTAAGTCATGAGCCAATTTCTAAAAAATAATATAAATGCTTTTATATGCAAATTGGATTTATGGACGAGAAAAATTTAAGATGGAAATATATATTTAAATATATGTATATTAATGTTTATATAATTATTTTATGATTAAAGTACAATAATAACAAAATAAAATTTTTCATTGGTATATTTTTTAATTAAGAATTATAAAAAAGGGTCACGGTGAAAAAAGGTTGGGAACCACTGTTCTATATATATATGCGAGAATAGAAATTATTACGAGGAGTTGATTAAAGTATACAAACAAATTACAAAATAATTAGTATAATGATAACATATGATAACATTGAAGAGTTATAAATATTAGTTTTTGGTAAAAAGGCCCATTTAATATGTTATTCAATTATTATGGGGCCCATACGTTTTTTTTGCCCGGGGCCCTTAGTATGCTTAAGCCGGCCCTGGCCACTATACTCAAATTATTAATTATCTACAATTCTAATAATGTGAATTGTTTTATTTTGTATTAAATTGCTAATATAATCATTATATTTGCTTCATTATAATAATGAAGCAAATTAACCGTGCCATTATAGTGTATATAGTATAAGCTCTATAAATATACAGCATCGGTATATATCTATATCTATATATTCAAGGACACATTTAAATATATTCCTTGAAAGGACAGATTTGTCCATTCGGGGTGGTCTTTATTTAAAAATTAACCACGCCCCCAACCTGTCAATTATATCTGATGCTGTTTATTTCAAGAACGAAATTGATTCTATTCCCTTATTTATAGTAGTTTAGGTTGTATAGTTTATATTAGGTCCTGTATAGAATTAATAAGGTAATATATAAATATATATATAAATAATGTTAAAATTAAATGACATTTTAAATATTTGTATTATATTAGTGCGAAATAAATGAATTTAGTAATCCTAGAATTTTGAAAACGCATGTTTTGCACGATGCATGTTTTGATTTTTTTCTTTTTAAATAAAAATGCTTAAATATATTTTATTCTATTATAATAGATTTTATTATTAATTAATAAATATAACTCACTCGCAATATAACTAATAATAATGTGTTTATAATGTAATTACTTTAATGTTTATATTGCATAAATTTCAACTTAAATAATGTACATTTATATTATTTATAATAAATGAAATAATAATAATATAATTTTAAATTTAATAAAATTTAATATTTATTATAATATTTATATTTTATTATTAAATAATTTAATATCATATTAATGTTCATGACATTTTTCAATGCAATTCCCTGTTTTCAATTATATTTTTTACTATGTATATAATATTTAAATTAATTTAATAATCTATAAATAATAGTTCCTATAATATTTTTGCGAAAGATTATTTTTAATTTGAATTGTTAATGTATTAGTTATGTATCATTGTAATATATTAAATACGCTATGATATTATAATACTATTATTATACATTTTAATTTGTTACCATATAATTTATTATATATATTTACTATTTTCTATTATAATAGTATAATACTAAGTTACTTAGTTACTAAGTTAGTAAGTATTATATAATTTATTTTTTTATAGATTATAAATTAATTAGAATATATTTAAAAAAATTATAATATTAAAGTATATATAATATATGTTATAAGTATAATATAGGTTATAATATATATTATATATATAGGTATAAGGTAAAATATATATATATATATATATATATATATATATATATATATATATATATTTATGTGTATCTATCAAAGAGTACATATATATTTGAATAATTACAATATATTATTCATACTTATTCTTGTATTAACAATACATTAGTAATGCACTAAGGCCCTTTACTAAAGGCTTTAGTCACTAAAGGCTACCGTTATATATATGCACTGTATCAAATGACTTTTACCTGTCCATCTTACCAAGTGTCCTCCACATAACTCACACCCTAAGTCAATTGTTCTTAAAGTATTGACGATCTAGTCATTTTCAAGTAACAATCTTACATTTTATATGCGTGGATTTTTTATGAATGCTTGGATATAAGATAATCATATAATCAGATAATCAGATAATCAGATAATCATAAATGTATATATATATATATATGAAGATTTAGCATATAATTATATATTATGTAATATAATATTAATTTATAATCTTTATTGATAATGCATATACAGCTAAATAGTAATTGTGAATATATATATAAATATATATATATATATATATATATATATATATATATATAGGTAATCAGTAATCTTGTGTAAACTGATTTCGTGTGAATGGATCTCGTTCTGATTGGTGATTGAATGCTTAGCGTAAATTACATTATTTATAAATAATTATTTACATTTAAAATATGTATAATCATTGCGTACGAGATCACCAATCCGCACGAGGTACCTTCCCACGAGATCACTGATATTCTATATATATATATATACACACACAGTAAACTCCCGATATATCATATTTATCTTTTTTATGTTAATAAAACCCATTATTCGACAAAAATAAATCTACATTATTAATTATAAACTGTAAAACTAGGTTTAAATCATAATGCAAGAATATTTTTACTTTAGAAAGATAACAATTTCGCTTTTATAATTAGTTTAATGAAGGCGTTACAAATAATCAAGGCCTTCGAACAGTCAAATATTATACCAACATCATGGTATATTATAAGAAGCTATTTTGAATACATTTATTAGTAGTCTAATTATATAATACAGAATAAAATAAATGGTGAAAATTGTATTTCCTATAAAGGGGTTACCCACTACCAGTATTTCCGGAAATAATGTCCAGAAATGTTTGCTAGAAAGTGATTTTCTTGCAAGTTAACTACAATTGTAGTGGGATACCCTCTTACTTTCCGGCAACTTGCCTGAAATATAGTAACTTTAAAGGGAGTATCCCATTACAACTTGCTAGAAAATCACTTTCTAGCAAATATTTCCGGACATTATTTCTGGAAATACTGGTAGTGGGATACCCCCTTAATAATTAAAATATCAATATTTTTTAAAAACATGTAATATATAAAACTAAAAATAAATAGTTATTTTAATAATAAAATAAAATATTTAACTATTTTATTTATCATAATTATTATACAATATATAACTGCAGTTAGAGTAATATTAATGACTAATGATACACCTAGATTATAAGTAATCAACTATTATTAATTTAAATATTCACATAGACTCTATACCATATATTCACCTACTCAAGAATCTATGAAAGATAACAAAAGAAAATATTGTTTTAATTCAATCTAAACCTTATCTTCTCATTTGTCATGCTTATATATACTATTATATATGTATGTTATAATGAATTACATATCACAGATTTTTACCATTTCTCTTCAGTAAATTATACATAAATATATATATATATATTTAATTATTACTGGAAATAATTATTTATACTGCTTTTAAATTAGAATTTATATTGATATATATATATATATATATATATATATATGTGATATTAATGAGAATATATATATATATATACTATTACTGGATACTATAGAGGAATAATATTACTTTATAAATGAAATTACCACATAAGCTGTGTTGTATACATCAAACTCTACCCGTCGCAGTTAGATCTCTCCTATATCCACCCTATATAGGGTTACCTATGACAACCCTATCAGTGTACCACCCCCCCCCCCCCATTTAGTATACAGACTACGTGTCCCGTTACCTCCGATGTATCATTGTTTAGTGCGCGCCCGATTTCCACGAACAACTGTTCCACGCGCTACCGTACCGTTCCGTCTATCAATCAACGTAATTTTATGCGTCCAACCGTATATATATTCCGTGTTAATACGCTGTAGAAATATGTTATCGATGTTTAAATTTATTTTTATAAATACTAATTAAATTAATATCGGGTGTTATTACTATTTATATATATATATATATATATATATATATATATATTTGTGTGTATGTTTAATTAGTAGTTTTGCATTACCAAATAGTTAGAAAGTACGGTACCGTAAATGCACTTTATTTTAATGAAAAACTAGCTTCCAGTCGCATATCGTCTGGAGAAAATGAGCTGTAAACCACTCATGTCTGAGGTCACTTTATAGCATGGCTATAAAGGTCAATTGCTGGCATTGTTTATATGTATTCATCATTTCAACAACTTTTTTTAATGTAAATATTTTATTTTTATAAACTTTATTATATTTTGTGAAATCAGTCTGTCTAACTTTAAACCTTGATCAGACCTAACTTTAAACCTTTATCAGACCTAACTTGCTTGTTTCATACAACTTCACTATATATATATATAATAATATACATATATATAATATTGATTTACAATGAACTGTCTAGAGATTGATCTATATTGTTTAGATTATTTCTATAGAACAATAGTATTGTTATATATATGCAATGATCAATCTTATGATATATTAAATATCCATATTTGTATGTGATTAATCATAAAATGCATTGTTCCACTATTTGTTGTTGTACTTATTTATTTATTTATGTATACATGTTTAACAACAAAGGAAATGTATCTAGTCATCTTATCTATATTTACATCCAACTATATTTACAAGTTTCTAAATTTCCATTTTTTTGAATAATTTATTTAAAATATTTCTTTAAATATAATTTAGTAAATTTAGAAAAAATAATTCTAATACACATTTTAATAAATAATAATGACAATACTGATGGTTATGGTGTATAGTGTTCAAATATTCGGGTTATTTGTTGAGTTGCCAATCTAACCTAGCTTTCACATAATATTATATTCTATACTACTCTATAATATATATATATAAGTTATTATTATCATAGCCACTGCAAAACATGTTATTTTGTTTACATACAAATTATATTAATAATCTTATTGATATTTCAACCATACACTCTATTTCCAGCATATTATAAAAACATGTTGATGTTATTTATAAATTGAACAGATATCATTTCTATTTACACAATTCTAATGAAGTGTCATATTAAATGTTTTCATTTTAATATGATATAAATATATATATATATATATATATATATAATGTAAACTATAAATCTATGGTTATCCTTAATAAAATGATGATGATGTTGTCAGACCACAATTGCATTCATAGTATAATGCCTTTATACTTGAAACCCTTCAGTCTATTGTTGTGACAGTGGGTAGCACCATAACATGCTGCTATGTGTATGTGTGTTTTGTGAATGTCAATGTATGACTGTGTATGTGTATATGTGTGTGTGTGTGTGTGTGTGTATAAGCATCTATGAGTGTGTTTATGCATAGCTGAATATAAGTATGAAAACATGGGTTGCATATATATATATATATATATATATTAATATGCATATACATATTTCATTAGATACATATATAAAATAATATTACATGTGATAAGAATAATATATATACATATATATTTAACAACTTAGTATGCCATATTTGAAATCTTATTGTATCCATATCACTACAAGTGCCATGCAGTGATTATATAATAGAGCAAATGGTATTCTTTGTGTTTATTTTTAGAATCATATAGTATTAATTAATCTTATTCAAAATCATATGTATATGATATATTTTAGTTGGGAGAGATATGTATATTGACATCATATATATTGTATAGTATATACATATATATATATATATATATATATATATATATATATATATATATATATATATATGAACTATTGTAAACCTATTTTATACAAAGTTATAAATGTTTATATAAACTTATAATGATTATATAATTTTATAGTTAATTCATAGTTAATTCATAGTTTTTTTCTAAATAAACTAAAATAAAACTTTGTCCAGACATATCAATTATTTTTTAATTCAATGTTTTTTATAAGTTTAGAATTTCAAAAATGTAAATATAATTAATAAATTACTGATTTATAAAAGTTATTTGATTCTTGTCATAATATGAAAAAGAATAGTACTAAAATATATAATATAATTATATATATTAATAATTAATCTTAAAATTATATTGTTAATAATTAAATAATGTTAATAATTAAAACCATTACTTAATCTATTCATAAATTATATATTTATTTTATGAATACTATTAAATTTTAAGTAGTAACTTTTATATTAGTAATTAGATATGTTTAATTAAAAAGATAAGTTCTAATATATTATTTTAGTAATACTTTTAGAATTTTAAAAAGTATGATAATTTATTATTTTTTTAATATTTTTATCCGAATAAATAGCTTTAAATATATATTATAATGCAATATAAGTAAACTATACTGTATAAACTATATATTAATTATATTTATTATTAAATAAACGAAGCATGTATATATAATCAACTAATATATTCAGCTTCTTATATAAATAAATATTTTATATAGTTCACTAATACAACATGTATGTAGGTCATCTAAGCACTTGTCTTATTATAGTGTACTTTATCCCATTTGATGAAGTAGACAAAGTTATTCCTACTCTTCAATCTTTGAAATCCTTATGTGTATATATTATTGAATAGCAATAGAATCATGAATATTATATATTATTATTAGCATTTTTATCAAGTGCTTGCACATACTACTCTGTCTAATACCATGTTCACCTTTCACAGATGGAATATAATTCTTCGAATAAAGAGGGTATGTAAATTCACTGTATTATTATATAGCATGTAATCATGTGCCGTCTCATATGTAGAATTTTACTTGTAAACACATATTCTCTTTAGATATTCTATAATTCATAGGAATATATGTATATATATATATATATATTCATATTAAACTTTATCAGATAATTAAATGTATATTTCTCAAATTGACAAATTGTGTATATTATTGACCTTAGTTTTAACCTGTATCTCCTAAATAGAACAATAGCTTGTCCTAATGATTACCTAATTTATTATGGACAGGGTTGTTCTGTATTTTTTATCAAATAAACTGGTTTATTTGGTTTTTTTATATACAATTATTGTTAAATTTTTTATTAATTTCAATACTCTTAGTATCATTTAATATTAGTATCAATATTATTAATAATAGTATAGATTATGTATATTATTTAAATATACCATGTATAATATCAACAAATATAATAAAATTAATAATAATTTACTTTAAAAAAATAAAATATTAATAAATATATTAAATATAGTTAATCCCATATCACTCTGGAATGATTAAAGGCACGCATATAATATGTGTTCATCTGACAACAAATTAACACTACCGTCTGGAGGGAAGGATGAGTTAAATTGTTGTTCGGTTTTTGTTTGGTTTATTTGTTTTTTTTATATAAAATATTCAATATTAATGTCAATAAATATTATATAGTATAAATATTATTAATAATAGTATATATTTTGTATATCATATAAAGTTATTCATTTAACTTAATAAAAATATAATTTGGAAAGAATTTACTGAATTCATAAATCTTTATATAAATTATACTATAATACTTTTTAATATAATATACATGAAATATCTAATAATAATAATTATTTATTAAAAGTATTTATTAAAAAAAACATTCTATATAACAATTTATTTATATAAATTATTTAATAGTTAATTGATAATAAACCAATATTCTTAACAAAAAAAGCAAATAAACCAACAACCCCGAGTATGGATGTAACCATAATTTTGAATAATTAATTTAAAATTGGATTTTTGTGAGTAAATATACTGCTACTAATCGCGTGGCTGAAAACAGAATTGAAGGAACAAAAGGATCAACTGGTTCCGGACGACAAAGGAGACCAGATGAAGAAGGAATCGCAACCAACCGAAACAATAAAAGAGCCTCCGACCGATGTGTTCGTACCTAGAGTACCGTCTCAGCCTCCTATCATCATCATCATCGTCATCTCATTCTCTGCATCCCACTTTCAGATGGAACTTCGTCTATTTCGTGATGTTGGTACACGGGATCGCGATTCTAATGCCGTGGAACATGTTCATGACCGCCAACGATGTTAGTATGTCCCCCTAGTGGTGGTTCTCTATATGACCCCCCCGCTTTCATCGGATCTCAATCTCCTAGTAGCGCTAATACGCCCTAATAAGCCCCTCCCCCCACCCCACAACAACAGTACTACGTTAACTTCAAACTATCGACACACTACGAAAACAAAACAAATACGACGGACTTTTCTACCGGCGCCACGAATACAACCAATGCCCCCGATGTTCTGGAATTCTATAGAATGTTCTACATCCAATTCGTGGTGTTGGGCGCTCAGATTCCCAACGTTCTGCTGAACTTCTTCAACTTGTTCTTCCGGTGTAAAGGGTACGCGCTTTTAGCTCCATTTCTATTGGTCGATATCATCCTCATTGCCCGCCTCCTCTCTCTACAGGGGTAACATCTCGCAGAGAATCATATGGAGTATCTTGTTCATCGTGATTGTGTTTATCTTGACCGTTCTCTTAGTTATGGTGGATAGTTCATCATGTTAGTGACCACTACTATAGCCACTATGTCCTTCACTGTTACATCCACTATAGCCACTATGTCCTTCACTGTTACAGCCACTATGTCCTTCACTGTTACATCCACTATAACTACTATGTCCTTCATTGTTATAGCCACTATGTCCTTCACTGTTACATCCACTATAGCCACTATGTCCTTCACTGTTATAGTCACTATAACTACTATGTCCTTCACTGTTATAGCCACTATGTCCTTCACTGTTAAATCCACTATAACTAGTATGTCCTTCACTGTTACATCCACTATAGCCACTATGTCCTTCACTGTTAACCACTATTCTCCATATCATCTCCATATCATATTTACATGCAATAATTACCATCCCTGCCTTAAACACTGAACCCAAAGTGTAAATAACACAGTGACAAGTGAATTACACTCAATACAAGTATACTCACACACACACTCACACACACACACACACACACACACACACACACACACACCTATTAAGCATATTACACTACCAGTAGTAGTAGTAGTAGTAGTTCAATATAGTTATGTAATGTGATAGTTAGTAGTACAGATAAGCAATCACACAGTTGTCTAGTGTATTAGATCTCACAGTTGGGTGGTGCAACTGTGCTATATATAGATGTAATCTGCACTATCATAATATATAGTTAATATATGTCTGTATTAATTATAGCAATTATTTATTATATAATATAGTATATGTTACAGTAAAATTAGTTATTGGACCTTATTATATATTGTTATCTAATTATGTATAATGATTAAACAAATATTTATCTTAAAATACCTCAATACATTGGAATTGTGTTTATATTCAAAATAAAAGACAATAATTCAAATGTGTATTATGCAACTGGTAGGAATTTATAACCTACATAAAGTACTGGTTTCTAAAACGATTTAACCTTGACGTTAACCTTGACGTTAACTCTCAACCCACCATCTACAGGGAGTGTGACCTTCTTCTGGATTACGATATTCACCGTGATCCTCATTAATAGTTAGTGGGGGCGGGGCGGTGGCGTTACTACGATTAGTGGCATTCTCTACAATCTTTGTACCCTCTCAGGTGCCGTCGGAATCTACCAGAACAGTGTTTACGGTCTGGCGGCTTCCTTGCCTATGAAATACACGAATGCTATTCTTCTCGGCTCAGTTAGTTCGCCTCTATTAGTGCTGCTGCAGCTGTACTAAAGGCCTACTTTGTAAACAATACTATGTCATAGTTCACCTATAGGGAGCGATAATGGTATTGGAACATATTGCAAATGATTATAGTTTAATTGTAATTGTTTAAATATGAGTTTATATGCAAAGTATAAATTAATAATTTAGTATAATATAATAATATCTGTAATAATAGACTAGTGGTAGATATATCAACCACTAGTATATACTAGTATATATATACTATAGAGATTCTTGCCTTTATTTTGATTTCTATTAGTACAGGCATCATTAATTATCCCTTATCTCTTACCCATCAATAAATAAACAAAGGTGTTTATTTATAAATATTTATCAATGACATATATATATATATAAGTATATATATATCATTGATAATGTTTTGTTTGAACACAATATCAAATATTGAATTTCATATAAATAAATTTTATAATTAATAATTATTTTTGTAATAATAATAAAAGATGTTATCTGAATACAATTATCATATAATAATAATTTCTCTGTTAATTATCAAAAAATTGTGTATACATTTTCACATAAAATCTAAATATCTATTTATTTATTTACTAATGTCATAAATATTCAAATTACATTATTACCATATTTATGATACCAAATATTTTCAAAATTTAGAAATATTATACTATTTGTTTTATATTTTCATACTAGTGTGTATATGTGTGTGTTTGTGTTTG
Organism: Osedax fenrisi; assembly: GCA_964019155.1. NCBI lineage: Eukaryota > Metazoa > Annelida > Polychaeta > Sabellida > Siboglinidae > Osedax > Osedax fenrisi. Next base: position 26,151,333 of record OZ025239.1, read on the forward strand.
TATATATTTCACAATATAATATAATAAATCTAATCATGAATAAATATGAATATATCTAAATACATCTGTTTTATATAGTTGATATGCATAAGCATAATATTATAAACCAATATATATATATATATATATATTTATTTATTTATAATTTTACATATTCCTATGTAAAATATATCTAGTAAATGCATGTGAAAGTACATACATGAGTACAATAGATACAATGTAATTATCTATATCACTTGTATCTAATACACAATCAATTTAAATACTAATTAGTATGAAATATAGGTGGCAATATTATCATTTTGAGAATTTTGAAGATCCCGTTTTATTTTAATAATATTAAATGTGTATAAAATATATTCAATTATGCACATTTTTCATAACTTTGTTTATTCAAAATCTTAAAAAGCCAAAATATGATTGTATTATATTATGTATTATATAATCTTTCTAATGATACCTTTTATATTATATTAGTGAATGAAAAATAATAGTTTATATATAATATTATAATCCTATATAATGTATATAATTACTATTTAGTATTAAATATATAGGTACTATTTAATTACTATTTAAACATTATAATTATTAATTATTAGGATAATAAATAATATAATGTATATTTTATCATCTAATTTATCAAATATAATTATTATAATACACAATTTAAAATAATAAATATAATATAATTCATATTTATCAAATATATCTCATATGATTCTGTGTTAAATATTTGTATTACTATTTATTAAATTTTAATATAAATAATTTGAAAAGTGAATTGTAAAATTATTCCATGTTACAAAATATGTATATTTTATATTCAAAATTTAGTAATTTATATTTCATATTACTTGAATATTGCTATATATTTTAAGAGAAATAGTTCTGATTATAAAATAATGTTATATTCTTAAAAAAAACACTAAATTCAATTTGTATTGTATTTAAATGTAGATTTTTATTTGTGATATATGTTTGAAATTTACAAGTAAACAAATATAATCTAAAAATATTAATATTTAGTATGTAATACAGATTGTAAATAATTTTTACTAAAAATTAATTTGAATGCCATATCTTTGCTTCACAATATCCTTACCTAAAAATTAATTTGAATGCCATATCTTTGCTTCACAATATCCTTACCTATAGATTTATGAAATGCATGACATTTTATCATATACCGTAAAAGCCGCTTGTATCGACATCCCAGGAGATCCAAAAATATGTCGATACATCCGATTGTCGTTACATATGATGAAGGCGTGGCTAATTTTAAATTACGCCGATTTAATAGAATATGTACTTGTATTATCAAATATCAAATATATGCTATCCTTAATTTCTATTATAGCGTTAATTGTGTATATTAAGTTAATACTATTAATTATTACACTAATATAAATTATATATAATTATATAATAAATATATTAAATTAAATAAAAGTATTCTTGAAATATATATTTTATCGACTTTAGCGACTTCGATTACGTAATATCGCGCGCGCTCACATTCCAGAGAAGCGTGCGTTGGCAATAACAAGTAATTAACCCAGCATGGTAGGGACATTCGTATGAGTCTATATATGGGCACAAATGCTGGCATACGAATATCTACGTACAAGTATACAATACTGCATAGTATCAAACATGATATTAATATATATATGTATATAGGGGTATATGTATATAGTGGTATATATGTATACATATATATATATATGGGTAGGCGTGTATATGGGTAATATATATAACAATGTGCATAGTGTAGTGAATCTAGAATAATACAAAGATTAATTCTTCATATCATCATAACTTATTTGATAATATACATATATATATATATATATGTACTATAGTCCATAGTTTATTAATATGCTCAACTCTATATCATACATACTATTGTATATATGGTAAAAATGTGTAATATTTTCATAATGTCGATACACGTGATGACAAATTCTAAATTATATAGTAAAATGTTGTCGATACAGCCGATTTGTCGATACAGCCGATTGTCGATACAAGCGATATTCTGTAACATGTATTAGATGGAAATTCCAACAAATATATTTGAAATTGTCGTTAGAACCGATATATCGATACATGTGGCTGTCGATACAAGCGGCTTTTACTGTATATATATTTAACTTTTAATAAAATCATGATCAATTTAACAGAATCTGAGTGGAACAATTACTACAATAATAGCTATACTGTCGAGAGCGTGTTAGTGATATACATATATGCCTAGCTATCGTAGTCATGTGACAATGTGTACATACATGCATATCATTGTTACAAATCAATATTAATTAAATATCTATATCGCGTGAGGATAATGTAATGCGATATTTAATATGTTAACCACAATTGTAGAAGTTCATAATATTGCTCTATCATTGTTATTCCTTATTCATTGCGTTGCTCCCTTTACTGCTGCACAAAGTTGTATTCTAGTTATAGCGTATACTAATCTATACAAGTAATTATCAAATGGTTACAACTTGCACCTAGTTCTTATTCTATAAGCTCCGATACTCTTGATGAAATATATCGCATACTTTATATAATACTAAATATCTAATGTTTACTAAAACAGTCTCCAAAGATTATCAAACCGCAGCAATTTACTACTTCCTATGCGCAATCGTGATTCTACTGATTGCCTTTGACTGTTTCTTTTTATTAAAATACAGTGTTGGTATCAGTATTTATCTACTTGTCATCAATATATCTCTTACCTCGTCTCTCATATACCTTAGCCTTTCTACAATTTCTTTATGAATCCACAAGCCAAGGAGGTAACTGCGAGTATGGATGACGTTGAAGAAGAAACGCCTCCTTTCTTGTACATATTCACAAAGGTAGGTTACAGCACCATCACCACCAATGATAATAACCCACCTCACTATTAATGTAGTGTCACAAACACATGCTGGGCGTTTTCTTTGTGTTCTTCGTTACCCTGTCAGTGTTCCCGAGTCTTCTCCTCAATTTCAAACCATCTGAAGCTTCCAGTGGTTAGTCAAGCTACCCCCCCCCCCAACCTCTCAATGTTGTGGTGTGTATTCACTATGATTGATTATGCGTGATAGATCATTTTATGTTCGTTATAAAATTCATTTGAATCTTTGAATTTGTAATTAGTAAATATATATCTGTATATATTTCATAAAATAATTAAAATAATTGAACAAACTAAATTAATTCACTATTCTAAATTTATATTACTTGTAATTATTATTTAATTATTAATATTATATAACCTTATAATCTTGCATATAAGTAATATGCTTGATTGTATTAATAATAATTTACCAATGTGTATTTGAACATGACATTTTATTTATTTTTGTAAACATCTAGTATAGAATATATGTTCATATAATTATTATATAAGTAATATATAATTTTAATTTTTGTATTATTAAAATATTGATGGATGAAATAAGTTGATTAGCAAAATGTATGCATATATTTATAAATTCCTATTGTTTTGATAACATTAATATTTATTATGATGCAATTACCATTTACAAATGTATTAATCCATTCTCATCATTATATGTAAACATTTAATAATATATATATTGATTTCATATATTAGGAAATGATATAGTCCTTTTTATATTAATGTATTTGTCATATCATGGTTATAGGTTACCGAAGTGATATAAGTAATGTAAACATGCTAAGTAATTATGTGTAAACAAATAATGAGTAATCATAATGTAATGGTTAGGTAAACAGGCATATACTCGTGATTAATTAAATTGCGATTCATAATAAATATAATTTTATATTACTTGGGGGTTTCACACCAACTCGAACGCAATTATTAACTCTAATAATTCGAGTTAATATTTCGATCTAACAATTCAACGTTGAATTTTTTCATAGCAGATTTGTAAAAAATATGGAAAATTACTAATTGATATCCAATTATATTAATATTTAATACAAAATAATATGAAATTTAAATATTTATTATTTGTATTACTATTAATATTGATTGATCAGAGTTATAGCCACACATATATTTTAAAAAAGAATCTCATGAACAACAAAATAAGTGATACATCGAGAAATTCAATTTCAAATTTCGAATACATTTTAATTGTAAACATATATATTATATAGTTTCATTTATATTGTTATCAATTTAATAAATATCTGCATATTACAAAATTCAAAATTAAATATAAGCTCTAAGTATTATAGTTAATATTTCGAGGGTGGTGTCTGATATCTGAGATTTAAATATTAGAGTTGTACATTGACCTCTAATTATTAGAGTTAATATTTGCGTTTGAGTTGGTGTGAAACCCCATTTAGTATTATATAAATTATATACATAGATTGTATATTAAATATTATTTTATATATAGATGAATAGATTTAGAAATATAAACATATTGTTGGAATTGTTTATAAATTATTTTTTTTTAAATACTGAACTTAATTTTTATATAAAAATGTGATTGAAACTTACTCAATTACAACTTATTAGTTAGGTATATTTTTTTAATGGGAAAATAGTGGTCTACTAAAATTGTATTAACTTTTTCATTTATCTATTCAAGACAATATTTAACTTAATGATAGATATTATATATATATATTTATATCTATAATAATTGTTTATAGTATATGAAAGAAAATATTTAATATAAATTATATTTAACTAATAAATTATTATTATTTTGAAAACTATAAAATTATTAATATTTTAAATTGTACTAATTATTGAATTAAAAAAAATGAAAATATTGTGTTATATATTATAAATTATCTGCAAATTTAAATTAATTTAAAGCATTATTGAATGAGTTAATAATATTTGAATGTGTGAAATTGGTAAAAAATAATTATTCTGAGTAAATATATTATAAATATTTACAAAACAATGACAAATTTATGAAATATATAAACAGGCGATAAATTATCCCATTATTTTATTATAAATAAAGAGCCACCTATGAATGCTGATTATTTAAATCAATATATAATATTATTAATTTTTGCCTTTTAAAATTTTAAAAACGATATTATTTTCATTAAATTATAACAATTATTAAATTAAATTATTATTATAATTTATTTAAATGATATACTTTTTATGATAACTGTTTTTTTATAGTTATATTTTACATAAAAACATGATTTATATATCATTTTAAAGATAATATTTGGTATTTTAATATCATATAAAACAAATTTTGATCTCAATTTAATAGTTAAATACCATTACCCTTAATAAAGTGCAATTTGATTAGTATACATAATTATAAAATTTATAAATAAAAACAAAAAAATATCATCTATATCTACAATATTATTAACTGATATAGTTATACTGGTATGTATATTATATAAATACCAAAACTAAATCATTAATTATAATGTATATAAATGCGGATACTTTTTAATTTGAACAAGTATATTTTTAATGAAATTGTATCCACGATTACTTAAAATGAAATCGATATGATAAAAAGTTATAAATTTAATGTGTAGATATATTTACATAAACTTCATAATATATAGTAGTAATTTCTATTCACTAAATTAAAAATTATATTTATATGAATATTATTTTTCGTAATTCTTAAATAATGATTTATTGCCTACAATAATAAAACCTTATTCTGTATAATAACATATTGAATATTTCAGAATATTTTGGAGATTATTTCATTTTGGTATTTTGTTTCCTGAATTTCAACATATTCGCGACCTTGGGAAGTTTAGCTACAGAATTCTACATATTCGTTAGTACAATCACTACTGTTGTCATGTTGACAAGTTTAATACACCGATCATCAACTCAAACAGCCTAGCAAAGAATACATATGGATTCCCATAATCTGCCGTATCGTGTTCATACCGATATTCATATTGTGCAACTGTTTCCCCGAAACCAGAGTAATTCCGGTCCTGTTTACCAGTGAGTACATCTACATAATCATGGGTATTCTGTTCGCCTTCACTAGTGGATACTTCAGTTCATTATCTATGATGTACGCCCCAAAGTAAGTACCTCAACCCCCCCCCCTACTCTATGCTATAATGTACATGATCACCATTAACAGATGCGTAGAAGCGAAATATCAAGGTACCGCTGGGATGATGGCCGCTTTCTTCCTTATACTTGGAATATTCTCCGGCATAACATTCTCTATATTAATACAGAGTCTGATCACAGCATAATTATTAGTGCAATTATTTCTATATTAGTCATTAGAAGTGTTTTATTATTTATATGAATCATGCTTCAAAACACATATATTTTGTACTTAGTAGAAAAGTTAGTACACATTTTGTACTTAGTACTCGAGTATCTTATCAATAGCATCCATTAAGTATATGTTTATTTTATTTTTAATTATATATTTATATATATTGTTTTGTTTTCAATTTATTATTAAATATTCCATGTTGATTTTCAATAAATCTTTATATTTTACTTTATTTTCAAACACGTGCTTGTAAATATCAATAAATTTTTAGTATAGATTATATAATAAATAAAATAGCTGTCATATGGTGTGTATAAATAAGATGTGTGTTGTTGTAGCGCTACTAGTATCCTTAAAGGATTGACTAAGGTATACGCTTACCCGTTGACATAATAAAATCTAAATAAAAGCAAGTGCTACTAGTACTGCCATCTGGCCTAGACTGCAGACTTCTCCCTCTTTATCTTGTAGTCTTTGAGGGCCGCTTTAATGGCATCTTCAGCCAACACTATAGGGTAACAACGAGTGAGTTATGGTGGTGGTGGTGGCGCTACTAGTGGTGGTAGTGGTACTAACTAGAACAGTGCAGTTTCACCGGTGGAAGGCTGAGTTCACCAGCTATGTCGCTGTTCTTGATCTTGGCGGCTTCATCAAGCTGTAAACGAGCGGTTGCAAACTAGTTACCAGCTACTAACGTAATGTAACTACTAACAGTTTTTCCTTTGATCCATTCGGTAGCCAAAGAACTTGATGCTATGGCTGATCCGCAACCGAAAGTCTTGAATTTCGCATCCACTATTTTTCCATTGTCGTCGACTCTAATCTATAGTCGGTGTGGTCGTGGTTGTTATTATGTAAGGGTCGCGAGGTCGGGGGTACGAACCTGTAGCTTCATTACGTCTCCGCAAGCTGGAGCACCGACTAGACCAGTTCCTACTTTATCATCTTTGATATCCAATGATCCGACATTACGTGGGTTTTCGTAATGGTCGATTACCTATTTCATGAACATTCCATATTTATATATATAGATTTTATCATCTTTAATATATTTATATATTCTAAAAATAGTCACTTTTTTATAACATTAAAATTGAATATGGAAGAGAGTGGATGTGAAATCTTATTACAAATGTTGTTGCAAATATATTATTATATAATTAATATTAACATTTATTATCGTATAAACTAAATATATATTAAATTAAATATTACTCAATAATATTTAGTATATATTATATTAACTTTTGTATTATAAATACTACTCAAATACATTAATATAATATAATTTGTACTACAAATAGCAATAGTCGCAAATAATATAAATCAAAATAGCGTTATACGCGCGCATTTACTATAATTATATATATATATATATGTGTGTATACTTGTATAATAATGTAATAGAAGCCTAAGTGCTATTACAAAGGGCAGTAGAGACAAAGATCATCAAGTTACGGTTCAACCGGTTCTATGTATGGGGGTCTAGTCTAAAGTTTCAAGTACAATTGCAAGTGCGACACACTAATAATAAAAGTACGTGCATACGTAGGCAACGTATTGATACAAACACAACGAAGTTATATAACGATATGTATGCCTACAGACGCAGTACATAAAGAGAAATATCATCAATTGACATCAATTCGTAAATATATATATATATTATTGTAGATAATAGAATGACGCTTATAAGAAAATAACTGTAGGCACATTAATCATAGTTTTAAACTGTTATATCATATCATTAAAACTAGAAAATGAGAGAGATTATCAATTAAATAATATTTACGTTTGGTATTTATAGAGAACTTGGCTATTAGTATAAGACATGTTTGTCAATGTCATATATATATATATATATAGTTATTCTCTAGGCCATATATTATAATTTGTTAAGCGAAATTTTGTATCCAAATATGTTATATATATTATTGATATGAAATATGTTGAAGATTAATTGTATTGAAATTTAGGCAATCCATGATATTATATAAGTTATTATTAATAACATTTTGTAATTCTTCACATATATTAAATTATACTGATATACACCTCAAACTCACTGAATTAGAAGAATAATGAAAATAAACATCTATATTTCATATACAAACATGTTAAAAATTATGTACTATATTTTATTATGACATTTTCAAATTAAGTTATATATGATTCCAAAATATATTTATAAATTATTTCTGAACTATATTTCTACGACTGTACTAAATTATGTGTGTGTGTATTATATGTTGAAATGTGGATGTTATATTTATATACTTGTTAAGAATTCCGAGAAATAATATAATATTAATTTTACTTTTTATCAGATTATTCACAGAAGTATTTTATAATTCTAAAAATTTGACTCATTAATTTAATCAATATTTATAATAAGTAATAAAAAAAACTATATCTGTGAAGGTGGATTAATACTATTTACTTCATATCTCATTGTGTGGTTCTTTACTAAAAATTTGACTCATTAATTTAATCAATATTTATAATAAGTAATAAAAAAAACTATATCTGTGAAGGTGGATTAATACTATTTACTTCATATCTCATTGTGTGGTTCTTTACTATTCATATAGGTTTCTGTTACCATTCATATATCAGTTAATAAGTATACGATTTACATTCTAACATGATTCTAATCTTAAATTATTCTATGGTGTAGTGTTGCATTAAAACTGATAGCCGAACCGATACTAGGGGTGCTGGAACGATTTTGTATGTAGGGGGGACCAACCAATCAAATAAATGTTGTGGTAAAAGTGGGGGGAGGACCAATACATAGGAGGTTCCCGTAGATTTTAAAATGGGGCTGACATATCCACCCCGTTCCCTCCTGTTTCAGCGCCCCTAACCGATACGTATATAAATTGTAAATTCAATTTCGGTTTCGAACTGATACTGTTAGTATATAGTAAATTATACAACACAAGTACTTTATAACATGTAAGTTTTACAACACTATAGGCCCTATAGTATAGGGCTTATTATATACCAATAACACACACACACATACACTTGTGTATTGATATTAAGTAGGTGAAATATAGTTGTTAACTATACACTACTATGTAGACTATTTCAATAGATTGTATACAAATATAACTCGTAAAAATAGAATCTTTATATTTTTATACATTTTTATATAGGAGATCGTAATTAATATAATGGTGTACTTTGGCACACATAGCTGAATTGTAACTCTATTGTTTATGAATCGAAAAGGATTAATAAATGTCTTATCCAAAAAATAGGTTTCTATTCTGTTAAGTGTATTTATGAATATTAATAATTAACTAGATTTGTAAGATAGTTTATATATAGAAAGATTATATATGTATATATAATATATATCATATAATTAATATACTAATAGCTCAATTTACTAATCCCCCTAGTTTTGTATTTGGGAGTTAACATTTAAATATATATGTTATTATCATTATAAATCACTCTTAATATGATACAAGTTGACTAATTGATAGAATTTTGTCTCCATTATATATATATATATATTTATATTTAATAATCTGTTGAAAAGTAGTTATAATTTTTAATAATTATTTGAATTTAAAAATATACGTAAACAAATCTATAAAACTAACTAACTATACATTTAACATAATATGTATTCATATCCAATTTATAAATAGTAAACAGTTTGTAAAACAGATCAAATATACATTATTAACACTTGCTGGTGATTTTGAACAAATTAAATAGAGAACGATAATCATTCCGAGCAATCGGATTTAATTTACAATAATGTATACGTGAGATTATTTATACTCGTAGATTAAATATAAAATGTAAGCAATAAAATATACCTGTCGTACGAGAAAAAATAAAATATACATTTAAAATATGTGGTCATATGAACATCGCTAGATCATGTTCTCATTGGATGAGTGTTCACTATACACACTGACACTAGAATAAAATAAACACCAATATATATATATATATATATATATATATATGTATAAGATAGTTTTAAGTGTAGTAAATTAGTAATGTAATCATTATTTAGAATAATGACGATATCAATTTAAAAAGTACATTGTTTAACTCCCTTTGTGTATTAGTGTATTATCAATTACTAATAGGCCTATGACTAATAGGCTATTTGTTAGCGAATTAGTTACCTCTATATAACATCACTCTTGTACTAGTCACCATTAGTTCTATATAACATCTCATCTCGGTATATTCTAAATAATATATTCATCGGAAAATTTCAGAACTTCCTATAACATATATATATATATATATATTTAATATTTAATAATACAAAAATGGGATTAAATATTTGTGTGTGAATTCACGAGATAAGTATACGCATAAAGTATAGATTACAGATGAATTAAACAAGTATTAAGTAAAGAACCGTAATGTTAACAAGTATTCTATAATGATCTTCTCAGAGTATATATATTCTATAATATAGTAATTATATACGACATATAATAATATAATTGTGGTTTATATGCGATTAGGGAGTAGTTATTAAAGTATAAATATAAACAGTACAACCATTAAGATGTCAATCAAAAGTTGAGCATGCATATGATACTGTCAATCAAATGTGGAGGGCATATGATTTATACTTAGTATAATACTATAATAAAATATAAAATAATAGTAATAAATGTTGTATACATAGTATGTATTACATACAAATATATATGCAACATATACACTAAAAGATGAATCTATAATTTTCATATAGAAACTAATTCTGAGTATAAACATATTAATTGTAATTGAATCTTGAAAAATTCTCTAAGTATGATCAGAAAAATCTGTGGACATATATTAGATGTGATGTTATACATGCATATTTAACAGACAGCATTTTTATAATAGTATATTTATTTCTATATGTTTATTCAAAATTGCAAATATTAGTCAAATTCATTAATTGGTCAAATTCTAAAATATTTGTATTTATATTATTTTTGTTGTTGTTGTTGTATGAGGTTTCTGAATACTGTGTTTAACTGTTAAATTCTGACATATTCCTATTTTGAATTACATATGATTTATTATAACTATTATGATGATTCATACTAGTATGAATCATAAAAATCTAAAATTACTATTATAATATTTATAATTTTTAGTAACAAATTATTAATCAAAATAAATAAAAAATTAAATTAAGAATACAGAACTCATTTACTGCCTTTAATTAAATATATGTTGTAAGCTTATAGTTTATAATTATCTATTAGTAGCTTGAATTATGCAATTTATAAGTTATTATAATTTATATCTGTTGTATGATACAACAGATATAAATTATAATAACTTATAAATTGCATAATTCAAGCTACTAATAAGTTAAACTAATGATACAACTTGTATCATTAGTTTAACTTATTAATTTTAAATATATAGTATACATTTTAAAATAAAATACTTAGTATTGTACTAGGATTAATTATAATCATTATTATAATAATGGGTAATATTCATATTATCTTTGCATCAGAGTTGTAGTCTACAACTTATAGACGCAGATATTTAAAAGTAGAATCGTGATATGGTTCTACATAACGAGAGTAACGATTCCAAATAGATCATGAAATTACTTATGTAGTTTATATGTTAATAATTATTAGTATGTGCAGATAATATTTAATAATGAGTGCGTCGTTTGTTTGGATTTTTAATTTTCAATGTGGATATTTCGTCCAGGTAACATTATTATAATAATGTTACATTATTATATAATTAAATGTATATATTAAAATAATTACATTTATTACATTTCCCAATATTGCATCCTATTATAAATAATATGAAATCAACATTTGATTAATAGTTTGATGTGAAATATATTTTGATTAGTGTTAATTGGTCTACTTTTTATTTCAGATTAATGTTTTTAATTTATTCGTGTTCTAATTATTGGACTAATAGTATTATACTAAGTATATGTATAATTATACATTATATAATTATGTATTGAATGTAAATATATTAAATTCATATATAGCTATGTAAATTAATATAATAATCTATTACAAATATTATGGTCGTTATATACTAAATATATAAATATATTTTTTAAATGATAATTAATTTTTTGCTGAGTAATATTATATTAAATATATAAATGATATAATGCTATATAATATAATGTATTAAATATAAATAATCTAACATTTTTATGATAAAATAGAGCCGATGACTTATTAACATTTGCCAAGCAAGTTAAAAACGGCTTAGTTTTAGTTAAAATTGACATTCTTACAATGAAGTATAATTTCAAATTTATAAAATTACAAAGTCGAAGTATATAAATTTATAGCATACGGGTTTGTTTATATTGGTTTTATTATTTTTGGGACATACGAATACCAGTAATCTCGAACGAGGTAATTTCGGACGATTTATTTAGTAATTTCGTACGACCTATTAATTATTAAAAATAAAAATATATGAGGTTAACCCATCGATATAAAGTAGTTTCCCTTTCTTTATATCGATGGGTTAACCTCAGTAAGTAATTACTTAATTTGTACCTGATAATTAAATTAATAAATATTTATATAATATCATCTGAAGAAATAGTTCATGATTACCATCTATATGATTTGCTAAAATCATATATATATATATATATTCTTAATATTATTCATTATTATATGTATTATTATATATCATAATGAATAATATTAAGATAGTTTTATATCCTATTAAACTATAGCTTAATATATTGTACATGTATATATATACTATAGTATAGAACCTTAAATAATGTTTTACTCTTGCACGAAGTACATACACAATTTGTCTTACTATTAAACAAGGATGTACTCGATTAACGTTAACAAATCCCATTATAATAACTATCACCAATATAATATATAATAGATCGATGAACACGAATACGTTGTAATCGTGATAACTATAATTAAATAAATAATGAATATTATTCGTCAGTACTTTATTTTTAATTTTATATATAGTAATTATTTGATTGCACATTTTTATGAGTGATCATAATAATTACGTGTTACCTCTTATTAGTTATATATAGGTGCGCTGGAACGATTTTGTATGTAGGGGGGACCAACCAATCAAAATAAATGTTGTGGTAAAAGTGGGGGATAATACCATTGACTTGTATTGGGTCAATACAAGTCAATGGGTAATACAAAGGAGGTCCCCCTAGATTTTAAAGTGGGAGACATATCACCCGTCCCCCCTGTTACAGCGCCCCTAGTTATATCATATAACTTATATGCATATACTCTGAAGTTATATACATAATAATGATGTATGTATTCACTGCATTACAATTAAATACACATAAAAATTTATAAATTTCAATTAAAGTGTTGTTTATAAATATTATAATAATATAAATGTTAAGATAAATATTAAAACTAAGTTTTTAATTGTTGTTATATAATCTAGATAACTAAACTTATCTTAAAATGATACGAATTTATTTGTAATAATAGATGCAGATGCAGTACATTTCCTGGCTCATGTCAGCATTGAATATGTACACGATAAAGTTATTATATATATATAACATAAACTATAGTTTATATAATAACTTAATTTTATATTCAGAATACGTTGAGTAGTTGAGTAGTGCATACAAATATGTGGAGGTCTTATTTTGAATTAGTTGTCATATATTAGGTATAATTATAATAATTTAGCAGTCAAATTAATAGTTTTATAGGAATATAGTGACGCTACATAACGAATCCCAGCTAGCAGTAATAGCCTCATAATAGAAAAATAACAACATATTTAATAGCCTCTCATGTTTACATTGTGCTATTATGTTGCTAGTTAAACATGTAAAGCTATTAAATATGCTGTTATATTGCTAATATGAGGCTATTACTGATTTCTGGGATGCTATAACTTAACAGGGCGACAATATAGAATATATTCAATATTATTTAGGAGGAACAATATTGTGAGCAATATTGCTCTTAATTGTGTTTAAGGATATCAATATAATACATTAGAAAACAAAACAAAATAAAGACACACATTCTTCTATTAAATATTATTATTATTATAATTAATAATTAAAACTTAATTTATCTAGGTAAAATCATACTCTTACTCCTTTACAATTTTATAAGTGTTATTAGTTCTATTATAGAACTTCTATACATGTATTATTGCAATAACTGGCGTAATACATTAATTTATAATCCTGTTAGTGTACAGTGTACTGAGCTCAGTACACTGTACGGGAGACGATCAAAAAGGACGAGTTGAGGGTTAAAGGTTACATTTGAAATACGAGTTAATAATATATACATATATTTTGTATAGATATTTGTGGGTTATTCGGTTTAATTGGTTTAGTTTTGTCCTGGTTGTTTTTTTTAGCTATTTTTTACCATAGGGTCAATCTGCCCCGTATATCATTAAACATATTTATTTATTAATTTATTTAATTAATGAATGAATTATTTAAATAATAATACATATCTAATTAATTAAATATATAATTGAGTAATTATTTTAAATAATTAAATAATTGGTTTATATGCTGGATTAAAACATAGAGAATCTAACCTATCTCCTAATATAACCTCTCGCCTTAAAAGTTGCATTAGTTTTGATATTAATCTTGGTGAATATAATTGTTAATTAACTAATAAATATAAATATATAACTTTAACTATGTTATTTTTTAAATATATCTTTAATTTTACATTTTTTCTACCTGGCTCAACCTGCCCCATTAGACGGGGCAGGTTGAGCCAAATTAAAAAAAAATTATAATGTAATTATATAATTAATTATTTATCATTACACTGATTTATGAATGTTTTTTATTGATCATAAACTATATGTATCTTATGCACTTTATTTTATTAAAATATATTCATAACATTATTAGTTATAGGTATTTTTATAAAAACTGGCTCAACATGCCCCGCTCTCCCCTATTTTAAATAATTAAATATTAATTGTAAATTACAATTTGTAATCAATATAATAAAAAAAGTGTTTTTACTATCGGGTGAATCAACTTATATATTGCGAGAACATATGCTCTATTATAGAGCCTCTATATAGCTCATAGATTTATAGTTTAAGTAGAATACAAATCTATGATATAGCTAGAGTTTTATCTAACGCTATGAATATGAGAATCGACTTATGTATCGGGCGAATCGACTCGGACGAAATGACTATCATGCGAATGCCACTGCTACCAATAGGGTATATATTTACAAAGCATATTATTTGGATATTTACATAGTATTTTATTATTTTAAATATATAGATATATGTATATGAATATAAATTATAATAATATATAAAATTAATATATTATCTACAATTATATTGTTTTAAATTAAATTATTATTAAATAATTATTAAATAATTAAATTTATAAAAATATTATGTTTACCTAGATTTAGCCATTTTATTATATTTTCAATTTGTGCACAGTATTTAAAATGTCTTCAAAACAAATGTTTGTTATTTTATTAATTATTTATTATAATGTATTAATAATATTAAATACTGATAATATATAATGATATATATTATATTAACTAATTAATTATTTATATATTCATGTAATAATACACATTTAAAAGTCAATTTATTTCGTTTTATTAAAAAAACGCCATTAATATAATGAAGATTCCATACATTTTTAATTTTATTATTTGTTATATACAATATGGGAGAATAATAAAATATTAAATATTGTAAGAAAAACTTTCACAAAATTAATATATAGGTTAATGTTAATATGACCATGTGAACAAGTCGACGATAGCGTTCCTTACAAGGATCGCATTTTAAAAATCGCGTTTCTACATTAAATTATTTAAATAGCTAAGGAACGCGATTTTTAAATTAACTTATTAATAAAAGTTCCTAAAGATAATGATATCAACAATGTAAATACTATTTTATTCAAGGGGGTATCAGAGATACCGTATCCCACTACCAGTATTTCCAGATATAATCATTATAATAATGTCCGAAAATGTTTGCTATAAATTGATTTTCTATTTATTGCTCACTACGCGTATTATTACTTCATAGTGTATTAATACACTAATACAGTAATTAATATTATTTACTACACTATATTAAAGTTAATTAGAAATCTAAAACATATGTAACAAAACATATCACATATATTACACTCGAGTCAGTATCATATTTTGCTAATTACTATTTTTTACTAAACTACTATTTTGCTTCTACTACTTTTTTTCATACTATATAAAATACAATATATTGTAATATAAATATTACAGGGTTGGTCGGTTTTTTTGAATCGGTTTTTTTGGTTCGGTTTTTTTAACGTTTTTTTTGGTTTTTTTGATCAAAAAAACCATTGGTTTTTTTGGTTTATTTGGTTTTTTTGGTTTTTTTAACATTATAAAAGCGTTCAATCAAAAATAAGGAATCGATTAGACATGATAAGGCTGCAAAACTTGTTTTTTTATTTTGAGAATTAAATTGATTATATTTCTATTAGAAATCATCTAATTATTATTATTATTATTTTTTAAATTATTATATTGTTACAATTTGTAACTTGTAATTTTATTGTGAGAATTATATTGATTATATTTCTAATTACTGTATTGTTATTTTTTTTAATTATTATTTTGTTACAATTTGTAACTATTTTTTTTATTATATTTTACTTTTTTTTATAATAAATATATTTTAATAAAATAATTTTATTAATATTTAATATTAATAATATATTATTGAAAATTTAATAATATATATATATATAATTAATATATATAAATAATATTCATTAGTGTTGTATATTTTATACTTACTCTATATATGTATGTTTTGCACAGACATTTATTAATCGATCTAGGTATATATAATATTTCTGTTTAATAATCCGAACATTTAATTATAAAAAAACCAAAAAAACCGCCAACCCTGAAATATTATATATTATATATTACTAAATATACAAAATATATTACAATATATTAATTTGAATAACACTACATTATATTACGATAATATGCAATATATTGCCGCCCTTATATTGTGAAGCGAGTCAGTGGTGTAATGGTTGCCTTCCAAGCGAGCTAACTGCACGCGAGACTGCAGTCTAACTGAGTTCTCCACTGACGTATCTTTTTAATAACTGTCTGTATGTCCTAGTTGGCTAAGGTATCAGACACACATGCAGTAGGACACGGGTTCGAGCCACGTCCGGACCATTAAAATAGGTCTTAAAATAATAATTAGAATTGATCTCATACGATTGTGTAATACAACGATCGGCTCTCGTTAAAACCGCGGTTGTTTAAACATGGGAACCACTTCGACACTAGAGCCATATGGTTATAAGTTAAAATACTTCATCCGAGTTTCTGGATGGGATGAAAGGTTTCACCGTAATAACAATAACAATAACACACATACACACATACCTATTTGACCTATTAACTTATTAACCCCTTGACCTCTAGTATAGAAAAACTGAAAAAAAGCCCTATGATTACTTTAACGAGACGAAAAAAGAAGTCCATAATTGGTTAGCCAAGTAGCACATTATTAGTAGTACTACTAGTACTACTACTTAGTAATCCTCAATAATAACAACAACATATATATATATATATATATATATATATATATATATATATATATATATATATATATATATATTTATATATATATTTATATATATATTTATATATATATTTATATATATATTTATATATATATTTATAATCAATAACTAAATAAACAGAATGAATTTATTAATTATATGAATAAACTAGAGAATTTAATTTACCCTAGAACTAGTGAATATATGATTAGTTTTTGTATTGGTTTACTGACGACGAATAAACATACGCGTTGAATACACTAACAAATAGCATTATTGCTCTATATTACTATATACAACTATCTATATACTACACATTCAAATATCTATCGAAGTCGAACATTTTTAGGCGCATAATTATTAAATCTAATCGGTGTATCGTTATCAAAAGAGATTATTGCATAGCATCATTTAATTGTCACGCGATTCCATATTTAACTCTCCACTATAATTCCGTTAATATACACGCACATACGCATAGATATAAACACACGCGCACGCCCACGTATGCACCGATGACACCTACTCGTAATCGCAGCCCCTGATCCACAATCTGTAACCCCCGATCCATAATATGTAACCCCCGATCCTCAATCCGTAACCCCCGATCCTCAATCCGTAACTCCCGATCCGTAATCGCGGCCCCTGATCCGTAATCCGTAACCCCTCGCCCAGATTTCGATGGTTCCTTCAACGACGGCGGCCAATCTTCCGGCGACGAAGATGACGAAGCTTTTAGATCATTCTCGATGCCGCCTAACCAGGGCTCATCGGTGGACCCGCCGCCCGCTATCGACCCCCTCCTAGGGTCATCCGTAGACCCGCCCGGATTCGAGTCCAGCGTCGACGACCTCGCAGCCGGTGGTGACGACAACGGGGGCGGGGCGAAACTGTCGTCCAATCAGTCGTTTGCGAAGCGTATGGTGGCCGGCACCGAGCGCACCAATAGGACGAACCTCGACGACAACGTGCTTAGCAAGGAGGTTCCGCAGACAGGTTCGTAGAAGTACCGTGTGACCCCGTTCCGTTACGGTATACCATTATTTATACGTATTTTATAGAATATGAGAATCGTTTCTACTGTTATTTAAAGGGACGCGATACCATCGTTTGGTTTACATGTAAAAGATACGAAAAAATGCTATTTTTAGAAATCTATTAACTCAAAAAATATTCACTTTTTTTTTTTTTAATTTTTAATCCATAAATAATATTCCATATTTTTATATTATATGTTGAAATTTATAGATGTTTACACATCTTTATGTTATAAGTTTCTAAAAAAAATAATTGAAATATCTGATAAAAAATTTTAACTTTCCAACTAAATTTCTAATTAAAATTTTTTAAATATATATTTTTTAATTTTGACAAATAACTTTAATCTTACAGGTTTTATCTAGTTATATTGAAAAAATGAAGAAAAAATATTCAATTGTACAAAATTTATACTAGTTATGTCAGCATGATTGGTCACAAATAATTATTCTGAGTAAATCAAGTTTCAGATATAATATATGAATATAAACAATATGATTATACAAGTACAAATAATATAATATAAACAAAATGAATAATGTAAATATTTTAAATATTATAATTTTACATTAAATATTTTTTGAAATTCAATTTTTTTTCGAAAAAATCGATGGTATCGCGTCCCCTTAAGCGCGTAGAAAAACTATTATAAAAAATGTATACATTATTATTATACGCGAGACCGATTTGTAGGCCGTGCACCGAGACTATGTAGTCGTACGCGCCAGAGTTGTTTGATTTAAATCATTTGATTAAATCAATGATTTTTTTGATTTTTTTGATTTTTAGAAAAAAATCATGATTTTGTCCAACTCTGGTACGCGCGCATCTTTATTATGATATATATATCAACTGCCTTTGTGGCTCAGTCGGCTAAGGCATCAGACACACAAGCAGTATAACTATATAACTAACGCTATAACTATAATCAATAACTGTAATCAACTATCGTAGAAAAAGGAACTCTGTATTTCTGCAACCTGTTGTTCAACACCATACAGAACTTGAACGGACACATCGCCACCTGGAGGCTGATTAATGATGAGTTCAGTGTTAAGATCGGTGAGAATTGTTAGTACTGCGTGTGATATTATATAATATTATGTAATGTGTAATAATAATGTGTAATATTATGTAATGTTATATAATAAGGTGTAATGTTATACAATAAGGTGTAATACGTAATAATAATGTGTAATATGTAATAATCATATATTATATTGTATAATAATTTTAATATTATATAATAATGATATATTATATTGTATGATAATGTACAATATTGTATATTTTTTGTGAAATATTATCAAATAAATTAGATTTTAATATATATCGTAGTTTATTCATAATTTTGTTAAATATAAAGTTATTAAAATAAAGGGCATATCATACAATCTCTAATTAAAATCATTTATTATGTTTATATAATTTATTAAAATTTGAATTATCTTTAAATTGATGTATCGTAAATTATTATTTAATAAAAAAAATTCTTTTAAAATGTCACTAAAACTATGAATTAAAATGTCATAAATATTTTAATACATTTTTATTTAATTTTTAATATATATTTTGTAAATATTTTGTATTATTATTTATACTCGTGATATATATTTTAGATTCTATAAATATAATGATGTATTTTATATGTTTTTTTAAATAAATTATTTAATTATTCAATAAAATAATAGTAATATTAAAACTGGATTTCTTTAATATAAATATTTTTTCCTATTGCGTTCATATAAGTAATTAGGAATAATTTTATTTAATTATAATAATTTTTTTTTAGTATTTCATAATACATATACATTTCATACATTTAATTTCATGGCTTCGAAGGGATATTAGAGCCATATGGTTATAAGTGAAAACTTCATCTAAGTTCCTGGATGGGATGAAAGGGCTCCACCAAATAAAAATAACAATATTAATTTATATTTATTTTTTAAAAAAATTAATTTTTTTCTTAAAATAACTTGTAGAACAATTCATAATATAAAAAACGAACATTTTACTAAAATATTATTTATAAAAAAATACTTCATTGAAAAATATGCCTGGTTATAAATTATTAACTTATTAACTTATTAAAGTTTAACGTGGAAGAGATGGGCATTTTAACATGGAGGAGATATGAGATATTTTGAAACTTCGATTTATCAACGTTAAAATTTGTTGTAAAGTTATAACTGTAACTATAGTTTGAATTATATATTTTTGTATAAGAAAATAGTGGTATTTTTTTTTTCATTTTGCTGGAAATTTTAGAGAAAAAAAAATTATTTTATTTTAATTAAAAAATGTATTTATAATAAAATATAAAAATAAATATATATACATAAGTATATGAGTGTACTATTACATGACATGAATAAGAAAACAATTTAATGTATACAATATTGTTATTTATTCATTATTTTAATTATAAATTAATTTAAAATATAAATTATAAATTATATAATTTTTTTACTATAAATTTTATAAATTTGTAGAAACCAAGATACCACTTATATTATAGAATTTAAAGAGCTTTGTAAAAATATATATTATATTAATTTTAGATAACAACAATATTTTTTTTTTTTAAATCCCAAATTTTTCCTATACTTGTTAGAAAATACTAGAAATTCCTATACTAATCATTTTGTTATTTCTATAAATATTTATATAGCTATATATATAGTAAATATATTCTGTTAATTTCATTCTAAAATATTCATTATTGAATGAGTTATGGAATAATATGTATTATAAATAAATTAAAACATTCGTAATTTCTATATACAAAATTTAAAATTTTACCATTTTCTTTTGTATAATTGTGGCCCACAATTTGTGGGTATAACTTTTTTTTAATATAAATTAAAAAAAACCAAGACATGACTTCTATTTATGAATTTGATAAACTTTATTATAATAGCATCAGTATACATAAAATATAAAAAGGTGTCTTATTACGACGGTTCATCGTAAAAATGAAATAAAAATCTGAAAATTATTTATTTATAATATTATATTTATAATTGTCGTGTGATTTCAATATAAGAAAGGCGGTATTTTTTCTATATAAAATATGTATAGGCATTTTTAACAGCTCTGCCGCATGTCGAATACTACCTATAACGTATGCACATTATACCATTGTGACAGGCATACTCCAAACATTAAAACATAGATTAATAGGTAATATCTTTAAGCATTGAACCGGCTCAGGGTATAGCGTGCCATTGATTGTGCCAATATTGTAATGATATTTTTATTTAATTTATATAAAATTATTAATATATATTAATGGTAACATTTTAAATACGTATTTAACTATATATATATATATATATTTTGCCATGTTTATTAAAATAATGTGTATATTATGTGCCAGCTATAGTTCTATTAAAATAAGCGTACCGAATAATATCGTAACGTACAAATTACAAATTTATTTCGATTATAGTCATATTATCAATATATTATTATTATACGATAATTATCATATTAATTATCATATATTATTCAGTAAGCTTATTTTAATAATTGTTAAAAGTTAATAATTAATAATTAGTAACTTTATCGCCCGAATCTAACGACCACCCCACCCGCCCACTCGCCCGCCTACTCACCAGCCCACTCTCGCCCGTAGTACACGGAGATATTCTGTCGACTATTGGCAGCGCGAATCTGATCATCTCTGGCAAGTTGAAGCAGTTTCGTCAGCTGATCGAACAGTGCGAGGGTAAGGCCACGCCCACCGGTACCGCCCCGCCCACCAACATGGATCTACAGGGCTTCTGGGACGTCATCTACATGCAGGTTCGCGCGGAGCGATATTCGAGGAGGCTATATTACTGCTGCGACGATGATTTTCTATTTAAATTAATGTAATATAAAAAATCGATAAAATATAAATTATAAAATAAAATTAAAATTAAAAAAAAAATTAATTTTATTGGTGATGCTCGACGATTTTTAAATTGTTTACAAAATATATTTAAACTTGTATTATATTTGTATTATAAATTCCATATTTTAGTATTTTTATGATATTTGTTATTATGTTTATTTTAATATTTTTAATTTAAAATATTACAAAATGTAGTCGATAATTACTACAAGGAAAATACGTAATAGGACAAATATTCTATTTTTTTAATATTTTTAATATAAATAAAATAATTTAAATTAAGGTTTATTTATTTAAGTAAAATTGTTCTCAAACTATTTTCTATTGATAATTTATTTTTTTACTGTTAAATAGCATACCAATTAACATGATAATATAATTAAAATTTAACAATTTTTGTAAAAATTTAACAATTTTTAATTTTATAATTTTATTTCCAAAATATTAAAAAATATCAATAATTTTGGATTTTAACAATAATTATTGTAATTATAATATAATTATAATAATTATAATTATTAAAAATAAAAAATTTAATTTGTTAAAATCATATTTATTTTTTATATATGACATTAAAAATATTATTTTATATAGTAAATTAATCCATATTGTATAAACTGTAAAAATATATATATCAGTGTTCCATAGGTTTTACCGCCTATGGTAATAACCGATCCGGTAAAAATAGGTTTTTGCCAATGTAAAAACCTATTATTGTCTATATAATTAAATATAATATTATCTATATTATTAAACCTAATATTGCCTATATAATTTACTATTATATATTATTTATGGATCTCATATGTAATAGATAATATACAATTATAAAGTTAAACAATACTACATTAAAATTATAAGATTTTAGAAACAACCTTTATTAATTTTTACATTATGTAAAGATAACATTTTTTTTTAATAAATAATATAATAGTAAAATTTAAATAAATGAGTAAATAAGTCATTAATATATATATATTAGGTTGGATTGAAATATAAAAATTTGAATTTTGAAATATGTCAATCAAAGTCTAGTATATAATATTGTATTCAAATATCATAAATAAAGAGTAATGTATGTATTTAAGGTTACTATAAATTAAATTAATTTTTATTAAAATTAAATGATTTTAGATTGTAATTTATAATATTGTATTCAAATGGCCATTTTAAGTCTAAATTATCATAAAATAATATGATTGGGAATTGTAGAAATCTTTGCAACATAAAGTAAACAATATTACTTAAATATTTAATTTCTATCCAAGGATTTCAATATTACGTTGTTTGTTTTGATAATAATACGGTTTGTATAGCTTATATTTTATATATTTGAAATCTAAATATTATATATTACACATTTGACATATTACACGTAATTAAATATATTAGTAAATTAACAAATGTCATTAAAATTCAATAAATAACGATTATTTATTAAAATTATGATAATTTTATCTATTATAATTATTATCTAATCATTGATTAGTAATAATTACTGTAATTCATTATGTCATAAGTATTATGACATAATTAATTATTAATTCACCAATATAATATTCACATGTAGTCTAACCTATTATTATAACTTGAATTTAAAATTGTTTATATTAAATTACATAGTTAAATAAATTAAAATATACAATATTATATACTTACACCATAATATAATTTTCCATATTAAATAATATTTAAATAATTAAAATATGATATTTATTAAACAATATGATATATTATAATTATATTTATTTAACTATCTGTTAATTATAATTACATTATGCTTATTTAATATACAATATATAATAGAGTATATTATATGGTATATACATGTAGAGATGCCACCATACCAACTATATAGCAATATTATCTAGCAGATATTTCGCCACGGATATCCACAATAATGAATTTATTTTATATATATCATCTATTTAATTAATTTAATTTATAGTGAATATAACTATATAATATTATAATAACAATATAATGATATACTATAAATACAATATATCATAATAATATATAATATAATATTGTAGATATATACACTTAATAATATTATTTTCTATCACTAGCATATTTACAATAAAAGTACGTAATATTGTCAAATCCATTATCTGTTCTAAATAAAAAAAATTAGCCTATACACATTCTCGCTAATATCCGAAGAATATCGTGAAATATCTTCCAGATAATCTGACTACTTGTTGGTGTGAACTAGTTAAATAATAATAGTATATCTATACAATTATTATATTTGTATACACGTTATTACTCTTCCATTTATTAAATTATATATTTTTAATGATATGTATATACACAATATAAATTATTTAACTCGCTAGACCAACTTTTGTTTGGTCGAGGTACAGCCAAGTCAAATTAATTAACGGACCATCCACCAATGCACTCATATTTTTCTCGGTTGAATAAAGTTGAATAATGGAACACTCACAAAATATATAACAATATTTCGACACACCCATTATATAGGTGTAACTATATTTTTAGATATGTACATATCAGATAATTTAGTAGTATGTTTTGTCGAGCGATTTAAATGAATTTAACTAAAAATGTATAAAAGTTTACAGGAGTTCTAAGATGCAAGCAAAAGCGTACCCTAACACTTTTCAAATAATTAAGTATAGATTTAAATAATTTCATTTGAATATTTTCAATTTTGTGAGACAGTACTGTGTCTTTAAAAGTAAATTTATTATAAACAATTCTATATTCAATTTCTTATATTTAAATACATTGCGTTCTACTTACAATAGGAACCTACATTATTATAATATATAATATTAATTTAGAATATATAAATATTTATATTTAAATGATTAATGGTATTGTTTTAGATATGTATATTAATTTAAAAGTTGTAAAGAAAATTATATTTAAATTATATACATGTTAGATGTGTATATTAAAATAAATTATATAAAATTTAAATATTATTATTTTAATATTGCACTATATAATTATTTAGGTATTGAATTCCTTAGATTCGATAGAAGTCGTGTTGGACAATTATTTGCGAATAATAAGTTTTACTACAAAGAAATAGAATTAAAGGTTATTATTTATATTTATTATTATATTATAGGAGATCTATATTGAAAATTATCATAATAATTTCAATCATTAATATAATACTTGTTAACAAAATTATTATAATAACAAAAATAAATAACAGATAATAAAAATATACGTTATTATATACAATCCTATATAGTTATAAATAAAATATTATATAATGGAAAGTAAAATATGATCAAAAAATAAATACACCTACATAAATATTTAATGAAGTTATATTTTTTAATTAATTATTGTAAACAAAATCTTTTTTTGTATTAAATGTTGGCATCGATGTTCGTGATTTGATCATATTCAATATTATCTTATCTCTAGATTGTTCACCTGTTGTCATTTGAGAAACCTGGCTGACATCTTGAATAAATCTCTCGACGGCTTGATTATGACATGGATATTCAAAAGTAATTTCTTCAAAATTCATATTCAGGTAATTATTGAGTGTACTATCTTCAATATTATAAGTTAACCTTGATTCATATATATTTATATTAAAATTTATTTCATAATAGTAATCCGCATTAAAATTTATATTTGGTAATTCAAAAGTTCTAATATTTGTATTATTATTTTTTCTGATATCTAGTATAATTGCTTTTCTTCTAATATCTATTTCCTTGTCTTTTAACATGCTTTGTAAAACACTCTCTGAATGAGCATAGAAACAGTTATTTGATATTCTCTCATCAACGATATCTCTATATTGTATATCGATGTATCTTGAATTTTGTATAATATAAAATAAATTTGTTGTGGCATCAGATATAGTAGGGTTTTTTTTTATTGTAAAATATGACGGCGCATATACTCTTACAATGTAGTTTGCTATTATATTTAACTTTTTAGTTGGATTAGTTGTCGATATGTATAGCCTTAATATATTATTTGCCAGAGTTAACCATCTGGCATGGTGCATTTTTCCTGGTTGCCCATTTTTTAAAGTATCATCTACCACTCCTGCATCTATGCATTTACATATTTTATATAAATAATCTGCATCGCAGTTATTTTTTGTTGTAAAATTAATTTTGAATGTGATTTTTTCAAAATTAATTATATCTAATTTTTGCAGAGACTTTAATTGTTTCCCTATTTCTCCTGAAAATGGGGTAGGTCCAATATGTTTGCCATCTATATAAATAAATAGTTTTCTAAGGGGTAATTCATTCATATGTAGTTGAGAAATCTGTAAACAAATATATTTATAATATAATCAAATATCTATAAATAGTGGCCGCTAGTATAAGAATATGTAATAGATGTCTCGTAATGTATTCGATTTATATTTTTTTAATTATTTAATAATAAATAATTATATTTATGATGCATACGCACCTTAATTTGATTCAATGATTTAATTACATACACACACACCTTACATATATAAATATTCATGTTTTTGTTAAAATTTGAAAACAAATTATTACGTAATAAATTAGATTAATTAATTATTTTTTTTAAAAATTACAGACAATTTGATATTTAATTATTGTATATAGAACTTTTATCATATTTAGGACTATTTATGCGTTTATTAAAATGACCACTACTCAGTTCTTGACCGCTACCTCATTCCATCCCCTATATATAAAGTTGTGTTGAATATAATTTTTATAATATATATATCTGGGTTGTTAGTTTTTTATAACAAATTATTGTTAAATAAATATTAGACTAGTGTAATTTGTGTTTATGATAAGATATATTATTTTAAATAATTAATTTATATTGAATTATTTGATCTATAACAATAAAATATGAAACATTTCATAAATAACTAACATAGGTTATATTAATTGCCTAATAGTATTATTATTTTTTAAATTAATTGTTATTAATTATTATTATATTTTTTGATATTATATATGGTATACTTTATATAGTCATGTCACCAGACCAAAGGGGCCATCCAAACGAAACCTACAAGACAATATAGAAGGTAAAAGAGAGCGAGGCCGGCCAAATAAGATGTGGATAGACAATATCAAAGACTGGACAGGAGGCATGGAGATTATTTGTTAAAAAATAACGCGCCCACATTCCCCCAGTTAAAAAGCTAATGGAACAAGATAATGAGGTAATACTTTATATAATATATAGTGTTGTTTAGTATAATATAGTATATTAACGATATTGATACTAATATTAAATGTCTTCAAATTAATATATATATTTATATGTATATAAATAAAATGTTGACCATTATAGTAATATAGTGATTTGAAAATAATATAATTATATATGATTAAAACAGTTTTATGAGATTATGTTTATATATAAATATATATTATTTTTTGCTAACGGCCCAGTGTACTTTGTGAGTAGAATATTCTTCAAGTTTTCGTATTACCCCATTATATTTTCCTGTGTTTACACATGCACCATCTGTTCCGACAATTAATAATTCTTTTAGTTTTCCATCAAGTTTCTTTATTATTGATGAATATATTTCAATAGATGTCGATTTATGTGGAGAAATGTGTCCTATATATTTATTTCCCGGCTCACTCAATAACGTTATGTGTTCTTATTTTTTGTTTGTTCCATTTCTTAATCTAGTTATATCATTTCGTCCATCAAAATATAAAATAAATGTAGGATAAAATATGGATAAATATGGATAAAATAATAATCTATATATAGATAGCTTATAAATGAATATAATAATGTATTATGATAAATTCAG
This sequence comes from Osedax fenrisi, assembly GCA_964019155.1. Classification (NCBI taxonomy): domain Eukaryota; kingdom Metazoa; phylum Annelida; class Polychaeta; order Sabellida; family Siboglinidae; genus Osedax; species Osedax fenrisi. Next base: position 26,179,928 of record OZ025239.1, read on the forward strand.
ATGTAAACTAAGATACAGATATAAGGACAATAAACTAAGGCAGCTATACGATATGATATGATACGATGCTGTCAGGGGTAAACTACGATGTTCTCAGGGGTAAACTACGATGCTCTCAGGGGTAAACTACGATGCTCTCAGGGGTAAACTACGATGCTCTCAGGGGTAAACTACGATGCTCTCAGGGGTAAACTACGATGATCTCAGGGGTAAACTACGATGCTGTCAGGGGTAAACTACGATGCTCTCAGGGGTAAACTACGATGCTCTCAGGGGTAAACTACGATGCTGTCAGGGGTAAACTACGATGCTGTCAGGGGTAAACTACGATGTTCTCAGGGGTAAACTACGATGTTCTCAGGGGTAAACTACGATGCTCTCAGGGGTAAACTACGATGCTCTCAGGGGTAAACTACGATGTTCTCAGGGGTAAACTACGATTATATCAAGGGTAAACTACGATGCTCACAGGGGTAACTATGATGCTCTCAGGGGTAAACTGCGATGCTCTCAGGGGTAAACTATGATGCTCTCAGGGGTAAATTAAAACATATTATAAGTTACCCTTAGGGGTAAACTACTGCTCCTAGCTAGTTTTCCCCTAATTTCTAACAGTGTATATCTTCATTGATTTTTCTTGCTTTTATTCTTTCTCTTCTTAATTTACATCTATCAATTATATACTTGTTGTTGTCTCCATTATTGTCGACATTATTGCCATAGATGCAAACGCAGCACCCTTCCTATCAGGTATATTGTATCGGTCACATAATTCCTCAAGCGGCTTCAGATTTAGTCTATTTTGTTGACATGATGATGATAGTTGTTCCTCTTCTGTAAAATAATTAAATATGTGGTTTTATAATTTTTAATTCAATTAATTTATTGCATAATCAATATAAATTTTAATTTTCTAATATAAATTTATACATAATAGATTAATTTATATTCTTTATTTTTAAATTAATCTACTATTTAACAATATGTATATGACATACCAGTGTGAGTATTAGTTTGCAATTCAGGATTATGTTCTTCTGAAATTTGTTCACTTTCTTCATAATCATTATTATCTTCAATATAATTAATTTAGGATTAATATAATTTCAATAAATATCATTTAACTTTATATTTACAATTTACAGATTCAATTTGTCCATCTTCATCAGAATCAATAAGAATTGTGTTTTCTATTAATAAATTATTAATTAATATTATACACATTGTCATTATTTATAATATTAATTAATATATAATTATCAATATCATATATAGCAATGTAGGGTAATTATAGAAATTTATATATTTTCATATTATTTAAAATAATAGTACTTTTTGTATATGTAAATAGAAATAAATATAATAATATATTTTGGAACATCATTTAATTGATTAAATAATAATGTAATATATACCAATATTATATTTAATCACAAATACAAATTAAAAATATAGGACGTTATTTTTAATATTAATATATTATAATATTAATTCAAATAATAACCTTCATTTTCTGGAGCAGTATTACAGTTATCTATTTTTTTAATATATTTCCCTCCTAAATTAAAAATATCTTATAAATTATAATAATTAATTATAAAATTGCTTCTTAATAGGGGACATCCACCATAATTTCCATTTAGAAATAAAATATTTTTTTTTATATAATCATTAATATATCATTGGGTGTAAGAATTGTATCTAAAATTTCTATATAAATAAGTATAAATGATATTTTATAATACCTACTATTAAAAATAAACATTCAGTATAGTATAATCAAGATATTACACTAAGTTTTATAATAATGAAGGAAGTCCCCCTGAAATATATGAGACATATTTTTATTATAAATTACACTATATTATGTATGTTATTACCTCCTTTACTACAAGTTAAATTCCCATTCATTAATCTTCTTTTATCTCTTTGATCTAAAATAAAATCATGATCCTCTAGAAATCACACAATCTTGTTTATATAAATCAAATAGCGTATCATATTCAATATATAGTCTTTTCAATCTTAATTTATTTGTATTATATAATTTATATTTATTATATATAACTGTAATGTTAGTTATAGTTTGATTTAAATGGTAATGTGGGACACTAGCACAATCCCAAATATTAATTATTTTTAAAGCAGTTTTTTTTAATAAAAATAAAATCATTTGATTTGCAATTCGATCTTCCTTTTTTTTCGAAATATATATCATTAATAACATCACATTTAGTAGGTAACATAAATAAATCCATTTGTTTATATTTAAAACTCATAATCATATAATAAGCGTTTTATAGAGTTTAATATATTTAAAAAAAATTTAAATAAATTTAGAATTTTGATTGGATCAAATTTAATTTTACTATCACTATTGTATAATCTTTGGTAAATATCATATGATATCTAATTTCAACCCCTATATTTAACCTTATAGAAAAACACCGATTTTAATTTAACAAAATCGTTAATTAAGACATGCAAATATATATAATTTTTAAATCTAGATGAAATATCACATTTAAATGTGATTCTGAAAAAAATAAAGTTATAATATATAATATATGTTAAAATATGATCATTATTGTGATTTATGTATTCAAAATGGCGATTTCCCAATCTTATAACATGGCAACATTCAAATGGTTATGGCCAAGTTGATAGTTATTTTCAGAATACAAAATTTATAAGTAATAATAAAAATGTATTACTTATTAATATTAACACCTTAAATGCTATTTTAAATTTAAAATAATATGATAATAATTGAATTCAAAATTTCACTCCACCCTAATATATATATATATAAAATATTGAATAGAATAATATATTTATTTTTATATTAATAAAATGTAATATAGTTAAAAAAATATATATATTAAACAATAGAACTAGTAATGTTTTCATTGAGAAATTATTTGAATGTATTCATTGTTTATTTGATATTTAAATAAATATTGTTAATAGTTATATAGTTATAAAAACATATACATTTTTACAATATTAATATTTTCATTGTGTGAGTGTATGAAATAGCTCAGTATTTTTTCAAATTAAGCTGCTAGATTAATTAGTCATATCATTTATATATAAATGAATAAATATTACTTTAAATTTCAATACAAATTTTATTTTAAAGATATTATATTTTATGAGTACTAGGTTTTTTCCAGTTTTTACCGTAAATTAACATGGATAAGATATGTTTTGGACGTTTTTGCTATTATTGCTCGGTAAAAATAGATTTTTGCCGAAAATAATGTAACCCCGATATATATATATATGTATAGTTTACACATATATATATATAGTTGTACATTTGCTACATACCCAGGGTTGGCAGAAGTAGGGGTTTTTGGGATTAAACCTTTTGATAATTTTGGGGTTTTTTTAATTTTTGTTTTCATTATTATTTATGGGTTATGGGTTTATTATTTAGTATATAATTAATTATTATTATTTAATTATCACATCTCAATTATTTTACAAGTAAGTTAATAATGATATATATATGAATTTATACTGAGGAGTCTATTTATATCTGCTATTATTATATGTGAATCACATATGTAACATACCTCACCCACCACCACCAGGTATTGAAGATCTATGCCGAGTTCAGGAAACTCACTCTGATCAAGGAAAACGACTTTAAACCGCTGCCCTTCAAATCTCCCAAGGTTGTTTGTGGCGACGACGTCAAGGTCGAAACACTGCGACCTCTGCGCATAAAGCTGAAGCGGCGCATAGCTATAATAAACCACTTAGCAACGAATTAATACAATCTTTAAACCATCCACGACAATTTCAATACGGCGAGATTGAATGAATGAATTTATTTACCGAATATTGGCTATATTAATCGAGGGATACCCAGAAGCTATGTTTAGCTTATACTAAGCATACCCTTAATACAATAATAATAATAATAATAATTTCAATACACTAAGATTGATTAACATACAGCGATATAGAGTGATAAACAAAAGTGATTAACTTGTTTGTTTGCATAGTTTACCGAGTTCAATCTTACTGCGTTACTACGGTGGTACAGCAATATTTATATTAATATTAATAAAACCAAATAACTTATTGTAAACAATTCTGAGAATTATTTGCAGTCCTAGAAATAATAATTCGTATTAGTTAAAAAAACTAATATGCAATTATAATTAAAAGATAACTGTATTATACTAAATTATGTAAATAACTATACTATAAAATTGAACATCATTTAATAACTATGAATTATATTTTGTTCACATTTTAAAATACAAATGATTGAAATCCAACTTTTAATTCAATAATTAATGAACTTCTCTATAAAGAAAATGTATTTACTAATATATAGAATTTATTGCCAGTACAATTATTTAATTACATTTATAAAATTGATATAATTTAAATGATTCGATTTAAAAAAATACTATTTATTTATAAATCATTACAGATAAATAACCTCAGCGTACGTAGCATTATAATCACGGTAATAAGTAACGTCGGCGATAATGTAATGCGTTACTTGGGTGTGTGCATCAGAGATGGTGTGTGTGCATCAGAGATGGAGTCGCCTCGTAGGACGCAGTTTATTTATTATCTCGATTACGAGACGTTATTCAAAGTAGAGCTGAAACCCAAACTAAAGCGATACTGAATTTACATGTAGAAGTAGAAATATGAGTTTATTCATTACTATACACTGTTTATCGCCTGCCCATTTATAAATGCATCGCCCAACCGGCTTAGCACAACCACCATAAGAATAACGTTATATCTTATACTCCTCGCCCCTCACAACCAGCTTTGTAACCTTAGTAACCACCGTAACAATAATGCTATATCTTAACCCCAAACCCCCCTCGCCCCCCCCAGCCGATCACTCGCAAGCCCCGCGTAGGCCCCAAGAAACCCAAAGCCTCAGTCGCCGCTGCGGTTAAGAAACCCGCCGCCAAGTCTAAATTCCGCGAGTTCCTCATCAAGAAGCGTTCGGCCGACGACATTTCCGAACCGGCAGAGGTGAAACGCCCAGTAGTAGAGGTCACAGGCGTAGAGCAGGAGAAACAGGACACCGGTACCGATGAGAAGGAGGAGGAGGAGCTGAAGATGGTGGTCGAACAGGGAGTTGGCGAGACAAGCGAAGTAGGGGTGGATGGAGACAGTAGCGTTCCGGTTTGTCTACGTCAATATGTCTACATCATCTACGCGCGGGTCTTTGTATCTCTCTTCTCGCTTCTATATAACTCTCTCCTCTCTATCTATCTCTTTCCTCTTGATCTCTATCCTCTCTTCTATATAACTCTCTCCTCTCTATCTATCTATTTCCTCTTGATCTATCCTCTTCTATATAACTCTCTCCTCTCTATCTATCTCTTTCCTCTTGATCTCTCTCCTCTTCTATATAACTCTCTCCTCTCTATCTATCTATTTCCTCTTGATCTCTCTCCTCTTCTATATAACTCTCTCCTCTCTATCTATCTCTTTCCTCTTGATCTCTCTCCTCTTCTATATAACTCTCTCCTCTCTATCTATCTATTTCCTCTTGATCTCTCTCCTCTTCTATATAACTCTCTCCTCTCTATCTATCTCTTTCCTCTTTATCTCTCTCCTCTCCTCTCTATCTCTTGATCTTTCTCCTCTCTTCTATATATCTCTCTCCTCTCTATCTATCTCTTTCCTCTTTATCTCTCTCCTATCTATCTATCTATCTCTTGATCTCTCTCTTCGCTTCTATATAACTCTCTCATCTCTTTATCTCCCCCTCTCTCTCAAGTAACAATATTCACAAGTTTCACCTCACCTTTACACACGATTTTATGAAACAAATATATGTCACTCGTATCTATTTACATGAAATAAATTGTATTGCCGATTAGTTTGAAATATAGGTCGCAATACTATCGTTTTTATTAATATCAAAAGCGAATTGTTGAAGTATTGTTACATAATATAATCAATAATTAAGCGTGTTACAAAATATGTATAATTTATTATTGAAAATGTATCGATTGATTTATCTTATTTATAGAATATGGATGTATATTTTTTAGAAAAATGGTTCTAAATATAAAATAATGTTATACTATTTAAAACAAACCTTATCAATTAAATTGTTATTTTAATCGGTGTACATAACTTTTCATTTATAATAGTGATATATGTTTATAAACAAGTATAATCTAAAAATAGAATTAGACATAAATTGTTTGCAGTATAGATTTTGCAATTTTTCATTAATTTCACAAATTAATTAGAGTGACATCTTTGCTTCGCAAAATCATTACTCAAGACTCTCTGAGACAAAATCTCAGACTGTGTAAGTCACCTAATGACTGACTATTCTGCGTACACATTGTTATTAGATATACTATTGATAGCAATTCTGAATTAATCACATTTATCATCATTCTTGAAGTTTAATACAGACTTACTCAATACAAACCTACAACTGTATATTATATCTAATATATTTTATATTATAATAATTTAATTACATTTATCTGAATTATAAAACCATAACGAATAATATATATATATATAATATTATCATCACCAATATTAATAGATTTCCGATTAGCAGGTATTTATCAATTTTAACTATTATATATATAACCATAGAATATTGTTTCGCTTTTTATTCTGAATTTAAATGAAAACTTTCGCCCGTTATAAACTTTGTTCTTTGTTACGCGAAACACGCGTTGCATATCATATTCTAATCACGCCCATTTCTTGTAGGTATCGAAACGCAAGAAAACACACTAAGAATATAATCTATATGGCATATTATCTTTACATATATATCTCAGTCTGTTATTTCAGTAAATAAATAATATATATATATCATACTTGAACCTTCAATTTATCCATATAATTAACATTTACCTATATATATATATATTTATAAATAATATACTTTGGGTATATTTTATTAAATAATATGAAAACATTCAATCGCGTGTATTCTTCATCACAGGTGGGTGTATAGTGCATTGATAATAAACATTGAGTTACTAATAGTTAATAGTAAGAGAGATAAGGTTAGTACTGTGCTAATAGATGTAGCTGGTGATGCTTGAAATACTGGAGTAGGTGTAGGATGGGGAGGGCAGTGGTTCAAGTGGGGTAAGGGAGGGCAGTGGGGTAAGGAAGGCAGTGGTTCAAGTGGGAGTAGGTGTAGGATGGGGGAGGGGCAGTGGTTCAAGTGGGGTAAGGAGGACAGTGGTTCAAATGGGGTAAGGAAGTGACAGTCAGGTAAGGAAGGGTAAGTGTGGTGAGCTAGATGTTCAACCGGGATTAGTTCTACTGTGGGAAGGATGAGGGGGATAGGATTAATAGGTTTAACTTGGGGAGGATGGTGCTAGTGATATAACCATGGTGAGGTAGTGGTTCTAGTTATTGAACAGAAAGGGGGATGAGGGTGAAGAGGGGGGGGGTCGTAGCAGTTTAGCCGAGGGGTTGATCTATCGGAGGTTTAATACAGTTGTTCACTTCATCGCATAGTTCCTCGACTTGTTCCTTCAGCAGTAACTACGTGTGTGGGGGTGTGGTTATGTGGGTGTGGTTATGTGTGTGGGTGTGTGTATCTTAGCATACTGCGAAGTAGTGAATTCATGAAATTAGTAATCGTAAACTGTAATGTATCTTAGAACAATAACAATTCAGTATATTCTGTGATATAGAATGCAATGAACTCTAAATAAATATGTAGAATATAAGTTAAATTGAATGTAAATTTGTAGAATATTTCGTGTATCGATGTAGAAGTCTAATGTAATGTACATTTTTATATATTGTAATACATGTGTTAATCAATGTAGTAAGTATATATTTGTGATGCTAGTGGGATCATACACATATATAAATGTAGTACAAATATATTATGAAAATAGTGTATATATAAAGATAATGAATATTGCAGGGGTTACTTGAGGCATATTCACATGTGAACACCCTACATCTACTGGTCTATTCAAAGTAGGCTCCATAGAAATATTTGCATTAAATTGAGCCAGTTTATTTTTGTATTAAATTTCTAATATAGATACACACAATGCAGTAGAAGCATATTTATAATATATAGTATATTGTATGTAAATAGATATAAAAAATAGTGAAAATAGTGGCTTATTTTATTATGATATTTCTATAGAAAGTGTATGTTTACAATTATAATAATAGCTTTTTGTGTGTCCTTATTCATAAATGCAGTTATTAGAGTGATATTATTATTTTGAGTAAACAGAATTTGAAGTTTTACTTTTAACTAATATTTAGTTATAATGTTAATAATTATATTTCTTTAAATAAAGCTCTTTCATTGACCTGTAAGAAAACATGATACATAATACTACCAAAGCACAAAATACATGGTAAAGCAATAAATGTCCTTATTATTTACATATAATTTATTTAAATTTGTCATATAGTATACAATTACATATATAATTACTTAATCTAGAGACTAATTTAGTAAATTTAATATTTACGATTTATAATCAATATTAGATAAAATACTTATTTTTAGATTCGTATAATGTTAAATACTTATAATAATATATTATATTATAAATATTTAATATCAATTTAAAATTATTTTCAAATTAAACATTCTAATACATCACCATTTATATACATTTTATGTATATTTATATAATTATGTGCATAAGTAGAGTATATAATTTGGGAAATATTAGATCGGGATATTTTTTACAATAGCTATGAGAATTAGATTTTTTATATTTATGCTATTGTAATACAATTAGTAATAGTGTAAATCTTATTAAATTCTATAATATATGTTATATTTTTATTATTATTATAGCCAATATTCAGTAAATAAATTCATTCAAAATAAAGGTTATGATCAAAAATGTGGTAAACATTTTATTGTTTAAATTTATTGTGTTATGATTATAATATTTTGAAAAATAGAATTTATTATAACATGAAATATACTTATTAAATATTTACTAAATTAATAATGCCTATCTCTACATAATATTAATATTATTAATAAATATATACATGTATATTTCTAAAATAATATGATTTTAAAATTAATTTTATTTGGTTTTTACCAAATAAATTAATATATTCTTAATATCTATGATATAATTAAATATCCATGTTTCCTACATGGTTGGGTGAAGTGACATTACAATTTACATAGGCTTAATAGGCGACCATGTATAGGCTTGGGCTTAGCTTGGCTTATAACATACATTAGTTAGGCATGTAGATTGCATAATTCATTCAATAATGATATATTTATTCTATCATAATATGCTAAAACCACTTTGTATTTCATTTCTATACTGTTTATACGAATAGTATTTTGATAGATACTAACAAACATAGAAAGTGGAATGAATTAAAAAAAAAATGATTTTCACTGTTTTTAACGGTACGATACACCCTTAATTCATACTGATCATTGTACATTTCATAAGCAAGTATATTTTTGCAAATTTAATTACATTATTTGATTATAATCGACACATTAAGTACATATTGATAAAGTGGACCGAATAACAGTTCTGCTAACCTCCGCCGAGGATATGATCTGTCGGGCGTGTTTGTAGGACAGGAACTCTATGTGCTTGACCAGGGTGCTGCTTTTAGCGTAGGCTATTTGCTGTAGGGTAGTGTAACCGGCTGTGTAGAGCTGTCTCGCCCTAGCCTGTGTAGTAGTGGTAGTAGTGGTAGTAGTAGTAGTAGTAGTAGTAGTAGTAGTAGTAGTAGTAGTAGTAGTAGTGGTAGTGGTAGTGGTAGTGGTAGTGGTAGTGGTAGTGGTAGTAGTAGTGGTAGTGGTAGTAGTAGTAGTAGTAGTAGTAGTAGTAGTAGTAGTAGTAGTAGTAGTAGTAGTAGTAGTAGTAGTAGTAGTAGTAGTAGTAGTAGTAGTAGTGGTAGTAGTAGTAGTAGTAGTGGTAGTAGTAGTGGTAGTGGTAGTAGTAGTAGTAGTAGTAGTAGTAGTAGTAGTAGTAGTAATAGTAGTAGTAGTAGTAGTAGTAGTAGTAGTAGTAGTTGTAGTAGTAGTAGTAGTGGTAGTAGTAGTAGTGGTAGTGGTAGTGGTAGTGGTAGTGGTAGTAGTAGTATTAGTAGTAGTAGTAGTAGTAGTGGTAGTAGTAGTAGTAGTAGTGGTAGTGGTAGTGGTAGTGGTAGTAGTAGTAGTAGTAGTAGTAGTAGTAGTAGTAGTAGTAGTAGTAGTAGTGGTAGTGGTAGTGGTAGTGGTAGTAGTAGTAGTAGTAGTAGTAGTAGTAGTAGTAGTAGTAGTAGTAGTAGTAGTAGTAGTAGCAGTAGTAGTAGTAGTAGTAGTAGTAGTAGTAGTAGTAGTAGTGTAATATATACATAGAATAGATATATCAATGAACTAAGGCAAGTTATTTGTTAATAGAATAAGAATAATATTTACTTTAAGGGTAGATATACTGGGCCACAAGCAATGATATTCTACCAGTTTTCCAAAGGTTATTACCGCCTACGGTAATAACCGCAGTAATGACCTGTCCGGTAAAAACAGGTTTTTGCCTAAAAACCTAGTTATGTCTATATAATTAAATATAATATTATCTATATTATATTAAACCTACTATTGTATATATAATTTATAATTATATATTATTTATAGATTTTATATGTAATAAATATACACTTATAAAGTTAAACAATACTACATTAAAATCATAATTATAAGATTTATTATATTTTCAACCTTTATTAATTTTGACTTTATATAAAGACACATTTTTAAAAATAAATAATATGCTATTGAAATTTAAATAAATGAGTAAATATTGATTAGAATAATATTTTATTTTTGTATTAGTAAAAGGGGTTTCACACCAACTCAAACGCAATTATTAACTCTAATAATTAGAGGTTAAAGTTTAATTTTAATATTTAAATCCTATATTTAAAATAAAATAAAGGCTTATCTGTAAAAGGGGTTTCACACCAACTCAAACGCAATTATTAACTCTAAAAAAGTAGGTATAAGACCTCTTTTAAAAAATATAGTTAAACTTTAACCTCTAATAATTGCGTTCGAGTTGGTGTGAAACCCCTTTAAAAGTTAATATTGTAAAAAAAAATATATATATTAAACAATAGAACTAATAATATTTTCATTGAGAAATTATTTGAATGTATTCATTATTTTATACCATGATATTTAATAAATATATCTATAGATATTGTTAATTATATATATATATATATATATATATATATAAATACTGAATAGATTTATATTTATTTTTATATATATGAAATTAAATATAGTTAACAAATATTTGTTACAATACTATATAACTATTTAGTAATAATTTTATTGTATAATTTTATGAATATATAGCACAGTATGATTATATAGTTATTTCATTTATAAAATATATCCAATTACATCAGATTGTTAATTTTACAATATGAATAAGGGTGGCAGACCTTAAAATCCAGTATGGATTTTTTAAAATAAATTTACTATAATGGCATAATTAAAGCAGAGTGATAAAATGTTTGGTCAAATTTTTAAATAAAAATGCTAGATTAATTAGCCATAACATTTATATATAAATGAATCAATATTACTCTAAATTTCAATATACATTTTTTTTCAAAGGTATTATATTTTATGAGTATTAGGTTTTTCCCAATTACCGGTTATTAACAGTTTTTACCATACATTAACATGGTAGAGATAGGTTTTTGAAACTTTTTGCAATTTTGTCAGGGTAAAAACATATTTTTACCAAACATAATGGAACCCTGTATGCTACATGCTATACCTAGTGATGTCTACCTAGTGATGTATACCTAGTTATGTCTACCTAGTGATGTCTACCTAGAGATGTCTACCTAGAGATGTCTACCTAGAGATGTCTACCTAGAGATGTCTACCTAGTGATGTCTACCTAGAGATGTCTACCTAGTGATGTCTACCTAGATATGTCTACCTAGAGATGTCTACCTAGTGATGTATACCTAGAGATATCTACCTAGAGATGTCTACCTAGAGATGTCTACCTAGTGATGTATACCTAGAGATGTCTACCTAGAGATGTCTACCTAGTGATGTCTACCTAGTGATGTCTACCTAGTGATGTCTACCTAGAGATGTCTACCTAGTAATGTCTACCTAGAGATAATAATAGTAATAGTAATATAACTATAATAATAGAAATTAACATATTTGTCCAATTGTTATTGTATTATATGATCGGACATAGTCTAACAATATTACCATTGTCTTATGTTTGATACATTGTTTATTTTATATATAAATATGAATATATTCAAGCAAATACATATAAATTGACCATATTGACAAGTTTCAATATATGATAAATAAATACATGATAAAAGTATATATCTGATATAGTTTATCTATAGAGTTGCTCGTATGTAGGTCATCTATTTATAGCACAAGAAATAAACACAATACCTATAATATTGTGTGACCCCATTCAAAGAGAACACAGATTCAACAGTGACAACATGTGGAATAGCATTATTATAAAAATAGAACTCTATATTATTTCATTTATAATAATCGTGCAATATATATATACGTTTCATATTATTATTTTACTTTGTAATTAATATATATATATAAACATATAGATAGATATATAAGCTTTAAAGATATATATAGACAGTTTGTACGCGAAGTAGCAACAACACGTATGAAGCGAGCGTTTTCACACGTTTTAACTCAGCGACTATTACATTCAGTGCACACGAGATCTATATTTGTTAATACATAGTATATTAATATTCACAATAGCCTATACGTATATTACTATTATTCACCGCTATTACATACTATCGTAAAGGTGGTAAACATAACGTTAAGTGAATGTATGTGAATTGTAATAGTGTATCTGTGGTAGTGTATGATAGATAATAATGTAGTTGTTAGGCACGAGTTATATCATAGATTTGCGAAGCAATCCATCTCCGCGCACACACACGCACACTCTCACACGCGCGCACACACACACACGCACGCACGCACACACACACACACACACACACGCACACACCCCCCCACACACACACACCCCCACACACAAGCACACACCTATACGCGCGCCCAGTAGTACCTGAGACACCGCCTGTATCTGCATGATGACGATGAGTTCCGTGGATACGCAGTAGGACAGACGTTTGATGAAGTTAGGCATGATGTCCTGATACGCCCAATACTCAGAGATCTCCTGTTGAGAACGGGGGGGGGGGGCGTGAAATGGGCAACCGTATATAAATAGGCAAACTGCCTGTGTGGCTCAGTGGCTAAGGCGTCAGACACACAAGCAGTAGGACACAGGTTCGAGCCTCGTCCGGACCATTTATTAATTTTATAAAATGGGTCTTAAAATATTATTTAGAAGTGATCTTATATAATTGTGTATAAATAAATGATCGGCTCTCGTTAAAACCATGGATGCCTTAACATGAGAGCGGTTTCGAAGGGACATTAGATCCATATATGGTTATAAGTGAAAACTTCATCTAAGTTCCTGGATGGGATGAAAGGACTCCACCAAATAAAAATAACAATAACAATAACAATATATATCGACGAAATAACGTAAAACAATGTATTCACTAATATTAATGTATTATATGTGTTATTTAGTATCTGTCGAAGAGTTATACTTGAAATAGATCTAGAAATAGCGTAAAAGTATCTTTTATAACGCGTGTGAAATAATCATTAGGAAATATAATCTAAATGCCTATTCGGTGAATACTATTTCTATAATATATTATAGCTAACGTTAAATGTCGTCGTCAATGATAATACTTTATTATTATAATGTAGGTAGTGAAAGTTAATTAGCGAGATATCCTCTGTGTCGTGACAGTTAGTTTAGGGTTCTGTACGTGTATGATTAGGTTTCAATACACGCGCGAGCGCTAACGATAACTATAATCTATTAATAGATTAGGCAACGCGTATTAATGATGACTATAATCTATTAATAGATTAGGCAACGATAACCAGACATACGGATGATGATGAGTGAGTGAGCGAGGGAGGGATACAGGGGAGAGGAAGTGCTAGTGACAATAAGAGGGAAATGAGGGAGGGCTAATTATGTATATATATATACAGGAGGGGGTGCTAATGAAAGGGGGACGAGGATGTGCTAATAAAATATACACACATGCGGATAAGAATGAGGTAAAGCTATTGAAAAATATGGGAGGAAGGACTAATGAGTAATACAGTCACACAAACATGCAGGAGAGAGAGAGAGGCACTAATGAGTTATAAATCAGGGGGGCGGGAGGGGTAGGCACTAAAGAGTCATACAGTTAGGGGCATGAGGGGGAGGGGCTAATGAGTCATACAGTTAGGGGCGGGAGGGGGAGGGGCTAATGAGTCATACAGTTAGGGGCGGGAGGGAGGCGGGGCTAATGAGTCATACAGTTAGGGGCGGGAGGGGGAGGGGCTAATGAGTCATACAGTTAGGGGCGGGAGGGAGGCGGGGCTAATAAGTCATTAAGTTAGGGGTCGGGGCAGGGGGAGGCACTAATGAGTCATACAGTTAGGGGCGGGGCTAATGAGTCATAAATAAGGGGGGAGGGGCAGGGGGAGGCACTAATGAGTCATACAGGGGCGGGGCTAACGTCAGCAAATCTGCACACGGATGAAGCGTGCGAGGCGGCCATCGTTAACAGCTGCTGCAGGAAGCCTCGAGACACCTGGAACGCGTCGCTTACCGACCAGACGCTCTCCTGTTTCCACAGCCGGTACAGCATTAACGTTACGTAGAACCTCGCGTAGCTCGTAGGGTGTTCGTCTCTCTGCGGGCGGTGTGTGTGCGTGTGAGTGTGTGTATGTGTGTGTGTGTGTATGTGTGTGTGTGTGTCGGTACGTCACGACTTCAACACGACTTCAACGCGAGTTAACGCGCTGCTATTAGTGCGCGCTAGCGGTGTAAATTACGCCGCGATATAAAGCGTCGATGCGGTCTCGGTATCAGTTATCTAAAGTCTCATGTTTGGTTAGAATCTCGGCTGGGGATATTTTATTATTCCGAAAATGAAAGTCTCGGCTCGCCGTATATACTCGTACAAATTGTTAATCTATATGTGACTACAATCTTATATTGCTTCTTTCTACCCGGCATAATATATATATATATATATATATATATATATAGTATATATATACGGTATATAATGTATACTATAAAATGTATATCAATAATAAATCATATAAAATATCAATACATTGTATTGTGGATTATAATCATATAGCAATAACATCATATAAAGAGTCTTTATTAAAGACATGCGTTTGTATGCGTAATATTATAGATAAGTGAATATATATTGGTCGTTTACACTTGTAGCGACACCTATACTTGAATGCATACACTAGTTAAGGGGTGACTAAATAACGTAATGCTAATTTTAAATTGTTTAGATCGATTAAGTATTCACTCTTTTATTAGATGTACTATTTTCTAATAATTTTAAATATTTTAAAAATAGGATCTATTAAATATAATTGTGTACGTGTTTATGTGATGATTTATATCACAATTGTTACATGAGGAGATCTACATTGTACAGTAGGAGAGCCCGTTTTGGTAATTTTTTTAGTTCCCTTCATATAAAATTACCATCTCGCTCGGAATAACTTCTTTTAATCATTACAGATATAATAAAAAAAATAATAATTGAAATCTGACAAAAATTCAGAAAGCGAAACCATATTCAAAAATAGATAGGAATTTTACATTGAAAATTTATGAAAAAATTTAAATTACAGATATATGAAAGAAAAAATGTTGTACAATTTAAAATTGCATATTAGCATATATAGTATATAACAACCTCCTTACAAAATATTTAAAAATATTTTTTTTAAATAATTAAATCGATCTACGGAAATTTTAATTTAATTTTTAAATTTGTTCTAAATTGAAAAAAAAAATTAGCAATGGAATAATAAAAAAAAAAATATATATATTATATATGTCTATCATCATTATATGAATGTAAAATTATAAGTATTGTTATAAAAATAGCATATATTTATTCAAAAAATGACTTTTATTGATCATTTTAACATAAAATTAATTTTGGGGTAAAATAGTTGTAAAAAATTTGTTGTCAGAAAATTAAATATTTTTTTTTTTTATTATACTTCGTAAATATCAATTATAGGCTCACAACAAAGTTTGATCCTTAATTAAAATAATTTATCAAAAAAATAGTCGAATAAATTACATTAATTAAAAAATAAACAAAAATTAAATTAATTTTAAATTTTTAAATAATTTTTTACTTTATTAATATTATAATATATTTATACACGTATTTGCCAAATATTTTATTTTTATGACAACGCGCACTTGGACAAATATATAAAATACATAAGAAACAATTTCTATTTATAGAAATTTACATTGTAAAATAAATTAAATATTTCTTCATTAAAGTACACTTCGCTTTACCAATATTACATATTTTGTGAGGAAACTTTCCAAATATGTTTATTATGACATGTATGACCTACTCTAACTGAGAGAGAAAAACTTTCAAAAACGGGCTCCCCTATTGTACAGTGTACAATGAATGAAATATATAGAATGTATAGAATACAAAAATATAGAATAAACAGTGCTGTGTGATACACAGTCCCCCCTCAATACACAGTGCTGCCTCAATACACAGTCCCCCCTCAATACACAGTCCCCCCTCAATACACAGTGCTGCCTCAATACACAGTCCCCCCTCAATACACAGTCCCCCCTCAATACATAGTCCCCCCTCAATACACAGTCCCCCCTCAATACACAGTGCTGCCTCAATACACAGTCCCCCCTCAATACACAGTCCCCCCTCAATACACAGTCCCCCCTCAATACACAGTCCCCCCTCAATACACAGTCCCCCCTCAATACACAGTCCCCCCTCAATACACAGTCCCCCCTCAATACACAGTCCCCCCTCAATACACAGTCCCCCCTCAATACACAGTCCCCCCTCAATACACAGTCCCCCCTCAATACACAGTCCCCCCTCAATACACAGTCCCCCCTCAATACACAGTGCTGCCTCAATACATAGTCCCCCCTCAATACACAGTCCCCCCTCAATACACAGTCCCCCCTCAATACACAGTCCCCCCTCAATACACAGTCCCCCCTCAATACACAGTCCCCCCTCAATACACAGTCCCCCCTCAATACACAGTCCCCCCTCAATACACAGTCCCCCCTCAATACACAGTCCCCCCTCAATACACAGTCCCCCCTCAATACACAGTCCCCCCTCAATACACAGTCCCCCCTCAATACACAGTGCTGCCTCAATACACAGTCCCCCCTCAATACACAGTCCCCCCTCAATACACAGTCCCCCCTCAATACACAGTCCCCCCTCAATACACAGTCCCCCCTCAATACACAGTCCCCCCTCAATACATAGTCCCCCCTCAATACACAGTCCCCCCTCAATACACAATCCCCCCTCAATACACAGTCCCCCCTCAATACACAGTCCCCCCTCAATACACAGTCCCCCCTCAATACACAGTCCCCCCTCAATACCCAGTCCCCCCTCAATACATAGTCCCCCCTCAATACACAGTCCCCCCTCAATACACAGTGCTGCCTCAATACACAGTCCCCCCTCAATACACAGTCCCCCCTCAATACACAGTCCCCCCTCAATACACAGTCCCCCCTCAATACACAGTCCCCCCTCAATACACAGTCCCCCCTCAATACACAGTCCCCCCTCAATACATAGTCCCCCCTCAATACACAGTCCCCCCTCAATACACAGTCCCCCCTCAATACACAGTCCCCCCTCAATACACAGTCCCCCCTCAATACACAGTCCCCCCTCAATACACAGTCCCCCCTCAATACACAGTCCCCCCTCAATACACAGTCCCCCCTCAATACACAGTCCCCCCTCAATACACAGTGCTGCCTCAATACATAGTCCCCCCTCAATACACAGTCCCCCCTCAATACACAGTCCCCCCTCAATACACAGTCCCCCCTCAATACACAGTCCCCCCTCAATACACAGTCCCCCCTCAATACACAGTCCCCCCTCAATACATAGTCCCCCCTCAATACACAGTCCCCCCTCAATACACAGTCCCCCCTCAATACACAGTCCCCCCTCAATACACAGTCCCCCCTCAATACACAGTCCCCCCTCAATACACAGTGCTGCCTCAATACACAGTCCCCCCTCAATACACAGTCCCCCCTCAATACACAGTCCCCCCTCAATACACAGTCCCCCCTCAATACACAGTCCCCCCTCAATACACAGTCCCCCCTCAATACACAGTCCCCCCTCAATACACAGTGCTGCCTCAATACACAGTCCCCCCTCAATACACAGTCCCCCTCAATACATAGTCCCCCCTCAATACATAGTCCCCCCTCAATACACAGTCCCCCCTCAATACACAGTCCCCCCTCAATACACAGTCCCCCCTCAATACACAGTCCCCCCTCAATACACAGTCCCCCCTCAATACACAGTCCCCCCTCAATACACAGTCCCCCCTCAATACACAGTCCCCCCTCAATACACAGTCCCCCCTCAATACACAGTCCCCCCTCAATACACAGTCCCCCCTCAATACACAGTCCCCCCTCAATACACAGTCCCCCCTCAATACACAGTGCTGCCTCAATACATAGTCCCCCCTCAATACACAGTCCCCCCTCAATACACAGTCCCCCCTCAATACACAGTCCCCCCTCAATACACAGTCCCCCCTCAATACACAGTCCCCCCTCAATACACAGTCCCCCCTCAATACACAGTCCCCCCTCAATACACAGTCCCCCCTCAATACACAGTCCCCCCTCAATACACAGTCCCCCCTCAATACACAGTCCCCCCTCAATACACAGTCCCCCCTCAATACACAGTGCTGCCTCAATACACAGTCCCCCCTCAATACACAGTCCCCCCTCAATACACAGTCCCCCCTCAATACACAGTCCCCCCTCAATACACAGTCCCCCCTCAATACACAGTCCCCCCTCAATACATAGTCCCCCCTCAATACACAGTCCCCCCTCAATACACAGTCCCCCCTCAATACACAGTCCCCCCTCAATACACAGTCCCCCCTCAATACACAGTCCCCCCTCAATACACAGTCCCCCCTCAATACACAGTCCCCCCTCAATACACAGTCCCCCCTCAATACACAGTCCCCCCTCAATACACAGTCCCCCCTCAATACACAGTGCTGCCTCAATACACAGTCCCCCCTCAATACACAGTCCCCCCTCAATACACAGTCCCCCCTCAATACACAGTCCCCCCTCAATACACAGTCCCCCCTCAATACACAGTCCCCCCTCAATACACAGTCCCCCCTCAATACACAGTGCTGCCTCAATACACAGTCCCCCCTCAATACACAGTCCCCCCTCAATACACAGTCCCCCCTCAATACACAGTCCCCCCTCAATACACAGTCCCCCCTCAATACACAGTGCTGCCTCAATACACAGTCCCCCCTCAATACATAGTCCCCCCTCAATACACAGTCCCCCCTCAATACACAGTCCCCCCTCAATACACAGTCCCCCCTCAATACACAGTCCCCCCTCAATACACAGTCCCCCCTCAATACACAGTCCCCCCTCAATACACAGTCCCCCCTCAATACACAGTCCCCCCTCAATACACAGTCCCCCCTCAATACACAGTCCCCCCTCAATACACAGTCCCCCCTCAATACACAGTCCCCCCTCAATACACAGTCCCCCCTCAATACACAGTCCCCCCTCAATACACAGTCCCCCCTCAATACACAGTCCCCCCTCAATACACAGTCCCCCCTCAATACATAGTCCCCCCTCAATACACAGTCCCCCCTCAATACACAGTCCCCCCTCAATACACAGTCCCCCCTCAATACATAGTCCCCCCTCAATACACAGTCCCCCCTCAATACATAGTCCCCCCTCAATACACAGTCCCCCCTCAATACACAGTCCCCCCTCAATACACAGTCCCCCCTCAATACATAGTCCCCCCTCAATACACAGTGCTGCCTCAATACACAGTCCCCCCTCAATACACAGTCCCCCCTCAATACACAGTCCCCCCTCAATACACAGTCCCCCCTCAATACACAGTCCCCCCTCAATACACAGTCCCCCCTCAATACATAGTCCCCCCTCAATACACAGTCCCCCCTCAATACACAGTCCCCCCTCAATACACAGTGCTGCCTCAATACACAGTCCCCCCTCAATACACAGTCCCCCCTCAATACACAGTCCCCCCTCAATACACAGTCCCCCCTCAATACACAGTCCCCCCTCAATACACAGTCCCCCCTCAATACATAGTCCCCCCTCAATACACAGTCCCCCCTCAATACACAGTCCCCCCTCAATACACAGTCCCCCCTCAATACACAGTCCCCCCTCAATACACAGTCCCCCCTCAATACATAGTCCCCCCTCAATACACAGTCCCCCCTCAATACACAGTCCCCCCTCAATACACAGTCCCCCCTCAATACACAGTGCTGCCTCAATACACAGTCCCCCCTCAATACATAGTCCCCCCTCAATACACAGTCCCCCCTCAATACACAGTCCCCCCTCAATACATAGTCCCCCCTCAATACACAGTCCCCCCTCAATACACAGTCCCCCCTCAATACACAGTCCCCCCTCAATACATAGTCCCCCCTCAATACACAGTCCCCCCTCAATACACAGTCCCCCCTCAATACACAGTCCCCCCTCAATACACAGTCCCCCCTCAATACACAGTCCCCCCTCAATACACAGTCCCCCCTCAATACACAGTCCCCCCTCAATACACAGTCCCCCCTCAATACACAGTCCCCCCTCAATACACAGTCCCCCCTCAATACACAGTCCCCCCTCAATACACAGTGCTGCCTCAATACACAGTCCCCCCTCAATACATAGTCCCCCCTCAATACACAGTCCCCCCTCAATACACAGTCCCCCCTCAATACACAGTCCCCCCTCAATACACAGTCCCCCCTCAATACACAGTCCCCCCTCAATACACAGTCCCCCCTCAATACACAGTCCCCCCTCAATACACAGTCCCCCCTCAATACACAGTCCCCCCTCAATACACAGTCCCCCCTCAATACACAGTCCCCCCTCAATACACAGTCCCCCCTCAATACACAGTCCCCCCTCAATACACAGTCCCCCCTCAATACACAGTCCCCCCTCAATACACAGTCCCCCCTCAATACACAGTCCCCCCTCAATACATAGTCCCCCCTCAATACACAGTGCTGCCTCAATACACAGTCCCCCCTCAATACACAGTCCCCCCTCAATACACAGTCCCCCCTCAATACACAGTCCCCCCTCAATACATAGTCCCCCCTCAATACACAGTCCCCCCTCAATACATAGTCCCCCCTCAATACATAGTCCCCCCTCAATACACAGTCCCCCCTCAATACACAGTCCCCCCTCAATACACAGTCCCCCCTCAATACATAGTGCTGCCTCAATACACAGTCCCCCCTCAATACACAGTCCCCCCTCAATACACAGTCCCCCCTCAATACACAGTCCCCCCTCAATACATAGTCCCCCCTCAATACACAGTCCCCCCTCAATACATAGTGCTGCCTCAATACACAGTGCTGCCTCAATACACAGTCCCCCCTCAATACATAGTCCCCCCTCAATACACAGTCCCCCCTCAATACACAGTCCCCCCTCAATACACAGTCCCCCCTCAATACACAGTCCCCCCTCAATACACAGTCCCCCCTCAATACACAGTCCCCCCTCAATACACAGTCCCCCCTCAATACACAGTCCCCCCTCAATACACAGTCCCCCCTCAATACACAGTCCCCCCTCAATACATAGTCCCCCCTCAATACACAGTCCCCCCTCAATACATAGTCCCCCCTCAATACATAGTCCCCCCTCAATACATAGTCCCCCCTCAATACACAGTCCCCCCTCAATACACAGTCCCCCCTCAATACACAGTCCCCCCTCAATACACAGTCCCCCCTCAATACACAGTCCCCCCTCAATACACAGTCCCCCCTCAATACACAGTCCCCCCTCAATACACAGTCCCCCCTCAATACACAGTCCCCCCTCAATACACAGTCCCCCCTCAATACACAGTCCCCCCTCAATACACAGTCCCCCCTCAATACACAGTCCCCCCTCAATACATAGTCCCCCCTCAATACACAGTCCCCCCTCAATACACAGTCCCCCCTCAATACACAGTCCCCCCTCAATACACAGTCCCCCCTCAATACATAGTGCTGCCTCAATACACAGTCCCCCCTCAATACACAGTCCCCCCTCAATACACAGTCCCCCCTCAATACACAGTCCCCCCTCAATACACAGTCCCCCCTCAATACACAGTCCCCCCTCAATACATAGTCCCCCCTCAATACACAGTCCCCCCTCAATACACAGTCCCCCCTCAATACACAGTGCTGCCTCAATACACAGTCCCCCCTCAATACACAGTCCCCCCTCAATACATAGTCCCCCCTCAATACACAGTCCCCCCTCAATACACAGTCTCCCCTCAATACACAGTCCCCCCTCAATACACAGTCCCCCCTCAATACACAGTGCTGCCTCAATACACAGTCCCCCCTCAATACACAGTCCCCCCTCAATACACAGTCCCCCCTCAATACACAGTGCTGCCTCAATACACAGTCCCCCCTCAATACACAGTCCCCCCTCAATACACAGTCCCCCCTCAATACATAGTCCCCCCTCAATACACAGTCCCCCCTCAATACACAGTCTCCCCTCAATACACAGTCCCCCCTCAATACACAGTCCCCCCTCAATACACAGTGCTGCCTCAATACACAGTCCCCCCTCAATACACAGTCCCCCCTCAATACACAGTCCCCCCTCAATACACAGTCCCCCCTCAATACACAGTCCCCCCTCAATACACAGTCCCCCCTCAATACACAGTCCCCCCTCAATACACAGTCCCCCCTCAATACACAGTCCCCCCTCAATACACAGTCCCCCCTCAATACACAGTCCCCCCTCAATACACAGTCCCCCCCTCAATACACAGTCCCCCCTCAATACACAGTCCCCCCTCAATACACAGTCCCCCCTCAATACACAGTCCCCCCTCAATACACAGTCCCCCCTCAATACACAGTCCCCCCTCAATACATAGTCCCCCCTCAATACACAGTCCCCCCTCAATAAACAGTCCCCCCTCAATACACAGTCCCCCCTCAATACACAGTCCCCCCTCAATACATAGTCCCCCCTCAATACACAGTCCCCCCTCAATACACAGTCCCCCCTCAATACACAGTCCCCCCTCAATACACAGTCCCCCCTCAATACACAGTCCCCCCTCAATACACAGTCCCCCCTCAATACACAGTCCCCCCTCAATACACAGTCCCCCCTCAATACACAGTCCCCCCTCAATACACAGTCCCCCCTCAATACACAGTCCCCCCTCAATACACAGTCCCCCCTCAATACACAGTCCCCCCTCAATACATAGTCCCCCCTCAATACACAGTCCCCCCTCAATACACAGTCCCCCCTCAATACATAGTCCCCCCTCAATACACAGTCCCCCCTCAATACACAGTCCCCCCTCAATACACAGTCCCCCCTCAATACACAGTCCCCCCTCAATACACAGTCCCCCCTCAATACATAGTCCCCCCTCAATACACAGTCCCCCCTCAATACACAGTCCCCCCTCAATACACAGTCCCCCCTCAATACATAGTCCCCCCTCAATACACAGTCCCCCCTCAATACACAGTCCCCCCTCAATACATAGTCCCCCCTCAATACACAGTCCCCCCTCAATACACAGTCCCCCCTCAATACACAGTCCCCCCTCAATACATAGTCCCCCCTCAATACACAGTCCCCCCTCAATACACAGTCCCCCCTCAATACATAGTCCCCCCTCAATACACAGTCCCCCCTCAATACACAGTCCCCCCTCAATACACAGTCCCCCCTCAATACACAGTCCCCCCTCAATACACAGTCCCCCCTCAATACACAGTCCCCCCTCAATACATAGTCCCCCCTCAATACACAGTCTCCCCTCAATACACAGTCCCCCCTCAATACACAGTCCCCCCTCAATACACAGTCCCCCCTCAATACACAGTCCCCCCTCAATACACAGTCCCCCCTCAATACACAGTCCCCCCTCAATACACAGTGCTGCCTCAATACACAGTCCCCCCTCAATACACAGTCCCCCCTCAATACACAGTCCCCCCTCAATACACAGTCCCCCCTCAATACACAGTCCCCCCTCAATACACAGTCCCCCCTCAATACACAGTCCCCCCTCAATACACAGTCCCCCCTCAATACACAGTGCTGCCTCAATACACAGTCCCCCTCAATACACAGTCCCCCCTCAATAAACAGTCCCCCCTCAATACACAGTCCCCCCTCAATACACAGTCCCCCTCAATACATAGTCCCCCCTCAATACACAGTCCCCCCCTCAATACACAGTCCCCCCTCAATACACAGTCCCCCCTCAATACACAGTCCCCCCTCAATACACAGTCCCCCCTCAATACACAGTCCCCCTCAATACACAGTCCCCCCTCAATACACAGTCCCCCCTCAATACACAGTCCCCCCTCAATACACAGTCCCCCCTCAATACACAGTCCCCCCTCAATACACAGTCCCCCCTCAATACATAGTCCCCCCTCAATACACAGTCCCCCCTCAATACACAGTCCCCCCTCAATACACAGTCCCCCCTCAATACACAGTCCCCCCTCAATACACAGTCCCCCCTCAATACACAGTCCCCCCTCAATACACAGTCCCCCCTCAATACATAGTCCCCCCTCAATACACAGTCCCCCCTCAATAAACAGTCCCCCCTCAATACACAGTCCCCCCTCAATACACAGTCCCCCCTCAATACACAGTCCCCCCTCAATACACAGTCCCCCCTCAATACACAGTCCCCCCTCAATACACAGTCCCCCCTCAATACACAGTCCCCCCTCAATACACAGTCCCCCCTCAATACACAGTCCCCCCTCAATACATAGTCCCCCCTCAATACACAGTCCCCCCTCAATAACAGTCCCCCCTCAATACACAGTCCCCCCTCAATACACAGTCCCCCTCAATACATAGTCCCCCCTCAATACACAGTCCCCCCTCAATACACAGTCCCCCCTCAATACACAGTCCCCCCTCAATACACAGTCCCCCCTCAATACACAGTCCCCCCTCAATACACAGTCCCCCTCAATACACAGTCCCCCCTCAATACACAGTCCCCCCTCAATACACAGTCCCCCCTCAATACACAGTCCCCCCTCAATACACTAGTCCCCCCTCAATACACAGTCCCCCCTCAATACACAGTCCCCCCTCAATACACAGTCCCCCCTCAATACACAGTCCCCCCTCAATACACAGTCCCCCCTCAATACATAGTCCCCCCTCAATACACAGTCCCCCCTCAATACACAGTCCCCCTCAATACATAGTCCCCCCTCAATACACAGTCCCCCCTCAATACACAGTCCCCCCTCAATACATAGTCCCCCCTCAATACACAGTCCCCCCTCAATACACAGTCCCCCCTCAATACACAGTCCCCCCTCAATACACAGTCCCCCCCTCAATACACAGTCCCCCCTCAATACACAGTCCCCCCTCAATACACAGTCCCCCCTCAATACACAGTCCCCCCTCAATACACAGTCCCCTCAAAGTCCCCCCTCAATACACAGTCCCCCCTCAATACACAGTCCCCCCTCAATACACAGTCCCCCCTCAATACACAGTCCCCCCTCAATACACAGTCCCCCTCAATACACAGTCCCCCCTCAATACACAGTCCCCCCTCAATACACAGTCCCCCCTCAATACACTAGTCCCCCCTCAATACACAGTCCCCCCTCAATACACAGTCCCCCCTCAATACACAGTCCCCCCTCAATACACAGTCCCCCTCAATACACAGTCCCCCCTCAATACACAGTCCCCCCTCAATACACAGTCCCCCCTCAATACACAGTCCCCCCTCAATACACAGTCCCCCCTCAATACACAGTCCCCCCTCAATACACAGTCCCCCCTCAATACACAGTCCCCCCTCAATACACAGTCCCCCCTCAATACACAGTCCCCCCTCAATACACAGTCCCCCCTCAATACACAGTCCCCCCTCAATACATAGTCTCCCCTCAATACACAGTCCCCCCTCAATACACAGTCCCCCCTCAATACACAGTCCCCCCTCAATACACAGTGCTGCCTCAATACACAGTCCCCCCTCAATACATAGTCCCCCCTCAATACACAGTCCCCCCTCAATACACAGTCCCCCCTCAATACACAGTCCCCCTCAATACACAGTCCCCCCTCAATACACAGTGCTGCCTCAATACACAGTCCCCCCTCAATACACAGTCCCCCCCTCAATACACAGTCCCCCCTCAATACATCAGTCCCCCCTCAATACATAGTCCCCCCTCAATACACAGTCCCCCCTCAATACACAGTCCCCCCTCAATACACAGTCCCCCCTCAATACACAGTCCCCCCTCAATACACAGTCCCCCCTCAATACACAGTCCCCCCTCAATACAAAGTCCCCCTCAATACACAGTCCCCCCTCAATACACAGTCCCCCCTCAATACACAGTCCCCCCTCAATACACAGTCCCCCCTCAATACACAGTCCCCCTCAATACACAGTCCCCCCTCAATACACAGTCCCCCCTCAATACACAGTCCCCCCTCAATACACAGTCCCCCCTCAATACACAGTCCCCCCTCAATACACAGTCCCCCCTCAATACACAGTCCCCCCTCAATACACAGTCCCCCCTCAATACACAGTCCCCCCTCAATACATAGTCCCCCCTCAATACACAGTCCCCCCTCAATACACAGTCCCCCCTCAATACACAGTCCCCCCTCAATACACTTAGTCCCCCCTCAATACACAGTCCCCCTCAATACACAGTCCCCCCCTCAATACACAGTGCTGCCTCAATACACAGTCCCCCCTCAATACACAGTCCCCCTCAATACACAGTCCCCCCTCAATACACAGTCCCCACTCAATACATAGTCTCCCCTCAATACACAGTCCCCCCTCAATACACAGTCCCCCCTCAATACACAGTCCCCCCCTCAATACACAGTCCCCCCTCAATACACAGTGCTGCCTCAATACACAGTCCCC
>OZ025239.1:26212382-26242382 GCA_964019155.1 Osedax fenrisi
ACATAGATAGGCGGGCGTCATGTGACATCCCCTTATGTTAAGATAACAGCGATTAGGGAGATAAGTGATACCGATGCGTCGTTCGAGTAGGATCAACGGAAGGGTTGGGTTTAGTAATAATAAAGTAGTTACATTTTAGTAATAAAGTAGTTACATTTTAGTAATAAAGTAGTTACATTTTAGTAATAAAGTAGTTACATTTTAGTAATAAAGTAGTTACATTTTAGTAATAAAGTAGTTACATTTTAGTAATAAAGTAGTTACATTTTAGTAATAAAGTAGTTACATTTTAGTAATAAAGTAGTTACTTTTCAGTTATAAAGTAGTTACTTTTTAGTAAAAAAGTTTAGTTCTTTTAGTAATAAAGTTTAGTAGTTACTTTTTAGTAATAAAGTTTAGTTCTTTTAGTAATTAAGTTTAGTTCTTTTAGTAATAAAGTTTAGTTCTTTTAGTAATAAAGTTTAGTTCTTTTAGTAATAAAGTTTAGTTCTTTTAGTAATAAAGTTTAGTTCTTTTAGTAATAAAGTTTAGTTCTTTTAGTAATAAAGTTTAGTTCTTTTAGTAATAAAGTTTTTACGGTGATGTTGCTTTAGTAAAAAAAGTTCCCTTACACAAGGAGCGTTAGCCCTTGATTCCGGGAAAACAGTAACCTAGCGTCGCTACGTTCGCTGCGAGGACATAACCTTTAAACGTGGCCCTCCCGAGCACAGTCACCATCAGATCACCTTTAGAGTCTTGCGTCGTCGACGTAGCTGTTGACACCGACACCAGCTTCTCGTCGACCAATGAGACGAGAGATTCGTCTACCAGCTGAGCGAGGCTTATCTCCAGGCGCGCTTCCTGTATTCGACACAGGCTTTCGTTCATGTAGTCGTGCAGGCTGGCGACGGTGGTGGTCATCTAGATGTCGTGTAGAGGTCGAGTAAAGGTCTAGTGGTAATTAATTAGAGGTCGAGTATTAGATAACGGCGGTCGAGTAAAGGTCGAATAATGGTCTAGTTGTAATTAATTAGAGGTCGAGTATTAGATAATGGCGGTCGAGTAATGGTCTAGTAGTAATTAATTAGAGGTCAAGTATTAGATAATGGTGGTCGAGTAAAGGTCGAGTAATTTCCTAGTGGTAATTAATTAGAGGTCAAGTCTTAGACAATGGTAATCGAGTAAAGGTCAAGTAATGGTCTAGTAGTAATTAATTAGAGGTCAAGTATTAGACATTGATAATCGAGTAAAAGTCAAGTAACAGACAATGGTGGTAAAGCAAAGGTCGAGCTGAGGTCGTATATTGGATAATAGTAATCGAATAGAGGTCAGGTAATGGTCTAGTAGTATTAAATTAGAGTTCAAGTGGATGTAAAATAGTGGTGGAATTATGTCACAGCGAGCAGTAAATTATTTCGATGAATAAATATTATTTATTATATATATATATATATATTATGACAAGTAACAAATATTTATATTATAAATATTGTAAATTATTTTATATAATTAATTTTGTTGTAAATATAAAGAATCAATTTACCTAAATTAATTGAAATTTCCAGTAAAAATATATCATGTTTTTTTATTTAAATAGTCGATATTATTAAATGTATACACTTTTTATTTTCAAATTAATAATAATTTATCATTCAAACTTGGTTATATTGATTATGTGTCATTGTATGAATAAAGCTACAATATTATAGATCATTATAATCTAATTAATAAACAATAACTATGTATATACACTTCTAGTAGAACATTATTTTTAGTATAAAATAAATTTTAGATTCTATTTATATAGCACGACTGATAACCTAACATTAGGAAACCTTCATTGAAATGAGATAAGATAAATGAGATAAGATAAATGAGATAAGATAAATGAGATAAGATAAATGAGATAAGAGAAATGAGATAAGATAAATGAGATAAGATAAATGAGATAAGATAAATGAGATAAGATAAATGAGATAAGATAAATGAGATAAGATAAATGAGATAAGATAAATGAGATAAGATAAATGAGATAAGAGAAATGAGATAAGATAAATGAGATAAGATAAATGAGATAAGATAAATGAGATAAGAGAAATGAGATAAGATAAATGAGATAAGATAAATGAGATAAGATAAATGAGATAAGAGAAATGAGATAAGAGAAGTGAGATAAGAGAAATGAGATAAGATAAATGAGATAAGAGAAATGAGATAAGAGAAATGAGATAAGATAAATGAGATAAGAGAAATGAATGCTGGTAATCGAGCACATAGATAAGATAAGTACACAAACGGGGGGTTAATAAGGAGGGGGGGGTGGTAACCTTCAAACCAATGGCTGTCAGAATCATGGACTTTAGCCCCCTCGACATGGTACAGTGAAGAGAGCTCATACACTTGCTATCGTTGTCGTCTATCAGATTGATGAACTGTCAGTAATGAAAGGGGTGTGGCTTAATTTGGAGCTGATTTTTATCTTAGTGCGTTTTTACACGGTAAATAAAATAGTTGCAGACTCGAATCTGAGACGATAAAATCGTCACAGATTCAGAAATAAAACGAAATTTACAAGGACGTTTCATTGTGTCGTAGATATTTACAGTTTAAATACGCCTTTAATATTTAAGAACTAAATATCCATTAATTTTATTGTACAAAAAAATAGGTGATTTTCTTTTAGGTAGATCAAAGGGAATATTTATCTACATGTATACGCATACATAGTATCCACTAAAACAGAATGTGAACACGTGTAAATGATGTTTTATAAGACGATGCCGTGAACACGTTAACTAATAATAATTGTATTGTAAACCAGAATATAATAATGTAGAATGTCGCCCTTATAAAGTAATGCATAGACATCGTTGAAAATGTACGATAGATATAGATAGATAGATTAACCATACAAGACCTACTAAACCTAGGTCTTAATAAACGTGATATTGAGCTACTCAGTATACGTGTGATTGCCGGTGGTCTCGATATTTATCGATACTATTGCCGTAGTGGATTATTGTAATATCCACATGTTATCTTGGCCTCTTCCTTGCCAACATTCGTTTATAACATTATTATTTTCTTATTTTGTTTATAACGTCAATAAATGGGATAATTGTAATTGGTTGTCAAGCAAACCAATTTCCGAAAATAGATGGTTATAGATAGTTATGGTTATATTGCATTAATATTAACATAGGTATGTACATTGTTCAATGTTGTTTATTGTTCAACATTGTTCAATGTACATACAATTAAAAAATGAAATATTATGCAAAAAAGACACATGAAACAAAAACGTAGTAAATAACTAAATCATTAAAATTAACAGTTGTATTATACTTGTGCCCCGTGATGTTTTATAACGACAAACTTGAATGAATGAATGGATTTATTTACCGAATATTGGCTATAATAATCGGAGGGATACCCAGAAGCTATGTTTAGCTTATACTAAGGATACCCTTGAACGTGATTCTCTCAGTATAATGATTGTGGATATACCACACTACCTAACTTAATAAGCACACGCGAGTCTATAGAAGATGTGCGGTCTAAACTTCAGAATATATGGCTGATAAATATATCAATCGAACAAGTGATTTTAATTCTATAAGTGTACTTAATTATTGGATGTATCTAGATCATCGATATAGTGAGAAAGTGGATAAACAATTGATGTAGTGTACGGCACTTTCCGCTACATGCGCTGCAGTCTAAACCCACTATCTGGCCCACTACTTTTTATTTATAATAATATTTATATATACATATATATATATTGATAATTACTACCAATGATAATGTACTATCTATACTAAAATATAATTATATATTTAAAATACATCATATCAACATTCCTCGTAATTTTGTGTATTTAAATTGAAGATATCATACTATTTTATTGATATTTATAATCTAAATCCATTGATATAGATAGAAGTCACTTTAATCTATTTTGACAAAAAGCCTACTGTTTTAATATTTGACATATATAATATGACTAATATCCAATCAAAATCACTGATACCATTTTGTTAATTTATCGATAAAAGTGTCATTCGCGTATCTATCTTTTACATGCATTGCGTGCCGCGTCAATTGCACAGGTCCACTTTCTTTATATCGATGATCTAGATCTGAATACAATAAACTAATTATAATTATAATTATAATTATAATTATATAATTATAATATAACTGCGTACAATGAAATAATTAACGATTGAAATATGAAAATAAATCTTAAAAATTAGTGTATAAAATGTATATAGAATATAAACACAAATCAAAAAAGTTATTAAAATACGTTTTCGTATTACGAAACTTCGCCGTAATTATTAGACGCGATTCATTGAAAGTTCGCCGGATGACCTTCGACCTAACGAACCTTTTGTTTGAGTTGGCGCGTAACGATGATGAAACTCTCGCCTTCCCCGTTATCGTAGCCGGCTCGTCCCGCCCGGCCAATCATCTGAGTGTAGGTGGACTTCTTCATGAACTCGGCCCCCACGTGGGGCGTACGTATTATCACTCTGCGTGTGTCGGGGTAGTAGTGGTGTTAGGGGTGGTGTTAGGGGTGGTAGTGGTGTTAGGGCTGGTAGTGGGGTTAGGGGTGGTAGTGGGGGTGGTAGTGTTAGGGGTGGTAGTGGGGGTGGTGTTAGGGGTGGTGTCGGGGTAGTGGTGTTAGGGGTGGTGTTAAGGGTGGTGTTAGGGGTGGTAGTGGGGGTGGCGGGGTCAATGGGGTTACCGTTATGACTTGTAAGGTATACTCGTTGAAGCATCATGAATAATAGCTATCAATAGCTATTTGATAGCTATTAGAATAAATGTATTGATAATATATCGTTAATGATTTAAATATAATTTTTATGTACACGTTTCATAAATATTTATATTATTACAGTAATAATATTACTATGTAGTAAGGTTGTTGACTTTTTTGTGGTTTTTATTACCGTATTTTTATTTAAAATGGGTTTTAATAATTAACAAATTAAATTTAGATATATATATATATATATATAAATTATTAAAAATACACTATATTATATATAGTGTACATCGATATAAAGAAAGTGGATAAGAAATTAATGTACGCAAAAGATAGATACGCAAATGTCACTTTTCTCGATAAATTAACAAAATGGCATCAGCGATTTTGATTGGATATTATTATTAGTAATATTATATATGTTAAATATTAAAACAATAAGTTTTCGTCGAAATAGATAGAAGTGACTTCTATATATATATCTATGGATTTAGATTATATATTTCAATAAATAGTAATCTTCACTTTAAATACATTTAAAACTAAACAATTATGAGGAATGTTGATATGTTGTATTTTAAATATAGATATAACTATTATATTTAGAACAGATTAAACCTGAACATTATTATCACTATAAATATAAATGAATAATAATAATTTAAAATATAGTAGTAGGTTTCAACAAATAAATTAATTATACTATATAATATGATGATATTGGATAGTAAAGCCCCATTCACACCGAAAAAATCGGCCGCTTTTTCACCGATATCGTACCGATTTTCCACTGATTTTTCTCTCTCTCTGTGCGACACCCCTGCTGATATATCACCGATATCGCTATTCATCATTTGGAGATGTCTCTAAATATTTAACGATTTATCGACGATTTCGTTACCGCGCATATCGGTTTGAATGGGGCTTAATACTAAAATATTATTTATAGATTATAATTATCAACCATATATGGATTATATTCTTTAAAAAATTTAAAACCCTTTGATGGATTATACTTACAATTATGATTATAAAAATATAATTTAATATCAATATATATATAATACATAATACTATATATATAATATTATATATGGGGTAATTGTCTCGATAAGCAACACTGCTTCTATAATTACCCTGGCATTGCCTAAATCTGATAATAATAATAATAATAATAATATATATATATATATATATATATAATATACACATGTGTGTATATCATATATATCATGTATATATATATATATATATATATATATATATATATATATATATTAATTTATATATAATAAAATATAGATGTGTATACTATACACTGTATACAAATTACTAGTCATCATAATAGTATTTTTAAAACATACGCCAGTTTTGATCTGCTTGATAGCTATGATTTGTATTATAAAATAGAATAAAGATCATTATAGTGTTCATAAAAGTATTATCGTATTTCTATTGTAATAATATAATTATTAAAATAATGAACACGTTAATATTGAAAATGAAACATTGCTTGACCTTTTATTTTTATTATTGATCTTAATTTGTATTTATTATGAATCTTTTTAATAATAATTATTATTAATATATTATTTACACCATCTATCACCGTAGTGATAATAGATAATATAATAATGAATATAATTATACTAGTATAAGGTTTAATATAACATGTATACTTAACGATAGGTTATATCCTTTAGAATACATATAACTATAAGATATACACTGTATATCATATACAGCCGCGTTCACATCAATAAATCAGGCCCCCCCCGTTTAATAGCAAGATATAGGCTGATTCATCTGAACATCTGAATATCAGGCAAGTAGTGTGAAGCGCAGGATAGCTGGTTATCAAAACTGGGGCGCCGTTTATGTATGCCGTGAATTTAATATAAAAATAATATATATAATTTTAGAAAATGATTTACAATTCATATACATATCGTATGATATTATGATTTATAATATAACGAACCATTTATAAAGTTAATTTAACATATATATATATACCTATAATATGGGTATTATTCACATAATAAGTATAACATTATGCATGTATGTACAATACATTATATTTAAAATACGACTATACAGAAACCCAACCCAAACCAATAAAACTATTGTTTATTTGAAACAAAATATACAAAATCATTTAAAAAAACTGAACAAGTGCTACATAGTAATACTATTATAATTATATAATTATTATTATAAATTATATAATTAGTATTATTATTATTATTATTATTAAAAGATGCATCTAGATTATCTATGTATAAATAAATATAAAATTAAAACTCAAATCAAATTAATGAAATATATAATACGGTTTCAAATATTTGTACATATATTAATACATTCAATAATTGATTCCTATGAAACCTTCCCGGAGATATTATAATATTACGAGGTTGATTCTGATAAATTTGAAAATATCATTTAAAATTATTTTTTAATTTAATTTTTTAAATTATGTGATAAGTATTTAATATATATATATATATATCTAAAAGTAATAACACTCTAATATCCACCTGATAACTATATTAATATCAATAACAGTCGATACAACAAATAAAGATATTACAACTATATTTATTTCTATTTTGGATCATTGTTCGTTAATTTTTATGCTTTTTATGATATATTTTATTTCTATTTATGTTCGTTTCGCATTATTCTTTGTTAATTTCAATACTTTCTACTCAATATTCATTTAAATAAAAGATCACTGAAAAGAGATGTACAGTGTACAGTGTAACCTCTTGGCCGGAAGGTTGACCCCTGCAGCAAGAGTAGAGGTACAGGTGATCACGTTCAACACTCCCGTCAGATAGGCCTCTTCTATCAACTGCGTTATGATCGCGATCGGTGTCAGGTGTCAATAAGGGAATATAGTCATATCGGTTAGTGTCAGTGTGTCAGTATAGGTGACAGTGTATGTGTCAGGCTAGGTGTCAATAAGGGAATATAGTCATATCGGTGAGTGTCAGTGTGTCAGTATAGGTGACAGTGTATGTGTCAGGCTAGGTGTCAATAAGGGAATATAGTCATATCGGTGAGTGTCAGTGTGTCAGTATAGGTGACAGTGTATGTGTCAGGCTAGGTGTCAATAAGGGAATATAGTCATATCGGTGAGTGTCAGTGTGTCAGTATAGGTGACAATATATGTGTCAGGATAGGTGTCAATAAGGGAATATCGGTTAGTGTCAGTATAGGTGACAGTATAGGTGTCAAGATAGGTGTCAATAAGAGAAGATAATCACATTGGTTAGTGTCAGTGTGTCAGTATAAGTGTCAGGATAGGTGTCAGTATCGATAAGGGAATATAGTCATATCGGTGAGTGTCAGTATAGGTGACAGTATTGGTGTCAGGATAGGTGTCAATAAGGGAATATAGTAATATCGGTTAGTGTCAGTGTGTCAGTATAGGTGACAGTATTGGTGTTAGGATAGGTGTCAATAAGAGAAGATAATAATATAGTTTAGTGTCAGTGTGTTAGTATATATGACATTATATCTATCAGGCTAGGTGTCAATAAGGGAATATAATCATATTAGATTATGGGAACATTAGATCACAGCACAGTAGTTATGGGGTCACATGCGCTCACAGTAGTGAGAAGGTGGAATAGTGTGTATTACGAATATATAACCGGATAGAGTTATATCTATGGCTACAGGTTTACGTATGCGGTGTAGTTAGTGAATAAACAATACAATCTTATACTTAAATAAACGATTAAATAATATGATCTTAAATTTAAATACACGACGAAACGATACAATACGAGCTGATTACTATTACGCAATACTTGATGACGTAATTCTATTGTTAGTGAAACCTTCCTCTCGTCAGTGGTCAAACCGCTATGATGGTAAGCGATGCCACACGGGATGGTCAAGCGCAGGATCTTACACAGGTGATTGCCACCGGAACATGATCGCAGACTTTTTAGGAGATGTCCTCTCTCTTTGATCTTGATGTCCTTAATGTCACTGTAGTGGTGGTGGTGGTGGTGGTGGTGGTAGTAGTAGTAGTAGTAGTAATAGTAGTAGTAGTAGTAGTAGTAGTAGTAGTAGTAGTAGTAGTAGTAGTAGTAGTAGTACAAACTCGGGAGCTATCTTACAGATGAGCTGCGCCACATTTTCACAGTTCCGTTTCGAAGCGCAGAATATCAGACAAGAGTTCAGGGGAATGGTCTCCATTACTAAGCACACTAGATGATCGGGGTCGAGGCGCAGTTCTTCTTCTGTATACTGCACATGTGTGTAATGGACGTAGTAGTAGAGGTAGTAGTAGTAGTACATTAATAGTCTCGTAGAGAGTGAATGGATTAGTACGGGGATCATTATATGTAATACAGCGTGTTCATATTGTTAATAGTGAATAGTGAAAGGTACTGATATATAAATATATAAAGCATACTTATTTGATTATATAAATAATTAATTAACTAAGTAATACCAGAGATTTACATATTTTTGAATTTTTGTTTCCATTACGATATCAAATTTAGTTATTAATTATAATTAACTAAAGATATTTTCCTATGAATAATTATTAATTAGTTATTAATGAGCGGTGCTACTTTATTCGTTGTTAATCGTTAACAAACAAACTTTGAAGTTGCAGGTTCTCGACAACTTGGTCCTAGATTCGAGGGGTCCCATGCCGGGAACTATTTCGTAGATGTTGTTACTGATCTTCACGTATTCGCGCAGCGATACCTGGTGTTGACAGCGGTGTGTGTGCGTGTGGGTGTGTGGGTGTGTGGGTGTGTGGGTGTGTGATAGGTGCTGGTATAGCATGCTATAGGAGATGTAGCAATGAGGGAGGGGGGGGTGCACAGACAAACGTATAGTTCATCGGTGTAGTGAGAAAGTGGATAGCGATTGAGTGTAGTGTATGGCACTTTACGATAGAGGCAGGCGCGGCTGTCGAATCATACTAATGTGTTGCTTAAATTATTACTTTTATTTATATTTATATTGATAATTACGATCGAATGTAATGGTACTATTGTACTAAAAATAATTTTTATATATAAAATAAAATAAAATTTATCAACATTCTCATCCAATCCAATTTATAATTTCAAATCAAATTTTCTTTACATCGAGGAGTGATTTATACACGTATACAATGTACACTATATGTGTATACAATGATGTCGAAGTACAAACCATTATACGCATGTGTAAGCGTGTTGATAATGCTAAGTGTGGGTAAAGGCATTGTACGTACGCACATGTACATCGTACAACAGTGGGTACGATACTACCGATCATTGTATAAAGAATTGTATGCATGTTTACAGCGTACTTATACACTTATATGATAAATATTTCATTTTTATGATAACGTGTACATACAAAATATAGGTAAAATAAGAATTTACATTTAATCAAAAATGCAAATATTTCTTCATTAAAATTCTTATCGTTTTATCAATATCAAATATATTGTGATGAAACTTCACAAATATGTTTATTATAACCTTTATGATCTACTATGAGCGAGTTAGCGATACTTTCTACAACGATCTATCCCACTGTATACAGTGTACAATGGGTTGTACAGTGTATAATGTGTACAAACCGGCCTGAAGTTCTCTTCGTAGATGTCAGCATTCAGGAACTTCTCGATGTCAGGCATGTTGTCCAGGGTAGCGCTCATACCGATTATCTGAATGCTTTCTACAACAGCGCAGCATGTTAATGTAGTATGAATGATGAGAAGAATACTAATTTTCGATCATATTTAGTTTACATTTATAATTTATTTCTATTTTCGATTATTTTTCGTTTATTTTTACGGTAATTGTAAAACGTTTTAATTTCTCTATTTTGTAATTTCGCATTATTCTCTATTTAATTCAATAACGCAGGTTATCCTAAGCAAATATTTATAATTTATACTTTCGATTATATATATGCTTGAATAAATTATCAATCAATAGTAATAATAATAATATCTATTAGAAGAAGTTTTCTTGTTTTCCGCTTCGTTTTCTAGTTTATAATATTAATATACACATTCCTTCTAAAGGGAGTCACAATAATCGAGCAAGTGTTCTCTAGTAGCCGTTCATTAGCGAAGCCTAGCGAACTGTTAGCTAGTGAACAACAGAAGTCATTCGGTCATCGTACGAATAGTTACATGAGTTTACCAGCTTACACACTTAACTACAACCACTACACACACACACACACACACACATTGTTTCATTAAGGGGGTCACATCCTACTACAAGTATTGCCGGCGACTTGCCGCAAATATTGTAACTTTAAAACCATTTCTATCGAGTTATAATGGGATACCCCCTATAAAGTTACTATATTGAGGGCACATTGTAGGAAAGTAAGGGGGTTTCCCGCTATAATTGTAGATAACTTGATAGAAAATCGTTTTGAAATTACAATATTTATGGCAAGTTGCCGGCAATACTTGTAGCGGGATGTGAAGGTAGGCCCCCTTTAGACAATGAGAATGTGTAGGTGAACATTTATTTAATAACATGTTATACATACATGTATGTGATTGTAATGTTGAAGGTTTAGCTTCCGACTCGGAAATAGTAGATGTTCGCTGATATTAAGTTAATGTGAAAGCGGTTCAATTTGAAGGTTAGTTTTTTTTTAGGTACGAATAATGTTCACATTTATGTAAATTATTTAGATAATGTCAGTTAGATTTAGTTATTATAAAGAAAATATGATTTTATTGTAACAAAATATTCTATAAATTGAATATCTAGCTATTGTTAGACATATTAAATATAAGTAATAAACTTTCAAATAATTCATTGATCAATGATCATAGAAAATAATTAATTAGTATACACATTAATATTGATGTAGTCAAATTGGTACTAGATTTCAATTGGACAAGATATAAGCCACGCCTCTTTCTATAGCACTTGTTACATCTCAGTATGGCTGACATTCTCGGATTGACAAAAGCAGCCAAAAAACCAGTGTGGCTTTAAATATGTTCTGACTAAAAATTACAACATCGCATCATCAAGTTACTTATTGCATGAGGTACATACATAGCTGTACAGTTACAGCAGTAGTTGATACCGTAGTAGGTACTCTAGTAGTAGTAGTAGTAGTAGTAGTAGTAGTAGTAGTAGTAGTAGTAGTAGTAGTAGTAGTAGTAGTAGTAGTAGTAGTAGTAGTAGTAGTAGTAGTAGTAGTAGTAGTAGTAGTAGTAGTAGTAGTAGTAGTAGTAGTAGTAGTAGTAGTAGTAGTAGTGTGGGTAGTAGTAGTAGTAGTAGTAGTAGTAGTAGTAGTAGTCAGGTAGTAGTCAGGTAGAGGTCAGGTAGTAGTAGTAGTAGTAGTCAGGCGGTAGTGGGGATGACTAACTGCACGTGTATTTCACTGTGGTAAGTGTTGCCTCTAGACACGCCCCCCTACTGCCGTCTCCGATCATGTGTAACTGGGAGGACGAGGAGGAGGAGGAGAGGAGGTTATAAGTGATGCATGCGCGGTAATAATGCCTTTAGATTGGTACTAATGCTATTACTAGCGATACACCTATGGTACTACTGATATGTTCGATACAAGAACGCTACTAAAGCTATTAGCGTTAGTAAGCTAAATAGCGCTATTAGTGAAGTTAACACCTATAGTTAGCGCTGAACTACACACTAACCAACCTTAACTGTAAAACGCTGTTTAACATATATTTTGTATTTGTTTAATAGCTATAGATAATAGAGAAGATAGAGACAATAGATACAATAGATACAATAGAGATAATATAGACACTACCCGACAAACAATAATTACTGCACAGTACTCCTGCAGGAGTCCTTATTTGTAACAATCGGCCTATCTATTATATATGTAAGCAGGGACAAATAAGGACTAAAAAAGTAATTTTCGGCATCCTGCTAAGGACGAATAAGGACTGAATAACGGACATTCTGTATACTGGTAAGGACGAATAAGGACTGAATAACGGACATTCTGAATACTGGTAAGGATAAATAAGGACTGAATAACGGACATTCTGAATACTGGTAAGGATAAATAAGGGTCATATAAAGTATTTTCTATTCCTATATATAATAACCCAGAATTCAACTTACATCAAAAACTTAAGTTCAAAATTTAAGTTCAACGTAAGTCAATGGTAACTAATTAACTTAAGTTCAACTTAAGTTCTAAATTAAATTCTAAATTCAATAATAATAACATTTTAATATGTACACTTTAATCAATATTCAATTGCTATATATTCAATATTAAGCAATTAGTTCAACATGATTTCCAATTATATTATCAATATAATTACGATTAAAATTGTAGTTCAATGTGTCAATTTAATGAGATTATGATAATTTAGAAAAATACATAGGATTACTTAAATAATTTTAGTTTTTAGAATACAATTTTATTTATTAAAAGCAGTATATTAACTTAAATATAAAAGTAAAATAATAATTAATAATTAATTTGCATAAAAAAAATTAAATCAATATATTAAAATAATTAAAAGGTATATGTTATTCTTTCTATATTAAAACAAGTATATATATACTTATTTTAATTAATAAACAGATAAATAAACAGTAACATATGATACTACTGCGCAGGGTATATAAAGGACACAACAATTAAAGTTCTGCATTCTATTTATAGCTATACAGATGTTACTGTGATTTTACTGTAGATGTCCGACTTAGTAACATATTATACTACTGATCAGGGTATATAAAGGACACAAAAAGTAAAGTTCTGCATAGTTATTTGGTCTACATTTTTAACATTACTGTAGACACCCTTTACAGTAGTATCACAGTACATTTATACTGTTCAGTGTGTTATAAGGATAAATAAGTATATTAAAACGGAATTTATGCATGCAA
Source organism: Osedax fenrisi (assembly GCA_964019155.1). Taxonomy (NCBI): domain Eukaryota; kingdom Metazoa; phylum Annelida; class Polychaeta; order Sabellida; family Siboglinidae; genus Osedax; species Osedax fenrisi. The sequence continues at coordinate 26,226,024 of OZ025239.1, forward strand.
TTGTTTGTCGGGTAGAGACACTAGAGACAATAGAGACAATAAAGACAATAGAGACAATAAAGACAATAGATACAATAGAGATAATAAAGACACTAGAGAAGATAGATACACTAGAGACAATAGAGACGATAGAGATGATAGCCTACCTCGTCTACGACGACCAGCCCGAGTTCGGTGAGGCGCGACTCGGCGATCAGCGAGTTCACGATGAGCGCGGCCTTCTCGATGGTGGCGACGTAGACGCAGCGCCGCCGTCTCCTGCTGCGAGGGGGCACGCGACCCCGTGACCCCGAGTACTCGTCCACTAGGAAGTCGAGCGCCAACGAGAACTCGGCCAACGCTCGAACCTAGGGGGGGGGGGGGGGCGGTGGTTATCGTATTCGTATTAGATTTAGGTTCGACGCTGAGGTTATCGTACGACGTTGTGCTGATTCGAGTGTGGTTTTACGGCGAGGTAACGTTATTGTTGAGTATACTAAGTATATATATATTAGGTTGGAGTGAAATTTGAAATAATTATAGCGATCTGGTTATGACTCGCAACCTAATATATATATATATAGCGAGTATTGAATAAATATGAATGAATATTTTTGCTCATTAAGGAATATTTACGCCCACCTGGCCGCGCGGCGCGATTATTGTATTTGTATTATATTTTTGAAGCTATTCGGATAACGAAGAAAGTAAACGCGAATGAATACTAAATGAAAAAAGAATGACATTAAATTACTCCGATAAACTATATCTATATCTATATAGATATATCTATCTATCTATTATTATTAATCAAATACATTCGTTAACATTAACTTCTCCATTACTTCTACATGCTTTACGCGAAATAATAAATCTGATTTATTTATTTATCGATTAGATTTAGGTTCGACGCTGAGGTTTCTGTGGGCCATTGTGCTAAGCGAGTGTGGCTTTACGGCGAGGTAACGTTATTGTAGAGTATACTATGTATATATATATATATAGTAAGTATTGTTCAAAGTAAAGATATAACACTACCTATTTACGTAATGTGATTAACATGTCACGTTGCTAGCGGTAGTATCGAAATCACTGAAATTTAGGTTTATCGCGATTTGCATACAACAAGTTGTCATTGTTCTATTAAATTACATGCAATATGAATTAGCTTATAATCGTCACATAGATATTTATAGTATTTAAAACCTACATATTCTATTGTTTTGTTCATTAATGAAAGCGATTGAGATAATAGTAGGGGCATCGTAGTGATTACATTATTGGGATACTGTACTGTCAGTGTTGGCAACCTATTATATCTGAGCCGCACTCGCACTAGCTCTCTATAGTGATATAACTAGCACTCGCACTAGCTCTCTATAGTGATATAACTAGCACTCGCACTAGCTCTCTATAGTGATATAACTAGCACTCACACTAGCTCTCTATAGTGATATAACTAGACTCGCACTAGCTCTCTATAGTGATATAACTAGCACTCGCACTAGCTCTCTATAGTGATATAAAAAGCACTCGCGCTTTTAAGTCTAATATAACTTAAACATCGAATGCGAATGTGGAATACGCATGTAAATAATATACCGATAGATGGGATAACTTAGAGAATTGATATTCACATGAACTGAACATGATCTATCAACGGTTAAGGTCATGAGCCTCAACAATGAAGGACATGATCTCTCAACGGTGAAGGACATGATCTCTCAACGGTGATGGACATGATATCTCAAAGATGAAGGACATGCTATTTCAACGATGAAGGACATGATATCTCAACGATGAAGGACATGCTATTTCAATGGTGAAGGACATGATCTCTCAATGATGAAGGACATGAGCGGTCATTGGTGAAGAACATGAGCTATGAAAGATGAAGGACAGGGGGCGTGGTACCAACTTTCTCCTGGACGATGGACACGTAGGGCAACACGAACAGCACGTCCTTCTCGACGCAGATCAGCTGCCTCAGCATTAGGATCTCGGCTACGAGGGTCTTGCCCCCGCTCGTGGGTAGGGCGTACACCAGGTTCTGACGGGGGCGCGTCTGGTTCAACGCTAGCTCTAGACACGCCTTCTGCCAGTCTGTCACGGCGACGGGAGGTGAGTGGTTACGAGGGGCGGCTGATGATTCATCGTGGGGGGGGCGGGGGGGAGGGCGATGTAAGCTATACACGCGATGTGTTCTAGATTGATTGCTTCGAAAAGTATCTAATTCACGCCGACTTATCGTACAACTAATATGATTCATATCGACGAGCCCGATTAAACTACACTTTATATTGATAATGGTATGCTTTTTGTAGCATGGAAAGTGTGGCGGATGGACAGTGGTCTACCGTTGTTACTAAGCAATGTATCAACTGAGTGCACACCTGTTCATCTGACCACCTGTCCTGGTACAAGCATCTCATCTTAATAGTACATCGGCCATGAAAACATTAAATACTAAACGCACGTGCATTAAAATTTACTACCTTTAGTATTACCTTATTACCTCACTACTCCCATTACAATTTCTTACCATATTACTTTATTATCTTACTACTCCACTACAATTATTACCCACGATGCATCACTCACGCATCAGTCTAACCGTACAGTGTGGTGATGTTGCGATGCTCTCTAAACAGTTGTTCCACCTTAGCGGGCAGTCCGTAGAAAGGGCCGAGGATCTGCTGTCTTTGGTTGAGCTGGACGGCGGTGCGCATCAAGTTGTGACGAAGCGCAGCCACCGATTGGTTGAGGTTCGCCGGACTGGTCTTGCTCTCCTTGAGCCGGTTACGGATGCGCTCGGTGAAAGACAGACGGACCGGCGATATGTAGTAGTTGACCGGTGAGGTGTCGGGGGTTACAGCACCTCCTTTCAGCGGGGTTACGACGGGGTCTGAGCGGCGGGGGGGCGGCGTGATGGGCGGAGTCGTAGCTCTCGGTGAAACGGAAGCTACCGGAACTCGAGGTTCGAGGAAAGTTCCGCTGACCGCCGCCGGTGCAGGAGGAGGAGGAGAAATCCTCGTTTCCTCTATTTTCACGCGAGGCGCCGGAAATCCTATCTCCATAGGTTCTTCGCAGCCGGTTTTAGACGAGCCCGAATTGCCGGGGATGTGCACTTTGGTCTGGAATGTGGGCGAAGGCGGATCTTCGAATGAGTCATCATCGTCAGCGCTATCGGGCTCCATAGCGACGTGGGCGGGTGGGTTTAATAGTTGATGATCGTTGATACCGAGAAGATCGCACGTATCGATATCGCAGCTGAAAGCGTCGTCTTCTCGATGCGTCGACGGTGGCGTGTCGCCGTGCTTCTCTATGAACTGCGCGATTAGATCTTGCGTGTCGGTGATAGGGGCTTCCGTTACGGGGTTCGGGGCGAGTGGGGTGTCGAGGCTTAGCTGTCGACGCGGCATCGTCGCAGGTGGGTTAACGATGGGCACGACGTTTGGGGCGGGGGCGATGATAGGGGCGGGGGTAATGATGGGGGCGGGGGTAATGATGGGGGTATGTGCGATGATGGGGGCGGGGGCAATGATGGAGATGGGGGCAATGATAGAGATGGGGGCTATGCTAGATATGGGGGCTATGATAGAGATGGGGGCTATGCTAGAGATGGGGGCTATGATGGGGACGGGAGCGCTGGAGTTAACGGGGGTGGCCGGCATCGACATCAGTTCGTCGAACAGGCCCGCGTCTAGGGTACCGAGGCCGTAGTCTTGCGTGGACGTGCTAGATCTGGTGTCGGCGTCGCTCAACGGCATCTGGTAGTTCGCCAGTTGCGTGTCGGACGCGTCGAAACTTGTTTGCTCGTCCTTAGGGGTATAGAGACGTTATAGAGACGTTATCGAGACGTTATCGAGACATTATCGAGACATTATCGAGACGTTATCGACACGTTATAGAGACATTATTAAGACGTTATTGAGACATTATCGAGACGTTATCGAGATGTTATCGAGACGTTATCGAGACGTTATCGAGACTTTATTAAGACGTTATTGAGACATTATCGAGACGTTATCGAGGAGAATATGGCCGCGGTTTGTTTCGATTAAGGCCGCTGAGGTCAAATTTAAATAGATGTATATGTATCTCTCTATGATAATTTCAATAACAAAAAAAATAATATCGACTAACTTAAAATATATATTATATATTCGTTCTTCGTGTTAATTTATCATTTTCACTAGTGTGTCGAATACCGAAACAAGTATACTGAATTTGACCCCGTATAGTGCAATGAAACAAACGAGGGCCGTATTCGATACATTATCGATGGTATATACCAGGGCTTCTTAAACTATGGGTCATGACCCAAAAAAGGGTCATGGGGGTTTTTCAAAGGGTCATGGGGTGTTTTTATTAATAATATTAAATTTAAAAAAAGAAGATTTCTCCGAAAATTCCATGTAATAGTAAATAGTAATAGTAAATCTCAATTATTAATATTATTGGTGAAAAATTACATTCTCTACTATAACATATGTAAAATAAGTATATTATGTAAAAAAATACATTTTATTAAATAATATACCATATGGATATTATATGTATTTTATATCAATATTTTATAATATCATATTATAAATTAATTTTAATATATATAAATTATAAATATATTTTTAATAAAATATCTTTTGTAAATATTGAAATCAATTCATTTTTAAAAATTATGATATATCAATTATAGTGATTTACTCTCAAAAACAATTATATAAATTTATTGAAAACAAAGAAATTATTTTGATAATATATTTTATATAATAATTGATTTATATATAAATTTATATATAAATCAATTATTATATAAAATATATTATCAAAATAATGTCTTTGTTTTCAATAAATGTAATGAATTATAATTCAAAATTATATATTATATTGAAAGATAAAATCATTTTAATAAATAGGATTAATTCTAAATAATAATAATTGATAATATATTAATAATTTATTATTTGTATATTTGATAATTTACTTTAATTCGTGTTGAACATTCGAAAGTGAAGGTTGGTAATTATTTTTAGTTGAAAAATAGTATATTGTATACATATTATAATAAGTCTGTAATGGTTCATAGTATAATTTCAAACGAAATAAACTACTTATTAACTATTATTATTAATTAACTATTAATTAACTTAATTTAATATATGAAATGTGTGCTAGATGCACAGTGTATATATTAACATTTTATATACAATATACACAAAAAACAGTTATTATTTATAATATATTTTACTTGCTATTTATAGACATATAGATAATATCAATGAGATATATTATATATGATATATATATATATATATATATATATATATATAATTTATATCTATATACTATATAATTTATATCTATAAACTATATATATCGGATATAATTATATTGTATTTGTATCTACTAAGTCTTAGTAACTAAGGTGTATCTACTAAGAAAATTCTGTATTTGTAATTGTATATATATATATAAACATACATACAATACACGTATATATATATATATATGGTTATATAGTATATATATATATATATATATATATATATATATACATATAAATAACTATATATATATATATATATATATATAGTTATTTAACTATGAGGGGTAATGTTATGTAATAGTATTATTTATAATTACCATATATATTTATATGTCTTATTGATTTAATGAAAATAAATTGACAACAGTTAAAGTAAATGGAAAAATGTTTACTATGTTATTACATAAAATCAATTAAAATAAGATAATAAATAAGTAATACATAGTAATAAGTAATAAATAGCTAGATTTGAAATATATATAGTGTACAGGTTTAATTTATAACATTATTATATTATTTTTTCAGTCTATTATTGAAAATTAAACTTTTGGTAAACATATTAAATATAACTTAATTTAAACTATATTCAAAAAAAATAAAAATTGTATTTAATAAAATATTTTTAATTATAATAATTACAATTATAATTGAATTATCTTATTTATTATTTAATTTATACAGTATAATTATAATATAATTATAATAATTTACTAAATATATATTATTTAATACTTAGATGTCAAAAAGATCTTACCATGAAAGTTTTATGAAATTTGGGTTCACATCGATTGTAAATAATGGTACTGTTTTACCACAGTGTGTTATTTGCAAGAAAACATTAGCAAATGAGAGTATGAAACCCAGCAAATTAAAACTACATTTTACGAAAGTACATCCCGTTTTTGTTAATAAAGATATAGAGTTCTTCAAGTTTAAAGAAACTCAACTTATTAACGATCACGTTTGGACAATGATTCAAGTGTAATATTTCAATCAAGTAACGTTACAAGAGCATCCTATGAAATAGCGCTTCTTATTGCCAAGCAAAAAAAACCATACACAATAGGAGAAACTTTAGTGAAACCCTGTATAATTAAAGCTGCCGAATTGCTCTTGGATCAGAAATCAGTAGACAAATTGAGTAAGATTAGTTTATCCAATGATACAATTAAAAATAGAATTGATGAAATGTCAGAAGACATTAAATTACAAGTAATAAAAAACATCAGAAACTCAGCTTATTTTTCTTTACAACTCGATGAATCTACAGATATTTCTCACACCTCACAGTTATTAGTATATGTACGATACATTCGCAATAGCAAAGTTGAAGAAGAATTTCTATTTTGTAAGCCTTTAACAACTACGACAAAGGCTATTGATGTAATGAACATATTTTCAGAATTTTTTGAAAAAGAAGAATTCTCTTGGTCAACATTAACTGGTGTATGCACAGATGGAGCTCCAGCAATGTTAGGATCAAAATCAGGATTTGCTACTTTAGTAAAAAAGAAGAATCGAGATATAACAACTATACATTGCATGATTCATCGAGAAGCTTTAGCGTCGAAAACTCTACCTATTAATATGAAATCAGTTTTACAAACACTTATCAAAATGGTTAATTTTATTAAAAAAAAGTGCACGTGTTTTTCGGCTTCTATGTCAAGAGTTGAATTCTAATCACAAGGACCTTCTTTATTATACGGCTGTCAGATGGTTGTCGAAAGGTAATGTTATAGCACGTGTATATGAGCTCATGGATGAATTAAAAATATATTTTAAATCTCAAGGAAAAAATGCAGAACATTTATTAAATGAGATTACAGATAATTTTAAAGAAAATGTAGCTTACCTTGCAGATATATTCGAAGCATTAAATCTTTTAAATCTTCAACTTCAAGGGCCAGATACAACCATAATAATACATAGAGATTGTATAAAAACGTTTATGGATAAAATAAAACTATGGAGCAGGAAAATAGAAAATAGAAAGATATCATGTTTTCCAAGATTAGCACAAATTATTGATGATAATAATATATCGGAGAATCTCAATAATGAAATTGTAGCTCATCTCAAATCTTTATACAGTGAATTTGAAAGTTATTTCCCTGAAATAAATACAGAAAGCATACAAATGAGACTAGCCAGAAATCCGTTTATTATAAGTGTGGATGATATTCCTGAGGAAATGGAAAACGAATTTCTTAGTTTAGTAAATAATACATCAATAAAAGATTTATTCAAACAAGAAGAACACATATCAGATTTCTGGGCAGCGATATCATCACAATATCCAAAAATAGGCCTATTTGCATTGCGAGTGCTTATGCCATTTTCATCAACGTATTTATGCGAAAAAGGATTTTCTACATTATTGAATATAAAATCAAAAGCCAGAAATAAACTTGAAGCAGAAAGAGACATGAGATGCGCTTTAAGCAAGACTTTGCCGAATATTTCAGATGTAGTATTTAAGAAACAAATTCATAAATCACATTAATAAATATTTTAAGCAAATCTGTTTTTTATTTTCAAAATAATTGTGGGTAATGGTAAAATTTTATTTCATGAAAAGGGTCATGACACAAAAAGTTTAAGAACCCCTGGTATATACGGTAAGTAAGTTGGTGTCGTTGGTAAAGATTCCCTTCTTACTCTATGTAACGGCAGTAACTAATGTATATTCACGATGATACAATGATTAAATATAAAGTGAATAATATATATATACATATTGTTATTGTTATTTTGGTGGAGTCCTTTCATCCCATTCAGGAACTTAAATGGCGTTTTCACTTATAACTATATAGCTCTAATATCCCTTTTAAGCCATATATATATATATATATATATATATACATATAAATATAAAGTGAATAATGACCTTGGTAACTTGAACATTATAGTTTGTGCGGAGGTTAGCGAACTTGCGATCCAATCGTATCTTCTTCTTACTAAAGATCGCATGGGTATATCAATGTAATAGCAGTATAGCATAACAACACTATAAGAACACTGAGAATAGCGATAGATAGATATGCGCGAAACCTCGGTGAAGATTCCACTTTCTTTTTCACTCTTTTCGTGGATAATAGCTTTCTTACTGGAGGCATTTTCTATATTGAATAACCGCTACAATTTATAGAAATATATTAATATCCATATTTTAAGTATAAAATATAACTATATATATATATATGTATATATACTATTGTTGTTTCACAAATATAGATAATCGTGAAAACTATAACAAAGCCTAATACGGTTCGGAGATATAGAGTTTGCTTATAATTACACTTGCGAATAAATAATCATATTGATAATAATACTATACAATATATATATATATATATATATATATATATATATATATATATATATATATATATATATATATTATAGTCTAATTTTATACTTATAAATATATATATATATAATAGTCGAATTTTATACATATATATTTATATATATATAATGAAAATTCACCTGTAACTACAAACATATTCAACTACCCCATCCCACGTCTCTCCCTTGACACATACCTATGATCTATACAGGTTCCTTTACCGCATTCCTTATGTATTATTCCCATCTCTAACATGATAAAAGTATCCCAAAAATGTGGTATTTTAATCTGGTGACATATAGATGTATAGGTCACCGGAATGCCGAATTATTATTAATGTAATTTTTATGTAATCAACAATTTTATATATATATATATATATATATATATATATATATATATATATATATATATATATATATTTTAATGTATATATAATTATATTTAAAAATGTTAGATTTTGACTAATATAATCTTTACATTCTTTTAATATGATTAGAAATAAATAAAATGACAACAAATTATAAACATTTTAAAAATGTAATTAATTGAACTAATTAACTTATTATTGATTAATGTTGACTAATTATAATTGTTGTTTTTAAATTTATGTTTTAATATTACAATATGACAAAATGATATATTTTACATTTTCACATATATTATTTTACAATGTTATGAATTATCTACTTTCATTTTTTATGACATGCTTTGTATTATTTCTAAATTACAATAAAAATATATATTTTACATTTATTTTAAAACTTATACAATTAACAAATTAATAAACAAATTAATTATTTGTATATGTGATTTTACTATTAAAAAAATGTTATTATATCATTCTAATTATTCTTTAATATAGCTTTATTTAGGTTTATTATAATTATACATAAATCATACAAATCCCTTAACTTTTTTATATTGTTTTATTTAATATTTTTAAATATAAATAAAACTTTATTTCAAATTAAAACTTAAAACTTAAAACTTAATTTACTCAGAATAATTATTTTGCAAATATATCTCGTTGTAACAGCATACTACTTTTTTACTAATGCATTACATTAATTGGAATTCTCAGTAAATATCCAATCTATATCATCACATATAAATAAGAAATTTCACATATTTTAATTGAATATTCATTGATAAATGGGTGTAGTTATCCGTAAAATAAATATAAAATATTTGTTGATCGTTAAATTTGATAGTTTTTCACTAGAAACTATAAAGTCATATTTATAATAATCAATACGCGGTAATCGATGTATATAATATATTATAATAGTACAATGATTATCTTTTGTGAATTTGTGAGTTGCGTATATAGTGAACGCACATTGTGTATATACTTTACATGTACAAATCTATTTATAGAACAGAGGTCGCTCACTCCTCGTTTTGAAATAAAAACAAACAACAATAATAATTATAACAATATATTAGTTAATATTCTAATTAAAATAATAAATATCACGGATATGTTATGTGTATAGAGTCAATTTGTATCCTCTATTTGTATATATTGGAGGGTACCCTCGTTGTGAGTATAGATTACGAGATAATCTCTGGTATTCTCCGTTGAGCAGAAATTGTATATACTGCATTATATTTTATTTCTTCTCAAAAACCATATTCAATTCAAAAATGTGTGGTTCAATAAATAAATATTTGTATTATTATTGGTTATAAATCACTACGGCGTAAAGAAATACGTACACAATGTATACACAGTTAATAAAACAGTAATTTAGAATAGGTTCGGTGGCTGAACAAAACTAATTACGTTTAGTTTTCTCGTACCGATTAGAAAATGATATTTATTTGAATGAAAAGCATCGTTACCGAGCCCACCTCAGCTGCTATTTTGAATTAGTGATCACAGTACACGCTGAGATAGATGATGACCTCATCGTTTGAATATGACTCATACGACCTAGCCATCACTGTATAATATAAGTATGTATGCGATGGGCTTATATAGTGTATGATTATCATACTATGATATACTATTGTACACTGTATGATATACTGTCATATAGTGTATGATATAATAATAATAATAATAATCAGATTTGGTTTTAAAAATCAGGTTGATATAGAAGGCCTATTGGTCTTATCGAGATATAAATATATACTTATATAGCATATGATATATTATCAATGATGGTCTATCATATACTGTTATTCATATTAATTCACAAATACCTGAAATACATTTACATCAAAGATTTTTCTAAGGAAAGGTAATAAATACCATTAGCGCCACCTATATAGTGTCAATTTTTCTAAATAGAAATCTATGTATGTGGGCTGTTCATGTTTTGTGCCCATAATTTAGTACACGATTTAGCATGAGTATTATATCTTTCGTTAGAAAAATCTTTACTTACACTATCTATAAGTGATTATGCGAAATCATTAATTCAAAAAAATAGTGAAATATAGTGAATTTTTTAAATCGCTAAGAGTTTAACCATAATATAAAATGTATGTATATTTAGATATAGAATTATCTAATTATATAGTGATGAAATATTAATTGATATCGATATATCACTATATAATATATACAATCATGATGGTTAATACAAATATATGTATATATATATATATATATATATATATAAGTATGAATATATTATAAATTAATTTAATTCGATTGATAGAATTATTCGCGCTTCTATACGCCTTATTTATAATATCAATCGTAGTGAACATTTGAAAACAGATGAACACCAACATCATCTTAAATGGCTATTATTTAGAAAGCGATGCACACATTTACTCTGTTTAGCTCATAAATCTATATTCCTAGGTAAGCCTGACTATCTACACAATCAACTGAAACGTCGTTGCATACTGAAGCAGATTCGAACATCTGATGCAATTCTTTTTGAGAGCAATACTTTATTTAACGGATTTAGTAATCGCGCATTCTCCTTCGTTGTTCCTCGCATATGTAACGTCCTACCGTATGACATACGGAAGGTCCAATCCTTATATTGTTTCAGAAAGAAACTAAAATATTATTTAACACTTCTTACTTTATTTTTGTATACGCTTTATTTAATCTTTATATCTTAATTTAATTTTAATTTTTGTTATTTTGTATTTTCTGTTCGTTTATTTTTATTATTTTTCATTATTGTTATACACCAGAGAGGGCACCCGCTATATTAGTGTTTAAATAAACAATTCAATTAAATTCAATATATATTTATTTGAAAAATTGTATATTCATATAATTATTATTACAATTATTATAACATATCATATTGAATATGTTTATTTTATAGCTTACTACATAAGTTATTAGTAATAACGTATTGCATTTATAAATTTTTATTAATTTAATAAATATAAATAATTAACTATTTTTGTTATTAAATATAAATATTAGAAAACCAGTTTTTATGGTTACAAAAAAAAAGTTCATAACATAAAAATACATTACACACTATATTATATAGTATACTATATAAACTGCATAATAAAGTATATATCGTATATTATATGTAAATCATGTACATGTACTACATCTAGTACATGATCATCATGATGATTTACTCAACAATATGATATTGAATATCTCAAATATATATATAATTATTATAATAATAATTAATATTATAAGAAATATATTATTTAATATAATTTAATTAAATGTAATATACTATATATCATAGAAGTAAACTTAGAATAATCTGTATTATATAATTTAACTTTGATAGTTACCAAATAATATTTGAAATATATTTAATAATTAAATTATTTCATTTAATTTATTATATTTCAAATATTTAATATTATATTATTTGGTAACTATCAAAGTTAATTTATATAATACACATTATTCTAAGTTTACTACTATGATATATAGTATTTTACATATTAATATATTACATACTATATTATATTATATTAAATATATAAGTTTTGCATAACATTTATGGATTTATAAAAAGTAAATTAAATAAATAAAATTAATAATTATTTTTTAAATAAGTTATTATTATAATAAAATTATATAAAGTGTTTAATAACTATATATATATATACAAATAAAAGAAAATATACTGTATGTTGTGATTGAATTATAAATACGGGTGCTACATCAATATAAACAACAATTTTATTTATATAGATATCGGTTGATATCGCGTGTAGTAATTTTTATAATTAATGAGCCGCTAACTTTTTCATTAATTATAAAGTACATATAATTAATAGGTATAATATCTAACATGTATTAATAGCGAAGTATCTATTTAATTAATAAATTTGTTAAGTATTTTAATATATAAATGTCAAATAGTATCACTTATTAAGCATTTTATATAGGTAATATATTTGTATAGAATATTATTATATAAATAATAAATTTGAATTTATTTAAATTCCTAGAGATAAATTTAAATCAAAGACTATCAATATTGAAAATAGGGATTAAAATATTAGCAATGATTTTCCTTCGGAAAATCTTTGATATTAGGTACATTTTGTTGTATGTTTCCAAGATTCAATTTATATTAACACCTACTATAACCTCGGTTAAAGAAGGTCTTGTTTATATATAGTAGGCTGCCTACTGTAGGCAGAGTATGAAGTATATACAGTAGATTATATTATATATAATTTATATATATATATTCTAACCAAATATTTATAGCAGAATATTATGAATAATACAATTTAATAAAATACCTTAGGCGAAGCCATATGCATATGTGTATTAATAACATATGTTTAGAGTACCAGGTACTCTATATCTGTTATCATAACTGGTACTCTATATCTATGATTAATACATTAGACTATAACATAGACTATGAAAATGTCAACGTATATTTTCCTTTGGAAAATCTTTGATAATAACTTATAACTAAACATACATTATTAATATTTTATTATTTTTTGAAAAGTGTTCGATAGTAGCACAAAAGATAATATCATTATTCAATTAGTTGTAGGGTATTTATAGATTGAATTCGTTAAACACTTTTGAGGAAATTGCTTGATTACATAATCATAATAATAAATGTCATCAATAAACTATGGGAATTAATTAACATTCTTTAAATTGAAGAAACTCAGTAACTCTAGTAATTGTTAAATAAATGTTGTTCTTAGAACAGTTCTGTCTTTTTTTATAGTTCATTATTCGTTTAAACAACTCTATATATATATATATATATATATATATATATAAAAGACATTTAGTTATACTATGGGAGTATATTTGATAAGTAAGTATAATAGAAAAGCCTCTTGAGGAATTATTGCTTGTTAAAGACCTATAGGTCTATAGCCATACATTTAGCCATACTTATAATCTATATACATATGTAATACTATTATATATTATATCCACTACAAGTATAACTATATTATAAGTAAACATGTAACATATCATTATAAATAGGTAATATAAGTAGTTACATTACTAAGGTTTTATATAGGTTATTTTAATTAAATAAATATTCTCATAATCTCATATATCTAATATATATATATATATATATCGTTTCTTCCTACTTTCTCTCTATCCCCCCTCATTCTCAATAAAATAAAATTTAAATCAACTTTTACAATTTTCAAGAAGTAGTAATCATATTAATCCAATTAAGAAAAAATTAATAAAAACATATTGTATATAGTGACAATAAATTACAAATTAATGAGAAAAAAATGAAAATGGTAAAGAACCAAAAATTCAATCTCTATTATAAGAATCACATGGAGAAAATGTAAAAATATCTTATTGAAAAACATATTAATAAAGTAGGGGAATAAATAATTTTGAAGTAAGATTTTATATAAAAAACAAAATGAATTAAATTTACGAGTAATTCATTAAATGAATATCAAAGTCTACATGAATATTTCATAAGTAGTATATAATAAGTGAACTTGAGTATTAAATAAATAAATAATAAGAGAAGTCTATTGTTTCACTAATCGTAATTATAACTTGAATAAAGTAGCCGAACATATAATTATTACGCCTAATGATACTAATACCTAAAGATCTATGTCCATATATTTCATCCTTTTTATATTCTCCTAATCTCTCAACTAGTGATTTTTATACTTACTAATACTTTTAAATATACCTACTAGTGATGTATATAATGCTCAAATATAAAGAATCGATGCATGCATTCTCAGTCTCAGTTACCTAAAATCTCAACTCGGCTCGGGCTCATTTCATTCCGAAAATGAACGTCTCAGCTCGGCATTAAAAATCTCGACATAATTTACATCACTAATATATTATATATGTATTTATATATGTAGGTATACCTACACTACATTTATAACTAACTTTAACTAATATTTAAGTTCTATTCATTGATTAAACCGCAGAAATTAAATATCACAATGAATGCTATATTTAATGTTTTAATCTATTATATATATATATGTTATGTAATATATATTATATAATCATTTAAATAGAACAAAATGAAATAATAGAAAAATGGTTGAACTTGTAAATAAATGAATTGTAAATATATTATAAAAAATGTTATGTATATTTCAATATTTTATTTTTTATTTTTTATATAGTAAGTTAGTTACAAAATACACAGAAATAATAAAAGCATATGTATTAATTCTTAAATAACTATTGTCAACATTATAATTTCCTAAAGTTTTACACATCTGAATAAGCTATGAAGCAAACAAAAATGGTAATTGACAATCACTGTTTTTAGGCCATTTTACCAACTAACTTATAAAATAAAGTTTGTATTTAAATCATTATACATTACTATATATAAATAATGATGTATATATATATATATACAATTATAAGTGTAGCTATAGATGGATTTATGATTCTATAAAAGTTCTAATGTTATCTAATTGAGCTTAACCTATATCGATTATCATCTAATATTATTGATTTACTCAAAAAGAAGTTCAAACTATAAATATATATCGAAAGAGCGAATTATAAATAATTACGGTTATACAATCGAAAGACTGATTACGCCGTTACTTCGTTATTGCGCGATCATTCAAATTAACCGCTCATTGTATACTTATTATGTACAGAATAATACACGTCATGGTATCTAAATAAAGTGAAAACAACAACGACGACGGCGACATGTTATCGATAGTTTTATATTATAAATAAATTTGTGTATTTCAAGTACTCACATACCTATAGCGTAAAGTATCGTAACTATTTCGTGTACTAATTACGCTATCACTTATACATTTTTATATTTAACATCTACTCGTTATACATTGTTATACGAGAAGATAGAGAAGGAGAGAGAGCGGAGAGGGGGAAGGGGGAGAGGATAAACATACCACCCCATCCCCCCCCTAGAGTATACGACGAGCTGAGAATAAACGTCACTAAACGACAACCCTACACGATGACCGAGACTTAAGTAAATCGTACTTACATACGACAAACACAACCGTTGGCCGAGCATCTAGTATATTTTTAGAAAGTTTCTAATCTAACCTCTCTATCGCTAAATCACACGATGTATCACAATGATGTCTAATATTATTTATAAATGTATGTGTGTGTGTATGTATGTATGTAAGTGTGTGTGGTATAATTTCGTCTTGTTCGGGGGCGTATCCATCACTTCCAGCCCCCGCTAGCGCGGAGATTATCGCGAACGGTGACTTCTACGAAGACACAGACTACGATGCGAACAACAAA
>OZ025239.1:26247382-26307382 GCA_964019155.1 Osedax fenrisi
GTACAATTGAATGTAGTGTGTGGCACTTTGCGATAGAGGCGCTGCAGTCGCTGCAGCCCACTACTAAATACCTACTACATTTTAAATTAATATTATTTATTTATACATATATATTGATAATTACTACAAATTTCAATGTACTATCTAAACTGAAAATAAAATTATATATTTAAAATATATCATATCGACGTTCCTCGTAATTTTGTCTATTTAAATTGAAGATATCGTACTATTTTATTGATATTTATAATCTAAATCCTTTGATATTGATAGAAGTCACTTTAATCTATTTCGACGAAAAGCCTACTGTTTTAATATTGACGTATATAATATATATAATATAGTCATATGACTAATATCCAATCAAAATCACTGATACCATTTTGTTAATTTATCGATATAAGTGCCATTCGCATCATAGATTTAGGGTACTCTAAATCTATGATTCGCGAATACGATATATCTATCTTTTACATGCATTGCATGCATCAATTGCTTGCGTCTACTTTCTTTATATCAATGGTGTGCGCGTTAAACTACGAAGAGAGGTGACGGCATTAGAGATGCTAATAATTTAAGGATATACACTATACACTACCTATATACATTAACCTCTCATCGGTTAACCTAACTACATCAATAGACTAGAATGAAGAGAACGGCACCATCAAATCAGTAATCGTAGTAAATAGTGTTAACCTACTTATAACGTTGGTGTGGGGAAATGGACACTCCTGAATAATCAGATAAATACCACATACCACCTATATATTGTCATACATAACGACGTATAGTATTGTAAGGTTAACTGTATCGATAATAATGCGTCACTACATATCAACCGAAGTAAAGTCTAGATCTAGAAATATATTATAATAATAATAATATTCATTTATCGAATCGCATATACAAATATCGGATACAAATGTACCGATAGGGGAGAGTGCTCGAATACTGACATGCATGTAATATCGATAAATATTCTAAAAAATATACCCTAGAGATATTCTAAAATATAACTCCAATCAAAAAATAATTAATTTACGAAATATTAATTAATATAATTATAATATATATAAGTATACATTTTTTTTTAAATATTTATATTTTTTTAATTATAAATAATAAACTGATTGTTACGACTCTAAATTTATGAAAATTGTGAATCATAATATGTATTCTCAATCGTTTAAAAATTAAAAATACACATTATAGATCATAAATTATATTTTACTCTGTGAACAAAATATTTTATATATTTCATAATATGTTACAAAGTAATTAACGTTTTCCTAAGTAACATACATTTTCATAATACTGACACCCTAATTGAACATAATATCGATACCCACATTTAAGTTAAGCTTATAATGCATATTTTTAAAGAGTAGAGATAATCATTAGCACTTGTTGCACATATGGAAATATAATCGTTAGAAAGCAAAATCTGAAAAAAAATTGTAATTCATATATAGTGCGACTAGCTTCTTGCCTGGAATTTGTACATAGAAGAGATAGAAATTTAACATAGATTAGATACAAATATACTTTAAATATATATATATATATATATATATATATATATTAACACCCTATATACATCAATTATCAATAATAATATATACAAGTAATACTATTGTATATATATATATATATATATATATATTTAAAGTATATTTGTATATACATAAGTATATGGTTATAACAATATATTGTTACTTATAATGAATATATTAATTGCGTGTTTATTGCCCATTTATATCTGATTGGATATTAAATAATATATGGTATATCTAAATATAGATATATTAAAGGTGTCAGTAATATGTGCAATCTGATTGGATATTAAATAATATATGGTATATCTAAATATAGATATATTAAAGGTGTCAGTAATATGTGCAAAAGTAGCCATATTGGGGACACTGCACATAATACGGACAGCTCTGTTATCTCAGAGTTAAACAAATTCAATTAATTTTAAAATATCTATTATATGTATACCTACTTAATATATATAAATAAAAATGGGAAATATTTAATTAAGAAATAATAAAGTTATGGCGATGTTATGGTGTCGGTATTCGAGTACTCTCCCCTATATTGCTATACTGATGTAGATACCAAATGATATCAATGCTCGGCGTATTATGATATATAACGTAATAAACTTGGAGGTAATGAACATTTCATAGGTGCATGGGGCCGCCACAAAGTGAGAGTGATCATCTGATAACGATTGTTCCGGCTCAGTGATTTTAGATTAAGTTTAGATGTTTTATATGCAAAACACACTATTCAATTTGAGCTTATATTGACGATGCTAAGACCATTACAAATTAGTACACAATTTCCCAGAATAATATTATAGACAAATTATTTCTAATGTATTCTATGATATTACGCATGCACAGTTCATTTATTTACATTTAAAATTTAAATACATTTATTATAAATTTTATTATTATTAAATTGGATTAAATAATATACATTTTCTAGAAATCCATATTTCCAAATAAAAATCCTAGAAATGTTGTTAATTTATTTCATTTATAGGAGAAAAATTAAAAAATTAAATTGTTTCTATATTCCATAATTAACATACTTATTATATATGATATTTAAATTTCATAATACAAAAAAAATAATTAGTAGTTTAAAAATCACTTTTTAGTAATTTTGAAATTTCCATGTTACATTTCATATTCTCACTATGTAAACTTCTAGGAATAGTCAAAAATTAATAAAAATGTTGATGACTTATTATTATACTATATAGAAGGTGTTCTATGTTAGGCTATATTTACAGACCCATATTTAGTGAATACCACAAAGGCAGTTAAAAAAAAGAAAAATATGCGTCAGCGGGGAATCGAACACCGATCGACTGCTTGGAAGGCAACCATGCTAACCATTACACCATGGTGCACTGACGCTTCACAATATATTGTCATCATATTGTCATATTGTCATAATATTGTCATATAATAATATAGAGAATATATATATATATACATATATTTAGAAATATCCGAAAATATCTTCGAAATACATTGGTATATATACTTATATAGAAATACCTACACATATAACTATACACACACATGAATAGGAACCTCATCGATGATAAAACCGAAGCGTACGGAGTCCCTGAGGAAAGCCTTCATGGGTCCCATGTCGCCGCCGTTCTGCAGGGAGTTGTAGTGGTGCGACAGCAGGTTCACAATGTCCGTCTGGGTCAGCACGTTCATCGTCTGTACGTCTTGGATGTGTCGAACTGTCGCGCACAGTGGTAGCAGTTAAATGTAACAGTTGTGCAAATTGACGGCTCTGTATACGCTATTGTATGTGCCCATTATTGAATGTGTTGTGTTGTCCTGGCCACTTCACAGGTATGTATAACATGTATAAGTCTACGACTTATTGAGGGGTCCATTTGTATCGTATTCAATATATATATATATATATATTATATAATATATATATATAATATATATATATATATATATATACACGTGATTTCAATTAATAAATATTTTATATAATCATTATAATAATGCCAAATAAAATTAGTTATATTAGTGCATTAACTTAATGATTAAGTTGAGTTAAACATGTAGTCGGTGATTAAACTTATTAGTGCTTGTGTTTATAGCTAAGCGAGCATTATGTAACTAAATGAAGTAACCTCTTCCCGAGTACATTAATAACATAAAACTGAGAAATTAGATACAAAAAAATAACCAAATAAGTAAATATAAAATAGTGACATATGAATATATAAAATAATGCTATATAGAAAGTGAAATAATGAACTATATGGTTGATAAAGTATAATTTTATATAAATTTTCATTATATAAACAACATAAACGTATATATATGTGAGAATATTACATAAGATAACCATCTGTAATTCCTTGATGACGCAGTAATTTGAATATTCCTATAAACTTCTGACCCTCTTCTCTATTTAGAAATGCCGACGTTTTCGGAAGACTACGATGTAATAGCGACCATGTAATAGTGATGATGCAATAGTATTACGTAATGTATCACACGGGGATAAAGATCTGGAATTTCATGCGCGTGATGCCAGTCATAATTCAGAGGGACAAAGATTTAGGATTTATAAAATAAAGCGCTTATATACATTACAATCGTTGAATAGAAATAATGTCGCGCACGCTGGTGATTGATATTGAAGTCTGTGATAGCTAGGGGCGTTGCAACGAGGGGGGGGGGATATGTCACCCCACTTTAAAATCTAGGGGGACCTCCTAGATGTTAACGATTACATTAGGGTGAGATATAACATACGCTAGGTTGTTCATTATAATAACTTTAGTTAATGAACTTGATACATTTTAATTTATATATATATAATAATAGTTTATACCTTTAAATACAAGTAGAAACAAGTTCTCTAAATTGTAATCCAAATAATGTTAAAAAAAATAATTATAATATATATATATATATAAATATATACTCAACTCATGATATCCAAAAATGACCCTATTGTATATTTGGTTAGTTATATTTATGTCAATACATTTAAGAACAACTCTATATTCCAGTATATCAGTGACATTCTAACTGTCATAGGATACTGGGAAGTGATACACCCTCTCCCTCTCTCCACCCCTTCTACCTCCTCTCTCTATATATGTCATCTATATATGTATATATATATATATATATATATATATATATATATATATATATAATATATATATTATATATATATATATATATTTAAAAGTCTTGTTGAGGTCAATTGAGATAATAGAACATTTATCACATTTTTCTAAAGTGTCAGTAACAAATTCAATTGTATCAATTAAAGCATAAGACGTTAAAATATTATCCCTTAAATATTAGGCATACTGTGAATCAATTATAATATTATATATTTATGATGATGATGATGATGATATTAAGTTTATTAGCACTAAAATAGGGTCATGTAGACCCCTTCGCTCGCGCGGGAAGAAAATAATAATAAAATAATAGTAATACGATAATAATTTAATAATAATATACATATTATATATATTTTATATATTTATCTATATAATGATACGAAGCTTACAGAAGTTGAGTTAACCTATTGAAATACGAGATAAGTGTACTGTAGGGGGGCATCTGAGAGAGGTTCTGGTTCAACTGAAGGAACGTCCAATTGCAAAGCATTCGGTAGATGGAAAACTCTGAATCCGTGTAGAGTCTGTGTTGAGAAACGATTATTGTACATACGCGTATTAGAGCAAATATTTAAGTGTATTTAGTGTAATAGAAACGTATTGTAAGTAGGTTTCTTTATTCTACCCTTGAATGATTTTATCGTTTTTATAAATAGATTTATATTTTAAATATATATTTACAAAGAAATACGAATTGAAAAAAATAAAGGACATTTTATTTTTAATAAAGAAATACCGCAAGTATTTTTGAAATCACTGAAATATAAGTAAGTAAATATACCACTGAAGTATATATGCGGGTATATATTTCGGAGTACAAAAAGTTATCATTGCAGAGATAGAGATTGGTTTTAATAAATTTCACATTATAATGAATAGCCAATAGATTTAGGTTTAACATGATACAACAATGTGTTCATTTTTCTATTAAATTACATGCAATTAACGCTTAGTTTTCATCATATAAATAATAATTGAGAGCAAATTTGTTTACATTTCAAAAGTGTGTAGTTTGATACGAATCTACAGTAAAAACACATGTAAACAACACATTTATCAGAAAATTCAACCCGTATACTATCTACCTATACAGTGTATGTAGTGGTTCATGTTTTGTGTACGAAATCCAATTATACGATTTCGCGTGAGTGTTATATCTTTCCTTAGCAAAAATCTATGGATAGTTTCTATATAAATATCCGTTACAATATTTGATATTGAAGTATATCGTTCACGTGCGTAACGCTATACTAGACAGTGTGTTTAGTACTTGTTCTTCTCTCTCCCGTTAGATACTAGCTCCACCTAGAGTAGCGCTATCTAGTGTAATGCCACCTAGAGTAGCGCCACCTATAGTAGCACCACCTAGAGTAGCGCCACCTATAGTAGCACAACCTAGTGTAGTGCCATCTAGTATGTAACCTGGAGGACGCGAGTATCGTGTAGATCATGTCCTCCGTTAGCTGGCGTAGATTGATGTGTTTCGAGAGCTGTGGGGTGGTGGGCGATGGGGCGGGGCATTACGTAATGTAAACGGTGGCCATGTGGAGGGTGGAGTGTGGAGGGCGGAGGCGGGGCATTACGTAATGTAAACGGTGGCCTAGTAGTAACGTAAAGCTGAAGCGAAACTCGCGAATAATAGCTTGTAAAACCGTTTTTGTGAATATTCACCTAAGTGCAACGAGATCTATAAATACCGCGATTGTTTTTCGCTAGTGTCGAATATTCGCAAATTCGCAAGCGAGGTATCTTAGCTTAACGAAACAAAGATATATCCCAATCTACTTGATTAAATAACACGGTTAGACGTAACTTAATTTCATAGGGGGCGGTAATAGCACTAATCGTAATCTGATTTATATAGATCACAATTCTATAATCACTGAATTAAATGTAAACAATGTTAAAACGATGTTTTCTGCTTCTCTAAATCGGTGTATTGAAATAGACGTCTATTGCTTATTTCATGAGGGAAATTAAACTTTAAAATATCTTACTGAACCGATGTATATTTTCGATGTGTACACTTACTTTTATAAAATGAAAAATATAATCTATATTTATAATTTACGTTCAAAGTTGCACTCACCTTGGGTATGAGATTCAGTTCAAGCCAACGATGCAGAGAATAGATCAACTCTTCTTCTCCATACTGACGTGTTGTAGGTTATGTGTTGTGGGTGATTGTCATAGTTTGTATTATGTATTGCTTACTATATAATATATAGTATATATATAAATATATATAAATATATATATCAAAGATTTTCCAAAGGAAAGATATTGCACTTGTGTATATTTGTGTAACCTAATAATTCGATATGGCCATCTAGCGGTATTAGTATGATTATAAGAATTTTCTATATTTATTGTAATTTTGAACTGACAGTTTTATCAAATGTCAATATTTTAATAATATTCTTTTATATGGATAATATTGTATATGTATTTTAAATTAAAAAATTCGCATAGAAAACTATATCATTATATGTTGAAATATAAGTGTTTATTTGTAATATACTTTAAGAATAGTATATTCAAAGTATAAAAGTACAATATTAATTTTAAATGTTCTAAAACTATGAATTATTAACATATTAAATTCAAATTGGAGCTGTGAATATTTCGTAATTATTTGTCATTTTTAATTATACATTATTATAATGATTATATAATATTGTTTATTTAATTAAACACTATATTATACCTATATATATTAATGTAATATAATTATTATAATATGTTATATATAATATAATAATATATTATAAATGATGATATATATTATCAATTATATATATTTAATATATAATATTATAGGTATAGCAATGAGATTTTTTTTTTGAAGCTAGAATAAAATTATTGATACCATTGGAAAGAGGATGAAGAAGTAATACAAGTTTCATATTTTACTTTTTTGATATAATTAATAATAAAAAAGTTATGTTGATAATAACAATTTATTTATTATAATATCACATGATTTAACATTTCATATACTATTTCGCCATCTAGTGTTAATGTTGTTTTTTCATTTTAAATTTACATTTTTAGGTACTAGAGATAGATAGGGAGTGCAATATCTTTCCTTTGGAAAATCTTTGTATATATGTTACAGTGATTATCATGTAGTATTATTTATATTATATAATATAAACAATATTAGAAATGTTTAATTTTAAATAAGTTCTAAAATGTTATGTTAAACAATGTTCTGTTAGATGAATTAATAAACGCAATGTTCGTAAACAACATCGATACCCTGAAGGGTGCTAGTATCTTACCCCTACTAATGTGCTGTTTAACCCCTCAATACGGGACAACAATATTTAACCTTTTTCGCTACTTTCAGAGCCTCGCATATCGTGGAACTTGTCACCTTCTCCAGTATTAGTCGTACACAACTAATTATAGGACATATTAGGATTTATATATATATACATGTATAATTATCATATTCATTATATAATATCATAATACTATTAATTTTAATCTATTTAAAAAATATATCTGCAAACTAAACGAAATCACTTTAACTAATGAACAACTTAGGTGATTACTTCACTAAAATGTTAATATACATATACAAATATTGATGAATCGTCACCAATCAACAACTATTTCATTTACTGGCATAACGGCATACATATTTACGTAAAGTAAACAAGCTTAGTCACGTGACCTATACAGTTACAACACGTGGGCGTGACATAACACCTATGTTTACACCACATGAGCGTCACATGACCTCTATGTTTACACAACATGAGCATCACATGACCTCTACGGTTACACCACGTGGAAGTCACATGACCTCTATGTTTACACCACGCGACGTAACCGAGCGTTCCCATTCGTCGTCGACTAACTGTAGTCGAAGTCTCTCGAAGCCTAGTTCATGACTCGCGGCCAGCACTGAAGGGCAGTCGAGGTCGCTGACTTCCGAGTTGTCGTGATACAGGTTGCCGAGGGTAACAGCTAACGCTACGAGGTCGGGGGCAAAGGTTATTCAGGTTCAGGTGACTTGTTTACGGAGTGAGTATAGGTACTAGGAATATGGGCTCCTATGTCTGGCATAATACACAGCTTGATTATAGAATAGTGTTACTGTTGTATTATTATCTCTCTATCAAGTATAGTAAGCTCGGTATTATAAAATGTATACTTAATTAATGAGGATGGAGGAGGAGGAGGTGGAGGAGGGGGAGGAGGAGGTGGAAGAGGAGAAGAAGGTGGAGGATGATGAGAAGGAGGAGGGGGAGGAGGAAGAGAAGGAGGAGGAGGAGGAAGTGGAGGAGGTGGAGTAGGAGGAGGAGGTGAAGGAGGTGAAGGAGGAGGTGGAAGAGGAGAAGGAGGTGGAGGATGAGGAGGAGATGGAGGAGGTGAAGGAGGAGAAGGAGAAGAAGGTGTAGGAGGAGGAGGAGGAGGTGAAGGAGGAGGACTGAGGTACTAACCATGCTGCGTGACTAGCTCGTCGTTAATCTCAAGTTCTAGGTGAATCTGTTTCTGTGGTTTCTGGTTGTTACAGACGCGATGCACGCCTCCTATCCTCACCTGCTTGGGCATCTCCTTCCTAGCGTCCTGTACGAAGGGTGGCGAGGGCGAGGGTGAGGGGGTGTTACGTCGCTGTCTACTGGTGGTGGTGTCTAGCAGACGTGTTATTACGACATCTGATACGCACTGTTAGTTAGTACTGTTTATTATACGACATCGATAGTGTAATTATATATGGATATATTAATGTGTACATATATATATATTATTTTGAAGCCCTTTAGAAGAAAACATTATATAAATATCATTGTAATTTAACGGGAGAAAAAATATTATTATTATATATATATATATATATATACATTAATAATTTCTATAACAATTATAAATTTCCATATATAAATATTCGTATACTCGTACGCATGTAGTACGTGGCTACCGTTGCTACGACTACGATTACTAATTACGAAGGTCGTGTCCTACTCACAGATTCCGAATAGTTTTCAATGAGTTTGTTCAAGGTCAGCGATTCCCGCAGCATGGTGTGATGCAGCAGCCACGAATCGTTCATGCAGCTCAGCAGGATATCTGTGCGCACATGTGTGTGTGTGTGTGTTGTTGTTTTTGTTGTTAAAGTATTTATTTAAAGTATTTAGTTAAAGTATTTAAGCACATCATTAATAATAATAATTCTATAATGTGGATCGAACAATATATATCACATATAGATAAAAATAGCGAATGTATATAATTCGCAATCGTGTGAGTGTGTGTGAGTATGTGTGTGTGTGTGTGTGTTATGTAATATATAGGTGGATATCACCGCAAGGGTCAACATCTCACCCGTACAACCTCGGGGGGGGGGGGGGGGGGTGCCAGGTTTTGTTCTACTCGACTACAGCGGAGGAAGGAGTGTGGACGCGCATCGTAATGAAAGCGATATGATGGTTGGGAAGGGAAACATGGCGATGTTTATAAATACTAAAACTATATGTAGTATATATATATATTGTTATTATTATTGTTATTCTATTTTAGTGGAGTCCTTTCATCCCATCCAGGAAGTTAGATGAAGTTTTCATTTATAACCGTATATGGCTCTAATGTCCCTTCGAAGCCGCTCTCGTGTTAAGCATCCATGATTTTAACGTGAGCCGATCATTTTTTAAATGCAATTATATAAGATCACTTCTAAATATTATTCAAGACCTATGTTATAGGTCCGGGCGGAGTTTTAACTCGCGCCCTACTGTTTGAGTGTCCGACGCCTTAGCCACTGAGCTACCCAGGCAATTATAATCGATACCAACTACCACGGCTCTTATCATGTGACATTATTATGGTATATATGATTCACATGGTGATTATGGGTGTCGTTGGATAATACAAATAATACAAAAACAAATAGAAATGATGGAACGAATTACAATGCTTTTGAATGGATATATAATTTGCGTTCGAATAATTAAGTTTGTAAGTTATTCGAAACTATTTTCTGAAATCATATTTTTATAACATCGCCAATTGTATATCATTTATAGCATCATTTATAGCGTCATGTATAGCATCATTTATAGCATCATTTATAGCATAATTTATAGTATCATTGATAGCATAATTTATAGCATCATGTATAGCATCATTTATAGCATCATTTATAGAATCATTTATAGCATCATTTATAGAATCATTTATAGCATCATTTATAGCATCATTTATAGCATCATTTATAGAATCATTTATAGCATCATTTATAGCATCATTTATAGCATCATTTATAGCATCATTTATAGCATCATTTATAGAATCATTTATAGCATCATTTATAGCATAATTTATAGCATCATTTATAGCATCATTTATAGCATCATTTATAGTATCATTTATAGAATCATTTATAGCATCATTTATAGCATAATTTATAGCATCATGTATAGCATCATTTAAAAAATCATTTATGCGTGATATCCGTTGTAATTATAAACATAAATCATGAACTACCTATATCCGATCGCTCGCTCGCGCATTAACCTGGTGCGTTGCGCCTGCATCGCTCCGAGTGATGCCTGAACACGTCCTGAGGCAGATGTTTGTACGTCACCGAAGTCCTCAAAGGGGGCAGTGATTGACAGCTGTCGAGTGAATGTACGCTAACTCGTTATCCGGCGATCATTGGTAATGAGAAAAGTTACGCGCGCGCATTAAAGAGCTACGTTGAATTAATCTATGTATGTAGTTATTATATGTTCGGTGTAATTAGCCTTATAGGGACATACACCGTATAGCTATTTTATATATAATAATATACATGTATACTGAATATATATACATCGTTAGAATAAGTGTACGATTGTAATCATGTTATATTTATAGAGACGTTTTCAGTAATTTCAATATTAAATTAATAATTATATACATTATATATGTGTATATATATTAATTAAAATTAAAGAAATATCATTTACCTCTGAGTGGTCATCGGGCGTCCATTTGTCTTAGGGGACATGAGTCTGGACGTAGGACGGAAGGTGATGTACTTGAAGTTGTACGGCTCACGCATGTCAGAGTTCACAGAGAAGGCGGGAGTTTCAGCTGTGTGTGTGTGTGTGTGTGTGTGGGTGTGTGTGTGGGTGTGTGTGGGCATGTGTTATTACTTATTGTGTTATGCTTAATGATATAATGATATAATGATATTAATAGTGTTGTTTTTAATTTAGTAATATATTATATATATATATAAAAGAGCGATATAACATAAGAGCGGCTTCGAAGGGACATTAGAGCCATTTATGGTTATAAGTGAAAACTTCATCTAAGTTCCTGGATGGGATGAAAGGACTCCACCATAAACAAAATGACAATGACAATATATACCTATATAATAGACTATATATTTATGATAGTAAACTATATTAATTCTCAATTGTGACAATATTCTAAAACATCGATATACTACCTAACTTATAATTAATTATATATCAAATATCTTGCTTTCAATAGTTGATATAAAACGTGCGGTCGCTACTCCATACACGAGTAACAGT
Source organism: Osedax fenrisi (assembly GCA_964019155.1). Classification (NCBI taxonomy): domain Eukaryota; kingdom Metazoa; phylum Annelida; class Polychaeta; order Sabellida; family Siboglinidae; genus Osedax; species Osedax fenrisi. The sequence goes on from OZ025239.1 coordinate 26,259,626, forward strand.
TCTCTATACCAGAGTTAATGCGCATCACCGAAAACTATCTAATCATAGATATTAAGGTATCGCCTCGTCGCTTCCAACTCTTTCCTGCTCCCGATGTTTTCAAGTCAAAGCTCAAAACATACCTTTTTTCCCAATAATACATTGAAAGCATGTCCGAAAACTTCAATAAAGAAGTTGATGGAAGTGCCTAAACCAATTAGGTAACAGGTAACAGGTAACGTTACCCTGCTCGGGTGGCTAACAGGTATTATGCCCTACCAAAGGACAGCCTGGTTTTGTCAGGCACCGCTTATTGGTTATTCGCAGCTAACATTAAGTAACGATTATAAATATCGTAACTCACTACACTGTCATCGTAGTCATACATGGATTCATTACACGGTCGTAACTGTTACTGACAGATTACTGAGTGAATCATATGGATATGGCTTGTTTAAAAGGCAAGATTTACGGTAATCCTTTGTACATGATATGATAATTATATGTAGATGTTAGTATATATATATATATATAAATATATATTTAAGTTTAAATTAACTGGATAAAGTAATAACGAAAAATATAGTAAGATTCCAATGAATTTAGAAATTAAAGTCATGACACTTCATATTACTAGAGATGTTAAACATGGACTATATACCACTAGATAGAGGGGTATAGTATGTATATGAGGCATAAGAGATGTAAGTAGTTGTATCAAGTTTGGCAGTGTTGATATAGATGTATCTGTTAGCGGTTTCAGATTCGACGGAAAACAACTTACTAATTGTAACCAAATATCTCACTTAAAACAGATTGTTAATCAATACTCTCGAGTTAAAGCCGAAATGTAGAAAGTTAGTTCGCAGAAAACTTGAAACAAGCGATTGCGAGCGATTGCATAAGCGAGTGGGATTTAAACGTGGAGTATACGCGCTACTACCTACACCTCTGCCTACGTGTGTTAATACTAAGAGAAAGACTCGGGTCTAGAGATTCACTAATAAGGCTGCGGATTATAATCTATATATAGATATTGTGTGGGTACACCACAATTTACAAAGCGTGGACGACCGAAACGAAACTATATAAAGCAACTAACTGATGACACAGGCCTAACGGTGGAAGAAGCGAAGACAGCGATGAAAGATAGAAACACCTGGAAAAAGATTGTAGAATATGCTCGGGAAACTATCCCGATCTGGTAAGGTAAGGTAACGCCACAATTAGCGCGATAACGCGTACCGGGACGACTATTGTAGAAGAACTTACGTCTAAAGCGTTACTAATAATATCGGTCGAAGGAAATATAGTCATTGAATGATTTCACTGTAGAACGCGAGTGAAATAAAGTCTACGTCGAATACATTGGGGTATGTGTACGCGTTACGTGACATCGAATGTAACATAGCATGTGACATAGCATGTTAAATGGCATGTGACATAGCATGTGAAATAGCTAAATCATTGTAGTCATTATAAAAAGAGAGTCTATAATTCACATTAAAAAAAATAGTTTAACAAAGAAGTTATAGAAGGTATAGAAGTTATAGAAGGTATAGAAGTTCTATTGAACTTATCGAGATTTAGCACTCAATAAACTATCTATATATCTATCTATCTAAAGAGTGTAACGTGTAGTATTCTTGTTAATGTACTAGTAACCCATCGGTGTGGTAAACCAATGTTAACTGATATAAGTGGGGCGTCATAATTAGAGAATAATGAATGCCGAGACGAGAGAGAAATATATGTGTAACTTTAAAATATTGAGGTTCAGTTAAGGAAACTAAATTATATAAGGTAGAGTTGAGTTATATGATGATGATGATTCTATTTTAACGCTAATTCAATTATAAAATTCTTATAGTGTGACAATAATATATAAAATACAATAAATAAATGTAATAATAAGTACAACGTGGCGAAAACGAATATATTTGAAGTTCAGATATCGTGAACGAGGAAGTACTTCTTTAGTTTATGTTTGACGGTGGTAGTTGATATGTTAACTATAGAGTAAGCAGGGAACACATAAACTGTAGGACTTATAGTGTATGGAATTAGCCTGAAATGATAACATAACTGGCAATTCCACATTTACTGAGACACGCGCGCAGTTTTATTATAGGAATACTTGATTAGATGATAATAAGTACGACGGAAAATTCCACTCTATGTTCGACGAGAATCGTGAGTTTAGTATAAGGGGACGCGATACCATCGTTTGGTTTACATGTAAAAGATACGAAAAAATGCTATGTTTAGAAATCTATTAACTCAAAAAATATTCACTTTTTTTTTTTTTTAATCCATTAATAATATTCAATATTTTTATATTATATGTTGAAATTTATAGATGTTTACATATCTTAAAAAAAAATAATTTAAATATCTGATAAAAAATGTTAATTTTCCAACTAACTTGCTAATTAAAATTTTTTAAATAAATATTTTTTAATTTTGACAAATAACTTTAATCTTACAGGATTTATCTAGTTATATTGAAAAAATGAAGAAAAAATATTCAATTTTACAAAAGTTAATACTAGTTATGTCAGCATGATTGGTCACAAATAATTATTCTGAGTAAATCAAGTTTCAAATATAATATATGAATCAGGGTTGATGGTTTTTTCGGTTTTTTCGTAAAAACCAAAAAACCCGGTTTTTATCGGTTTTTATCGGGTTTTATGGTTTTAACGGTTTTTACAATACAAACAAGTTCAAATTATAATTTTTTCATAACAAAAAATTAACTAAATTGTATTATTTTCATTATAATTTTAAATATATAGACATCACATAATGGAAGAGTTGGAATCGTAGAATATATTATTTTTGATTGTTACGAGTATATTATATATATTAAAAAAAAATATTAAATATTATCAAGCCTATCAAATATTATTTAATACTATTATATTATTGTTATCATAAAATAGATTATTAGCTATATGTAATTAAAGTGGTCTTGAATCAATAACAGGGTTGATGGTTTTTTCGGTTTGTACGTAAAAACCAAAAAACCTGGTTTTTATCGGTTTTTATCGATTTTTATCTGGTTTTTATGGTTTTTTCAAAATAAACAAGTACAAATTATAATTTTTTCATAACAAAAAATTAACTAAATTGTATTATTTTCATTATAATTTTAAATATATAGACATCACATAATGGAACATAATTATTATTCAACATTATAATAAATTTAATAAGTTCCTCAGTTAAAAACCATTATTGTTAAATAATTATAAATGAATAGATATCATTTTTATAGCTATTTAAATAAAAATATAATATCAAATGTAATTATATAATATGATTACATTTGATATTATATTTTTGATTCATATTTATAACATTTAATTTGATAATATAATAGTTAAAAATATTATAGTTATTTTATTTGCGTTTAGAGTATTTCGGCTATAGCCACACCCATAGTCCCACCCCTTTTGAAATCGCCGGCTACAGTGTCTGGTAACCGTTACAATATACTAAAAATTGTAGTCTAAAATAGTACTTTACTTAAGTTTGGTAATATTTGGCTATTACAGATAAATAACTATTATTAATAATAATGTATTATCATAAAAACTATAATTTAAAAGTTAAATTAATTTGTTAAAAACCGTAAAAACCGACGAAAAAACCGATTTTAAAAACCGAATCAACCCTGCTTTTAAAGCAGTGCTTTACTTCATATTATTTAGTAAAATGATTAAGTTTGGTAATATTTGGCTATTACATATAAATAACTATAATTAATAATAATGTATTATCATAAAAACGATATATTTTTACATTTCAATATATAAATAATTCATAATTAGAATATTCTGCCTAATGGTGGCGTAATTAAATTTGTTATCACATAATCATTGTATCGTAGGCATGTAAGTGTAATTAGATGAGAGTCCTAGCCACTCACTGATATAACATATAATGTAGGCAATTATAACTTATAATTTAAAAGTTAAATTAATTTGTTAAAAACCGTAAAAACCATAAAAACCATGGTTTTTACAACTTGAAAAAACCGTAAAAACCGACGTAAAAACCCATTTGAAAAAACCAATTTTAAAAACCGAATCAACCCTGATATGAATATAAACAATATGATTATACAGGTACAAATAATATAATATAAACAAAATGAATATAATTTAAACACCATTTTAAAGATAATATTTGAAATATTATAATTTTACATTAAAAAAAATTTGAAATTCAATTTTTTTTCGAAAAAATCAATGGTATCGTGTCCCCTTAATATATTGATGAGGAATAGGAGAATGGGTGCAAGATAAAACATCATTACTATGTACCTGTGATATCTGAGAGGACGAGGTGAATGGGTTGAGGTACTTATGTTTTGTGTTCGAATATCACATGTATATATGTATAGTAATAGACGGACATATATAGACATAATAAATGGAATTAGCGATAGGCGTAGAAATATTCTTAGTACAAAGTTCTTGAGTAGATGGTAATTAATATATATATATATATATATATTAAATAAAAACATAGGGAAAGATAATTATCTCATTAATTCTAGATTTAGCAAACTTCTAATTTTTATTAAGTTGAATAAATAATTATGTAATCATAGCTTCTAAACTACTGTTACATCATAACATCTTTCATAGTATTACACCAGAGTTATACGCCTACTATTACATCATAACCTCGTAGCAACTATTACATCACAGCTAACCGGTGATGATGCCGACAATGCTGCCCTTGGAGTGAGCGAGTCCCTGATTGAGCGCTCGTATCGCCTGCGACGTGCCCAGCAGATCGCTGCCCAGTCGATGAGGTATACGCCATCGGTTGACGAGGCCCACAGTCCTTCGTACCCGGTATCTCTTCAGCTCTCGTAGCTGTGCGGTGGGTGGTCAGTAGGTAAGCTTGCATCGGGTGTGTGTGTGTGTATGTGTAAGCTTGCATTAGGTGTGTGTGTGTAGGGGCGCTGCAACAGGGGGGGACAGGGGGGGGGATATGTCCTGGAACATTGTCCCCCCCATTTTAAAATCTAGGGGGACCATCTATGTATTGGTCCCCTCCCCCACTTTTACCACAACATTTATTTCAATTGGTTGATCCCCCCTACATACACACCATCGTTCCAGCGCCACTATGTATGTGTAGCTTATATTTAATAGTCTGTAAACACATATATATATATTGATAACTGCCTGTGTAGCTCAGTTAGCTAAGGCGTCACACATAAACAGTAGGACGCGGGTTCGAGCCTCGTCCGGACCATTAATTAAGTTTTAAAAATGGGTCTTAGCATTATATTTAGAAGTGATCTTATATAATTGTGTATAAATAAATGATCAGCTCTCGTTAAAACCATGGATGTCTTAACACGAGAGCGGCTTCGAAGTGATATTAGAGCCATATATGGTTATAAGTGATAACTTCATCTACATTCCTGGATGGGATGAAAGGACTCCCCCAAATAATAAAATAAAATAACTATATATATAGGATATAGTGTATATACAAAGATTCAGCATATCAAAGTGATTATACTTTGTGATTAATATTCTCGCTGATAGCGGTAGTATCGAAATCACTGGAATAGATTTAGGTTTGGCGCGGTTTCTATATAACAATGTTTTCGATGCTCTATTAAATTACATGTGATATAAATTAGATTTTAGTCTCCACATAGATATGTATATTAGTAATGAACAGTTAGTTTTCAACATATGAATAATAATTTAAAACATTATTTTACATTTTAAAAGTGTATAGTTTGATATGAATTTAAATTATTAACAACACATAGTTCCAAAAAGTTACCCTATATAGGTGGTGATGTTAGTTTATGTATACAAAATCGATTATATATATATATATATATATATTTACTTAGATTTAAACTTAAATGATTCACGAATGGTGTTAACTCACTAAATTGCAAACATGTGTCATAAATGTAATCGAATAATTAATCATAAACGGGGTAATAATTACAAAATATTAATCTCTATATATATTATTTCTCTTAATCGTCGTACGACGCTAGCGAGCGAAGCGAGCTACCGGACCTTCTACGAGCGAAGCGAATCTCGCTCGGCACCAATTTTTTCCACATTTATAAATCTAATACCCTCTAGATAATAAATCGTCGATAATATTTATATATATCGATTATATAATTAGGACACGGTTAGTATACGCGATTTACATATAATTTACATATATTTATATATTTATTCTATTTATAAATATTCTATTCATCGATCGAGGCATTCTATCATTCTCTCGATTCTCTATGGCGGAGATAGGTAAAAATCTCTATATCGCGTATACGGACGACATAAAATACGTTATATACGAAATTTTTTCACCAGTTACTAATATTACTCGAACCCTAATAATACTAGATTTCGTTAAATTTAAATTTCGAGTTTATAAAAAAAAATGTCCTATCTCCGCCGTTACAAAAAAAATTTACGCAATATTTTCGTTAACGTAAAAATTATACGGGCGATCTTATATCGCGTATACGGACGACATAAAATACGTTATATACACATTTTTTTCGCCAGATACTAATAATACTTCGACTTTAATAATACTAGATTTCGTTAAAGTTAAATTTCGAGATTATAAATTTTTTTTCCTATCTCTACCGTGTAAAAATTTAAATTTATAATATTCGTATCGCGTAAAAAAATCGATAATATATAGATATAATTATAAAAATAACATTTATGACGAGTATTAATATATATCGTACGTACTAGATTTCAGTTATTCGGTTTATGGAGTTTATAATAATTATTTCCTATCTCCGCCATGTAAAAATAAATTCTTAAAATTATTGGGTGATGTACAAAATCAAAATCCACGATAATGATTCGATTTCAATAATTTTAATTTTATTAAATAGATAATTAAAATATAATATCGTGGTATAAATTATGATATCTAATATTTAATATTCTTCGAGTTATGGCCGAAATAGTGAAAAATACGTGATTTCAGAGTGGTAAATTTGACCAACTTCCGGTAACGCGTTCGTCTCGATTATAGATTCAACGGATGCGGAGTACGAAAGTACCTAATATAAAATGAGAAAAACCATTAATATATGAAGCATTTGGGGTACGGATCGGTTTTAATATTTCACCAAAATTCATCGTACAAATGGTCAAGAAAAAAAATTGCAATTTAAAAAAAAAAAAAAAAATCTAATTTCTATTCTATAATGTTAAGAGTGATGAGTAGATATACATGTAACCAATCGCGGTGAGGTTGCTATGATTATTTACCTCATGAATGACTTTACAAAAGTACATTTCCTATCTCCACCATGTAAAAATTTGAATTTATAATAATTTTAACATGTACAAAATCAAAATCTATATTAATAATTCGATTTTAATAATTTTAACTGTATCGAATAAATTATAAAAGGTAACTTGGGCACTTGGGTTTGGGTTGGGTTTGGGTTTGGGTTTGGGTTGGGGGTTTGGTTGGGTTGGGTTGGGTTGGGTTTGAGTTTGTGTTGGGTTTGGGTTAGGTTGGGTTGGGTTTGGGTTGGGTTGGGTTTGGGTTTGGGTTTGGGTTTGGTTGGGTTTGGGTTGGGTTAAGTTTTAATTTTTGGAGGTTTTTTTTAGCTGCATTACTTCCCGAGTGAGCCTATAAAAGTATATTGTCACGGTTGCGGTTAGGTTGGGTTAAGTTTTAATTTTTTGTGGTTTTTTGGTCACTATTATAGTGTCTATAGTATATAAATATTGATGTAAATATATATATATATATATATATATATATATATATATATATATATATATATATATATATATATATATATATATGTATATATATAACTACTTAGCTAGGTGACTTGGGTACTTGGGTTGGGTTTGGGTTGGGTTAAGTTTTAATTTTGGTAGGTTTTTTTTAGCTGAATTACTTCCCGAGTGAACCTATAAAAGTGTATTGTCACGGTTGTGGTTAGGTTGGGTTAAGTTTTAATTTTTGGTGGTTTTTTTTAGCTGCATTACTTCTCGAGTGAGCATATAAAAGTATATTGTCACGTTTGTGGTTATGTTGGGTTAAGTTTTAATTTTTGGAGGTTTTTTTTAGCAGCATTACTTCCCGAGTGAACTTAAATAGTCACTATTATAGTGTCTATAGTAAATAAATATTGATGTATATATATATATATATATATATATATATATATATATATATAACTACTTAGCTAGGTAACTTGGACACTTGGGTTTGGGGTTGGGTTTGGTTTGGTTTGGGTTTAGGTTTGGGTTTGGGTTGGGTTTGGGTTTGGGTTTGGGTTTAGGTTGGGTTTGGGTTTTGGTTTGGGTTTGGGTTTGTGTTTAGGTGGGTTGGGTTGGGTTTGGGTTGGGTTAAGTTTTAATTTTTGGTGGTTTTTTTTAGCTGCATTACTTCCCGAGTGAACCTATAAATGTATATTAACACTGTCGTGGTTAGGTTGGGTTAAGTTTTAATTTTTGGAGGTTTTAATAAATTAATATTTATTAACATTTATTAAGCTTACTTTTATTTATATTAAATTAATATTTAGTAATAAAGGTTAGTTCTTTTGTAATAATGTACCTACTTTTTAGTAATAAAGATGTTACTTTTAGTAATAATAAAGTAGTTACATTTTATAAATAAAGTAGTTACTTTTTATTATTAATAAAGTAGTTACTCTTTAATAATAAAGTAGTTACTCTTAAGTATTAAGTAGTTACTTTTTAGTAATAAAGTAACTACTTTTAGTAATAAAGTAGTTACTTTTTAGTAATATAGTAGTTACTTTTTAGTAATAAAGTAGATACTTTTTAGTAATAAATTAGTTACTTTTAGTAATAAAGTAGTTACTTTTTAGAATAAATGTAGTTCTTTTAGTAATAAAGTTTATTTTTTTTAGTAATAAAGTTTATTTCTTTTAGTAATAAAGTTTAGTAGTATTTACTTTTTAGTAATAAAGTAAATTTGTAGTAATACATTTGCTTTAGTAAAAAAGTTGTCCTACAAGGAGCGTTAGCCCTTGATCCGGGAAAAAAGTAACCTAGTTTATAATATTATTTTACTTGTTTACAATCTCTATCTAGTGGATTCTCGAAATATAATATATTGTTCTAGTATATAAAATAAGATCCACAGTATATATTTAATAATAATCTACAATATTATGTATGTAATATGTATATAATATATATATAAAATATAATTTAATACTATGCAAATAAATAATGATTACAAGAACCTAGATGAACCATTACAAAGTGTTTATAATTAGTAATGATTATGTAATGATTATGTAATGATTATGTAATGATTATGTAATGATTATGTACTCAATTACTAAATGCTATAAATGTTATCGGGGTAATGGTTTAGCGCATGCTTTGATGTAATGGTTTAATAATTAAATATAACAACTTTTTATTAAAAGTAACATTTAATAATCGAAACAAAGACATTTTAATAATTAAATTTTACATTTTATATTATTAAAGCTTCACCTCAATATATGCGCAACGACTTTCGCTTCATAATTTAATCTCTCAAGCCATTACCTCAACACCATGCACTATATCGATATGAACATTTAGTACGGTGTTCATAAGGATTACTATTTATAGATACTTATTAGTGATTCATTATGTCTATATTTAGACGTAGTGGCCGTATAATTAACACTTTTGTCAATTTATCATACAAAGACAACAATAATTCAGCACACATTTATGTATATATAAAATATACTTTAACACTTCAATATATATTAATTAATATCGTTATATTTAAATTAACGATAGTATAACAATTGTTATAATCAAATTAGAATTGCAAAACAAAATTAGCAGTGTAAACACACGTACACCTACTCCTCTCATCCTTAAGATCAATGCAATCTGCCTCCCCCTTCAATACTCGTCTTAAGTCATCCTCTATCTAATTTCTAATTATATTATTATTATCTTTTATATTTCGTTCTTGTTACTTCCGCTTTGTTTCGTTAGTTTTGTGCTCATTTTTTGTGGCCGTTGCGTTTAATTACTATTATTGATTTTACGCGCACTTACGAGGAGTGCCATTACTTTGTAAATGAGCATAATAAACCTAACATCATCATCGGCATTCATCATATACCCACACAAACGCATACATTCTACTTATATAGGGTATCCTACTTAAGTTCTCTGATACGTAACACGCGCGTGTTGGTTACTCCTGGCCTTGGCATTACTTAGTGTAAATGTCTATATTCAACTGTAATCATAATTATCACATGTATTTCACTTTATATATATATGTATAAATATATATATATATATATATATATATATATATATATAGTGTTGTGAGTTAATAAAAAAACACATTTTAAACAGACGTTTTAAACATAGAATAAAAAACGAAAAAAACAGAAAAAAACAAGAGACATAAATTTATACATATATTTATTTAATTGTTAATATTGAAATTTAAATTTAATTTGAAAAATAATAATTTCTCTGCTCTTTTTTTGATATAATAAATTGTATAATAATTGAAAAATGAATGATTATTTAATAAATGTATAAAAATATAATATTATTATTATAATAATAAAGTTAAATTAGATTTCTTTTATGTTTTGATAAAATAAATTGTATAATAATATATATTATGTTTAATATTATATAAAAAAATAGTATGAATTTTAATATTTTTTTAATAATAATATATTAATATATAAAAGAAATATGAAAGTTCATAATATATATTATTATATAATTTATTATATCAGAACATAAAAGAAATCTAATTTTACTTTATTATTTATGATAATTTATTATAAAATAAATATGAAAGTTCATACAGCTTTTATAATATTAATTATATAATGTACATATATCTATAGATTATGATACAATCTCCATGTCTATAACATTAAATAATACAGAATTACTCAGTGTTATATTGTAACAAAATAAATATTATAATTATTATAATTGTTATACTAATGTATAGTTTGACCATATGATTTAATGATGCTACTAATACAGATAATATATTATTTGAATTATTACTGATTATCCATATAATATGTACTTACTTTATTATTATTTAATTATTTAACTACATATCTACTTTATTTAAATAATTTTATTTTTCAGAAAAAAACGGATAAAAAACGAATAAAAAACGAAAAAAACCGTTCAAAACATGTTTTAAACAAACATTAATAAAAAACGCGTTTTTTAACAACACTATATATATATATATATATATGACCAATTGGTATTCTATATCATCCTGGGAGTTAACACCAAATCTGATAATATTATTATTAAATATTAATATCTCAGTGTTTACGAACTCGAACGAGAGATTTACGCGTGTCTATATTTATAGTAGTATAAATAACTATAAAACAAATAAATCCACATATACATATATAACTATATATATATATATATATCTATATACGATACGACCGTAATTCATACGTATAAAGTAGGTTGCTGTACAACAATGCCCCGCTGGGCAGCGCGTCTATTTCATTGTGAACACCGGGTAATCTGTTGCGCGTAATCTGTGTTGCGCGTACAGGGAAAACAATAGACGCTCCCCTGCGATTACGTAACACGTAGCTAGCCGCTTTACGGCTATAACAGGCAGCCACCGCATGGGGTCCGTGGGCGTAGTAGTAGTATTCACTAGTAGTACGCTCACGGCACCCTGCGACGGAGGCCCGGGCTTCGTGAAACATTACTAATCTGATCGGATACATTAATATCATCAAAATATATACATACAAAGATATATATATAGATAAGGATGTACATATTAGATCGAGAGTATTACCACTGTAGTGTGTGGGAAATGATATATATTGTAATTTAATAAAATAGCAAACATATGCAGGTATTATACATGATCAGGAGTGTTAAAAAAAATGTAATAATGATAATAATAATGATAATAGGATCCAATTATATGCATATGCTAACACGGTGTTAAAACCATCGAACGATATGGTATATATATATATATATATGTACATTATTATACATTATTATAATAATAATCATATTAGCATTATTATAATATTTATAATAATTATAGTAAATATGATAGTATATATCATTAATTTATACTATAGAATTTATACATTAATTTATATGTATAATTTATATCACATTTAATGATAATATTATAGACAAATATTGAACTACACAATTAAATGAAACCTGTCTGCATATATTTTACTGAAATACTGCTTTGCATATGTACGGCATGTTGCACCACCGATATCAAATGTATATCATATACATACATCTAGTAGATCTATTATCATTCACAACATAATTCTCGTCATTTGGAATACAGGAATAGCGTAGAAATCAGCATACACATCAAATTTACACGGAGTCATTTCGAAGTTGATTATTATTAGAAATATTATTTTTAATTTATCATTATAATAATGATTATATCCATTTAAGTTATCTGATTTTTCAAAATAAGTATCTGTTTTATTCGTAATACTACAATATGGCATAGTTGGTATTGATGATTTATGCTATATCTGTATATATATATACATTGTATTTTCTAGAATTTTGTTATCTCAGTTGTCAACTGAGTTGAATATTCAATATTATATAATATATATCCTTCTCTGCATTCTTACTTACTTTTAAATTGTTTAAAAAATTCTTTCTTCTTCTAATACATTCTTGATTATTTTTAATTACTCTATCTTTATCTTTAATGATTAATAATAGTTCCTTTATCTTTTTTTTATTATGTATGTTCTCTTTACTTATATTTTTTATAATTTCCTTATGATATATGCATTTTTTAGTGACTATGTGAGGTACATTTTTAGTTACAATTTCATTGTGAACATATAACTCTGGAATTTTAGCAACTTTTTCAATGGTATTAGTTATGCTATTATCGATATTAAACTGCACGCAACACAAATCTTTAAATAGTTGTACATTTTTTTTATTTCTATGTAAGTTATTATGTTTTTTATATTGTTCCTTTAATCTTAATATCTCCTTATAATTATATGCATTTTTTACAATGTTAATTTGTGTATATATATTACTAGTAGGGATTTTTAAAACAAATAAAGTATATAATATATGACCGTTCAGTAGTTTTTCGCATGCTGATTCTTCATATAAGTTTTTTAATATGGTAATTTTCGTAGACATAATGTAGAAATCTATATAATATATCAATATTTAATATTATATTTAATATATTATATATAATATAATATTATATTCAATATAATATTGATAAATAATTGTATATATTTAATATATAATATAAGTCAATATAAATCGATAATATATGTTTATTTATATGGTTATTTCATAATAATATTTGAACTGGTTATTAATTCTTGTTTTCATGGTATAGTATAATAATACTATAGGATATTACTGATTATTTGATAAGAACAAAATAATTAGAAATATATAATATTTCAAATATTTGTAAACAAAATAGTCACCTGTCACTCACACGTGAAAATATAGGTAATGAGGGAAAATAAAGGTTAATTATTCAAACTGAAGACGTAAAAGGGGTTTTAAAGGATCGATTCCTCTTTTAAAAAAGTATGGAATTCCAAAAATGATATGTTATCAATAGGATAGTGAATATGTTAATGATTTTATCTAAATGCACCATTTTTGAATACTGTATAACATCTTAATTTGTTAAATCAATGACAATATGCGTCATCTCTATTACAAACTAAATATTTTAATTCTATTTTTAGATTATATATGTTACATGGGTTACATGTAAATTTAAAAAATATATAACTTTATAAATGAAAAGTTATGTACATTTTTTAATACCATAACAATTGAATTTATAATGTTTTTTTAAACATATAACATTATTTTATAATAATAACTATTGTATTTTTTTATAAATCCATATTCGTTAAACATGATCAATAAATAGGTACATTTTCAATGTAAAATTATATATATTTTGTAATGTGCTTACATCATAGATTTATATTTTACCACCATAGATTTGTATTTTACTAAACTATAAATCTATGTTTACCACAAGTAAAATATAAATCTATACGATAAATCGTGTACTTCGATTTCGTACACAAAAAATGAACAGTGCCACCTATATAGAGTCAATTTTCGGAACTATGTGATATTTATTTGTTGTTTATAATGTAAATTCGTAACTGTACACTTTTAAAATGTAAAATAATATATTTTTAATTATTAGTTATTAATTATTAATTAATATATTTACTATAAAGTTTTTAAAATTATTAATAAATTACTTATGATAAGATATATATATATATAATATCTTAACCAATTTTGTTCAAAAATTAAATATTTAAAATTCATCTCTTTTATAATATTTGTGATTGTATTTTATGTACATAAGTATTATTATTATGCGCACTACCCAGCAAACAATATATTCGACGCTTTTGGACGCCATTCTCCTAAAAGTTCCGGAATTAATTCGTCGCTTTGATGAAAATTTGCGCCCAAAAGCGTCGAATTGTTCTATTGTGCCACAGAGCTAGAGAGAAACTTTCTCTCTAGCTCTATGTATTGTACTTTGGACGCTGTTGCGCCCAAAAGCATAATATATCGATTCGGAATCAAAGCGTCCAAAAGCGTCGAAAAAGCGCCTAAAAGCGTTGATAAATTGTTTGCTGGGTATTATTATTTTTATTATTTCTATTATTATTATTATTATTATTAATGTGTATATTAATATATCGAATTAGATATAACATTCTTGTATTATACCATTATTTTTATTATATTTTCTTATTTCATAATTATTATTATATTATAAATATTTGATATTTTTTTATAATGATATTCTTAATATAAGCTAAGTATAGCTTCTGAATATCATTCTGTTTATTAATTAAATATTCATTAATTCATGGTGACAACTATAGTTGTATAGTGTTCAATGAAACACTGTTCATTACTATAAAATATATCAAATCAAGAGGATGTGTTGGTTTTAAATTCTATACATATATATATATATATATGTGTGGATCATAGATTTGTATTTTATAATGGTAAACTATAAATCTATATTTAATATATTCAAATGATGATACATGCATGTTACCATGGTAGTTTACAGGTATTTCACACATTTGGGCAGAGGATGATATTAATATTAGTATATTCTTTTGTTGAGAAGAGATGATAAATATTCTATTCGGGCGACAGCATAGAAAATATATTGATATTAATCTAAAGCCGTTTAGAGGAAATAATAATATAAATAATTATAACCCATAAATAATTAATACGAACAAATAATTTAAAACTGCTAATACATATTATTATTATTATTATTATTATTTATAAAGGTGTAGTATAGTAAAAACTAAGTATGAGTTTTTTCTAGTATGAGAATTTTAAATGTAACTGGTTTCTATAATGGCTCTGGATTAGAATGGAATTCCCTGATCAAGATTATCTATCCATGGATACCTGCAGGTGTTTAAGGTAAAGGGATGTAGGATGATGTAGATGTAAAGACCTATACATCATATAGGTCCTACATTGTAAGTGTTCTTTTAGATATTCTAAATATGATTATGATTATATTATATAGGTGTTTTTTATACCTAATTTATGGGTGGATATTGAATCTGGCCGCCTAATAATTTTCATATTTTATGGGGCGTGTCTAACTTCTCAAAGATAATTAAATATTCAAATATTTAAATATAAATGACATTTCTGTAAATATTCAAATATTTAAATATTAAAACCCGTAATTAAAACATGTAAATAAATGTAATGAGTATTCAGATATATAGAATATGTACAAGTATATACTAATATATTGTATATTGCACATTTAACATATAGCATATTGTGATACGTATAGATATTATTTAAAATGTCTAAATAATCACATTTAATAAAATAAATACGGAAATATCGTATAAGAATTATTCTTCGAATAAATAAACATCTATTCAATACGCATATACACTTGAATAATAAGTTTATGATAGTATATATGTTATATATAATTATATATGATTCATTTAACTTATATTTTACGATGATGCGTATTGATATTATTTAAATGGCAAAATATTCACATTTAATCAATATAAATAAGTATATATCGTATAAGAATAAATAAACAACTATTCAATACGTATATAAACTTGAATATTCAATATATTACTATGAATTATATTTATAATACTTATATAGTAGGTTATTTATTAAACTTGCCTGACAATGTATTCATTTAAATTACTAAATATAAAGTTTACAATCATAATTACACATATGGAAATATTGTTGTGAATTAGAGGCGCCATATTTATATAACTAATAGTTTATTTATAGGTGATGACGCGCTATCATATTAGAATAAATAAATGTAATTCTATTACATATATTATAATTATATGTTTTAATTTTATGTTTATATTTGTAATACATAACTATATAGAATATGTATAGGCATATATAATATATGATATTACATTAACATATTTATTTTAATAACTTACTACATTTATCTTTATTTATCACATATAAATAATATTTATTTATTCATAACTATATAATGTAGGTAAGCATATCTACCTAAGCATTTATAAGAAGAATTAAAATTCATTAATTAAAATAAGTTTATTAATTATAAATTTGAATATATATAAAACAAATAAATATTAAATACACACACATTTATTTATATATATATATATATAAAATTAAATAAAGTAATATATTACATATATAATAGGTGAATATTTAATTTTATAATTATATTATTACCACGTACAATGTTCGTCGTTGATTATAGTATACCATTTATATATATATATATATATAAGTTATAATTTAATAAGTTCAGATTAATAAAGACAACAACATATACATTATCAAGACAACTATCTATAGAACAAATAACTTATATTAGATATACATATGTATATATTAATTGTATGTAAATTATAATGTATAGAACAAATATAGATATAGTATAGAATTTAAGTTATAGAAATTTCTATTAATATATACATTGTAGAAAATGTACAGAATAATGAAGCTGACAACATATACATTATGTTTGTTTTAGTATATTTATAATAAATTCGTAGGTAAATTATATATAATGTATATATAAACTATATATTTGTAATAAATAAAGATAAATGTAGTAAGTTATTAAAATAAATATGTTAATGTAATATCATATATGCTTATACATATTCTATATAGTTATGTATTACAAATATAAACATAAAATTAAAATATATAATTATATTTTATTTAATAGAATTACATTTATTTATTCTAATATGATAGCGCGTCATCACCTATA
Source organism: Osedax fenrisi (assembly GCA_964019155.1). Classification (NCBI taxonomy): domain Eukaryota; kingdom Metazoa; phylum Annelida; class Polychaeta; order Sabellida; family Siboglinidae; genus Osedax; species Osedax fenrisi. The sequence continues at coordinate 26,277,002 of OZ025239.1, forward strand.
AATAAACTATTAGTCATATAAATATGGCGCCTCTAATTCACAACAATATTTCCATATGTGTAATTATGATTGTAAACTTTATATTTAGTAAATTTAAATGAATACATTGTCAGGCAAGTTTAATAAATAATCTACTATATAAGTATTATAAATATAATTCATAGTAATATATTGAATATTCAAGTTTATATACGTATTGAATAGTTATTTATTTATTCTTATACGATATATACTTATTTATATTGATTAAATGTGAATATTTTGCCATTTAAATAATATCAATATGCATCATCGTAAAATATAAGTTAAATGAATCATATATAATTATATATAACATATATACTATCATAAACTTATTATTCAAGTGAATATGCGTATTGAATAGATGTTTATTTATTCGAAGAATAATTCTTATACGATATTTCCGTATTTATTTTATTAAATGTGATTATTTAGACATTTTAAATAATATCTATACTTATCACAATATGCTATATGTTAAATGAGCAATATACAATATATTAGTATATACTTGTATATATTCTATATATCTGAATACTCATTACATTTATTTACATGTTTTAATATTTAAATATTTGAATATTTACAGAAATGTCATTTATATTTAAATATTTGAATATTTAATTATCTTTGAGAAGTTAGACACGCCCCATAAAATATGAAAATTATTAGGCGGCCAGATTCAAGTGTAACCAATTTATATATGATTCTGAGTTTTCTAATTTGACGTTTCGTTAGTTAATACAGTCGGCTATGACAATAGTCAAATGTAGTAAGCATACTATACTATAGTAGGTACTTACAAGTAATTTTTATACTAAGTACTGAAAATGATAATAATATTGTTAATGTGAATTTAACAGGTGTTTTATTTATTAGATTTAAAATATTACTTTGTTTAGGTATTAATTAATTACCTATTTATGATATTTGAAATTCCATATTTCTAGTAGAATCGAAATGTAAAACCTAAGTTTTTTTTAATATATTGCTAGTTGTAATCTTTGAATTGGACATACATATTTTGTTGAATACAATAGTAACTTGTGTGTTATTGTAAGACATCCTAAAACCTCGGTCCTATAACCTCGAGGTTATAGGAGGTCTTGGTTATTGTGGAATATTATAAATGAAGTTTTGATAGTATTTAATTTCAGGAAGTTGTTACAAAAGTATTTATTAAGAGTATACTCTCCTTAATATGTTAAGGTCAGTAATTATACTGTTAATAGTTATGAGAGTGGTAGTGATAGTGGTAGCAGTAGCAGTATCAATAACAGTATAATTATCAGTAGAAGTAGCAGTAGAAGTAGCAGCAGCAGCAGCATATGTAGCAGTGGTAGTAGTAGTAGTAGTAGTAGTAGTAGTAGTAGTAGAAGTAGTAGTAGTAGTAGTAGTAGTAGTAGTAGTAGTAGTAATATATTACTTTGGTATATCGATATGTACAGTATAAATTCACACCTATCCAGGCAAGCTAAAAGGAAATCAATTATTTCAATAAATAATTTACGATCTGGTTCATATAAACACGATCAAAGAATCAATGCTAATTACTCGGATCTCGAGCTACCGCGGTTATTAATATGTAAATCTATAGTTTAACACGCGTTCTAGCTTTAAGTTATCGATTCATAATTATATATCACATCGTCGTCGTGTTATTACGTCATACGCCTACTTCGACAACGCGATATAATCACGTGATAGAGTCGGCGCGCCGCATTCCACCGTTGTACCCATTTAGTCGCCTCATTAACGGAGGATCCACTTATTAGTTACTCCGCGGGTACCGCTGCTCCGATACGAGTAGTTAGTTACTCGTGTACTACCTATACTCCTACTAATAACTATATAGTGCTTAGTTACTCGGGGCGTACTCGTTAGTTACTTTAGACATACTGCTCAGTTACAGTAAGTACTATAGTGTGACTATAATCAGGAAGCTCCCTGCTATAACCACCCATACATTGTATGACCCCTACGGTATGGGAAATACATAGGTTATAAGCAGTATGACGTTATATGTGAATGAAATGGTGATATATATATATATATATATATATATATACTATATCATCTAGATAGGATATCCTATACTTAGATTATTCGACATATAACCAGGGAGCTCCCTGATATAACCATGTGTTGATATATATATATACGAATATACGAGCCTGTTCGGTTTCCTTCCATTCGTCGCCTGTCCCGGAGAGCGCCAGCACCGGAGCGCACATCGTAGCCCTGTTACGTCACGTGTGATATTATTAGATCACGTGCGCTAATATTAGATCACGTGGGCTTCTATTAGATCACGTGTACTGCTATTATATCACGTTTGGTACTATTATATCACGTTCGCTAATATTATATCACGTGTTCTGATATTATATCACGTGTGCTGCTGTTAGATCACGTGTTCTACTATTAGATCACGTGCGCTGCTATTAGACCACGTGGTGGCGGCAATTATTACTTAAGCGTACACGCTAAAAGAAAATCATCCTCTATTGCCGAGTAACATATATGCGCGTGTGGTTAGCGAGCCGTCGTGTGACGATAGCGCATGATCGATTCTGGGAGATCGAGGAATACCGAAGCAAGGAATTCCACCACCACCCAGGAAGTATCACGTGACCCTTAAGTAGCACGTGACTATTAAGTAGCACGTGACACCGGCTCGACACCCGCCGGTAGGAGGAGGCGCCCGTAACACCTCCCCGGTGCGCCGCATGCGCGTTTAACCGGCCGCCCGATATGACTAATAACCTACTACTTCCGGTACGCCGACCGAGTGGGGGAGCCACTAACCGTGGTCGCGCTAATTGAGACCGTATTATCCCGTTACATAACCTATCTGGCTGGACGGACCGCTGCGGTGGTGGTGGCTATTTATAGATTTATAATTAGCGATTATAAGATTTAGGTATTAGGCCTACACCTAATAAAGAATACGCATACCGATACCTAATATTTACGTGTGTGTTCGTGTGTGTTGTATGTATATGAACACGACACAATCGTTTACAAACATATCATTTAATCACATTACTAGTTATCCTACCACAGAAAAGTATACTTTAACGTTAGATCGGTATATGTTTTACATGACTAAGATCATTAAACCAAGGTCCTTGATTAAACTCTATTACCTATCACTTAGTTAGATTCGCTTGTACCCGCTTCCAATAGCGTCCAAATAGATGCCTCTACGGTTACGGCTAGCTCGTGTCAACACATATATGTATATCGGGGCTGAGGGTGGTGCTGAGGATGGGGCTGAGGGTGGGGCTGAGGGTGGGGCTACACTGTACGCCGTATACAGTTTACACTGGTGGTAATCGATTTGTAAATAACATACCGTGGAAAAATTTTAAGCTAAGTCTATAGACTAACTCTATATAGATGAAATAAAGTATATATATAAAGTACGTGTACGACATACACTGTACATTGTATATATATATATATATATATATATATATATATATATATATATATGCATATACCAGTGTGCCTACTAGTAATGCCTATATACTGATGCAAGTTAATGGTAGGTTCATTTTTAGTCATAGGCTATGACTCATAGGCACATATGTTCACTAACGAACAACTAGTGAAGTCATAGGCTATAACTCATAGGACATATGTTCACTAACGAATAACTAGTGAAGTGAACGATGCTCAAATATAAAGCGCAATTCTGTCCCACTGCAGTCTCATCTATTGTAATCGTTGGTATCACTTTTCACCATCGTTAACAAATGTCATCACTGGTACAATATACAATATAAACTAAATGTAAACTATTAATGATATCCGATAGACTACATCCTATTGTAACATGTAGCTTACAATGCATCCTACCGACGTTAGCCTATCGAATTTTGCCTTAAGGATTTGAAAGTGGAGGGCAACTTCCAATAATAAGTATGTTGTTTTCAATTGTATTTGAAAACAATCTAATAAAATACATCTACTGATTTATAATACATAAATAGGATCATGATATAATCGATTATGAATAAATCTGATTTTTTGTTGGTAATAAATAATAGTGAGGGGCAATTTCGCACTAAAAAAGGCAATGCAAAGTATTATTTTGAATGATTGACCGTCCACTATATACAGTCACTATACATACATTGGTATACCCATCTCTGATCTAACTATGTAGCAGTCCAGTGCCCACATCATTATTTGGTTAGGGTGAGCAGGTCACACTTAATTGGAATATTCGCGCTCGCAAATCTGCATCGGCGAATATCTAAAGGAGATATCCCACTATAGGTATTTCCGCCAACTTTCCGGACATATTTTTCTTGTCCGGACATACTTTAAAACGATTTTCTATCGAGTTAACTAACATTTTAGTGGGAAACCCCCTTACTTTCCGGCAACTTGCCTGAAATAAAATAACTTTATAGGGGGTATCCCATTACAATTTGATAGAAAGTGGTTTTAAAGTTATAATATTCCGGCAAGTTGCCGGCAATCTTGTAGTGGGATTCCCCCTTAATACACGTTCGATCTATAAAACGCGTTATTCGGAGAATACCTGCGACCTCGACCTCGTCACGTGACCACTGCCTCGACTTTACACGTGACCTCGGTATTAAGGCCGCCCGACGACATCGGTGCCGTGGTCATTCTCACACAACTACGCCTAAAGTTCCGGACGGTCGACCACTACCAACTATGACGTAATAACTACGCTACGCTGCCATTATAGCCAAGACCTCCTATAACCTCGAGGTATGGGAGGTTATAGGAGGTCTCAGTTATCGCTTAACAACCGGCCGCTATGACGTCACCGCTATGACGTCATCGCTCGCTCGTAACTACGGTGACGTAACCTGCTGCACGCCGACATCGACGGCGGAACCCGACACGGAGTGGAAGGCATGTAACATCCTGGCGATGGAACCTCGCTCATGCTGACGTCGTCGTCTTCGTAGTTATAAGTAGTTATGAGTAGTTATCGTGGTCGTTATCGTGGTAGTTATAGGTAGTTATAGGTACTCGTGTACCTAGGAGCGTGAACACATCGCTAGGCCGGCGGCGAGTTTATCCGTAGCGAAATTTAGCCATGCCGAAAAAAGAACGGCCGTAACTAAGCAGTGAACTACGCGAGAAACGGTTCGGCGTGAAAGGGGCGTGTCTACGACTGACGGACGACGTCACGTGACCGGCGATCACTAATTACGCGGGTACGTGCACGCGAGCTCGTGCGTGCGTTCGTTTAGTAGGTCGCATTAATCGTAGAACGCATAGTTAACTACCTCGCACGCACACACACACACACACACACACATTAATCCACCCGTAGCACCGCACACACACCGCACACACACCGTACGAAGGCGTATCGGTGTAACAGGTATTACGCGAAGAGAGCGTATTGTTAAGACCCCCCCCCCCCCCGCTGATCAACTGTTAAGGCCGCAGTCACCGTTGCCGTTCAATAGCCGCGGCGTCTAGTTGGCCTCTTTGTATCGCGCGCTCTAGTCTATTAACTATCATTTATAATGAACTATTAAAGGGGGCGTGGTGTACACGTTAAGTAGGCGGGTAAGTGAACCGATGAATCACCGCCGGCTATGATTCATCATCGATGACGAATTCGTAAGTGAGTGATCGATAACGGTGATTGATGGATCGGGATGGGGGCGGGGGGGCGGGACATTATTGACTCGTTTTCATCGATGTTCTATTATATTAAATATCACGATATTTCACATTCCACGCGTGATATTTACCCTCGCATCACATCGAATATCGCATCGATGTCTATTAACTAAACCTCTATAGAGTTTTATACTACCTGCGTGGCTCAGTGGCTAAGGTGTCAGACACTAAAGCAGTAGGACACGGGTTCGAGCCTCGTCCTGACCATTAATTAATTTTATAAAATGGGTCTTAAAATATTATTTAGAAGCGATCTTATATAATTGTGTATAAATAAATGAACGGCTCTCGTTAAAACCATGGATGCCTTAACATGAGAGCGGCTTCGAAGGGACATTAGAGCCATATATGGTTATAAGTGAAAACTTCATATAAGTTCCTGGATGGGATGAAAGGACTCCACCAAATAAAATTAACAATACAACGGTGGATATTATCTCGAGTACACGTGACTAACTAACTATTACATATGTGTACTAAATCATGACGTTATAATAGTAGTATTTTTGAAACACATTTCTATATCTAATACCGTTGTGATTATATTAGCGTCCACCAAACCCCCCCAGCCATAGAGCTAGAGAGAACGTTTTCTCTCTAGGTCTATGCCCCCAGCTAACAGTAATATCAGCATAATAGCAGCATAATATACTTTTAAATGCAAAACAACATAATAGCAGCGTAGTAGCACAATTTAAACAGTTGAGGCACTATTATTAATGCTATTATGTTGCCATTAAACGTCTATTATGCTGTTATTACTGTTAACTGGGCACCTCCTGACGGTACTGGAGGCTCCCGTCCCCTAGATTATATATTATAGTTAATATATATGCCTATATGTATATATATATATATATATATATATATATATATATATATATATATATATGCCTATATAAATATAATGTATTATATTTAAACAGTGTTAAAATAAAATAATAATAATAATACAATTAGAGAATTAAACATAACGCTTTGATTATCGTGGAATATATTAACAATAATAATAATGATAATTTATTAGAATTTCGATTTAATTATAAATACGAATACACATATTCTAGTTATTATTCTATTAGAATAGCTTTATATATATACCTTATAAGGGTTTAGAAATAAAACTATAATATGTTGTTGTCGCCCTGGTATGGGATTATAATCAGACTATAGTCTATATATAGTCTCGTATGATAATTACAGATAGATTCCTACTAAGGGCTCTGGAACGATTTGTAATGTAGACAATCAACAAAAAAATTGTGTGCTAAAAGTGGGGGGGACCAATACATATGAGGTCCCCCCCCATTATATTTGAAAGTGGGGGGGGGGGGCATACCCCCTGTTGCAACGCCCCTAGTTCCTACTAAACACGAGTTAACATGTATCTGGTTTAACAGAGGGGTAGTATGAACTCTGACGGTATTAGGACACAACTTGAGGACATAACCTACATCATACATTACGCATGTCTGACGGAATAGAAATTTCAAAATAAGGATAAAGATAATATTGAGAACAAATATAAATAGGTATTCCTATGTATTCCATTTGTCATGTAGGAGTAATAGGAAATACATGATACATGTTATAAATATATATATTGTTATTTTATTTTGGAGGAATCCTTTCATTCCATCTATAAACTTAGATGAGGTTTTCACTTTTAACCATATTGCAAAACTGTTTTTTGAAATGAAGTGTTTAAGAGCTATCCTGCGAGTTACAAGGAGTGACAGACTCAGTAATATAGCGATTCGAAAATCACTGAACGTAGTTGAAACTATAGAAGAGGTAGGTAATTGTGAAAAGACAACTTCGTTGGTTCGGTCATGTAGCGAGAAGCCGAGATATGATTAATGCTAGCTATAAGTTGAACTTCACAAATCCAAGAGGACGTTTAAAGATATGGTCGGATGGTATCAGAGAGAATAATGGCGTTCCACTTATGACCTTGGAAAGAAGGGCAGCAGACCGAGAGGCCTACAAAACAAGTGTACATGTTTTTTGCAAGGGGACGCCAAGTCCTACGCAACTAAGTCAAGTAAGTAATTATTGATAAATCAATCATATAAATTACAATTGCATTATTTATAATTAATTTTATGAATAATGTATTCATATAATGATTTAATTAGTTAATAATTTATTTATTTTTATTATTTTTTTAATTAATAATAAAATATAAGTATCAATATAATAACAATTTTAGATTTAGCTTTATTGGTGGTATTAATATTATAACACTCTGTATCTCTGAAAAAATCCTACAAAAAATTGTTAATGAATAACATATTCATAATCATATAAGTAGTCTAAAAAGTATTTTTTATTTTAGAATTAATCAAAATATTGCTGATATATCCAATAAACTGATTTTTTATTACGTTTTTAAATTTATGAAAAAAAAATTCAACATAAAACCTTCTCAAGAATATATAAATCTATCGATATAAAACCTAACACTATATTATTAAAAAAGAAAGCATTCTAAAAATGATATATATATATTTCTATATTTGTTATCAAATATTCATTAAGTTACATTAAGCATATATAGAGGTCATATAAGTCCCTAGTACGGATAGTACCTACTCTAGATATATTAATACAGACACCCTATAACCAAACAGCGCATGAATTATTCTGATATTAAATCATTTAATCATTTAAATGATAAAAAATCGCGTGCTATATGTTAAAATATTAATACCACCAATAAAACTAAATATAATTGTTTTATAATTTAGATACTTAAATTGTATTATTAATTAAAAAATAATAAAAATAAATAAATTATTAACTAATTAAATTAGAATAAATTATTCATAAAATTAATTATAAATAATGTAAATGTAATTTGTCTGATTGTTTCATCAATAATATATAGTTTATCTAGTAGTATATAGGGTGTCCGTATTATAACACAGGGTGTCCGTATTCGGACATGGGTACCGAATATGGACACCCCCATTAAGGGTGATCTTAGAACATTTTTTTTTGGATACATTTCATTTTATAGCTATTGAAATACTAAGAATATATGTATACTCTATACAATTTTTTTTGAGTCATTTTTTACGACACGATATACTGTCAATCTTATTTTTAGTCATTTTTTACGATTTTTTACACTGTGAAAATTCCAAGACATTTTTTTTTTAATTCTATTTTTTATATTTTCTATTCTATTATTATAAAATAAATAGTGTATTCAAATTTGATAACAAATTATTCATACAAAGGTTTAAAATACTAATTTTTTAATAATTTATTTTATATATAGCAACATTTGTATCTAACTACATGTTAAACTTCACGAGGCTGTCGTGTGACCTTAGATTAATAAAAATTAAAAAATGTGTGTGCTTCATTTTAAGGGTATATTAATTAAGAAAAACATAGTGCAATGTTAATCTGTAAATTTTCAATATTCTATGATCGCCCTTAACCCCCGTTATCTATGGAATTAAAAGATTAAATAACATTTTAAAATCACTATGATATCTATAATCATAGAATATTAATATATTATAATTTTTGAATACAAATAATGAGTCATAAAATATTATGACAATTTATAGTTAAAGTGTCCGTATTAGGTTACTTTCCCCTATAATATTTAGAAGTGATCTTACATAATTATATATATATATATAAAATGACTGGATTTCGTTAAAACCAGGATATCTTTAACATATAACACATACCTAAGGTTAATATGAGAGCAGATCAACATATCGTTTGGGACATTGTATCATAACCTATAACTTCTACTTAAAACATCATCTAGTTACTGGATTTGATAAAAAGGTTCCACTAAATAAAATAATTATGTAATGATATTTAGCATCGTCTATAAGTGTATCTTTAATCCTGCTAGCATCATCCGTCCATAGCTGTACTTCAGCATTATACATGAGAACACGTAGACTTTCTAGTTATTGAAAAATTTGTCAACAAGAAATGTCGGTCAAAACTTTCATAAATACTCTAATTATAATTATATATAGGGTTGAGTAATTCCTAGAACGGGTTCATTAATTATTTTTGTTTGTAATTTAAATAATAATCAAATTGTCAAACACAATCTAATAAAATCCAAATATGTCTAGATTTATTATAAAGTGGAAAATAAAAAATCTAGATATATTTTCAGATACGTATAATTAAGTGACATAGCTTTTCTTCGTAAAATCATCGGTATGGCCACGTAAATAATATTATTGTATATACACGTTGATATTAACATTGCTAGGTTAACATGGCTGTCTAGAAAGATCTAGAAAGGCAATCGCCGTAATCACTGACAACTTTTACAATTCACATAAAAAACATATTTAATACGCACGTTATTCAAATGAAATATTAATACTTATTATTAGTATACGTACGGCTTATAATACGTTGCCGTGAACACGCGAGGACATGAATCACGCGTTCTCGACCCGATGTCAGGCTAACTTCGTATCCGTTCCATTCTGAGTTTTATATTCCAACAATATATTATTGTCAACGGGGATGTGCTTATTTAATGAATACTATAGTGTAATATAAACACACTAGGTTGTATGGATTATAACTTATATCTAATACACTCCTACTTCAACTCCCTCCTAAACATACTTACTAAACTTACATTCAACTAACACTCGCGCCTGGGCAATACCCGTACTCCCGGAACACTCTCCCTACATACATCCGTACTACACCATCAACTCCAAGAAACTACTGAAAACCCATTTATTGAATCCGAAACATTGACATCAAATATATATGGACAGCCGATTGCTTTATAAGCACAGTTCGAAGTCCGAAAACTGATAAATGTAAAATGTATCTATGTAATCGTTCTTAAATCACAAGGTGACCTCTTAGGCCTCGATGTAGTATACTAGATAATCTCTAGACTATAACATGTACAAGTTTACAGATAGATAGATCAAAAGTTTATTGAATACTGGTTATAACCAGTATATATAAAAAAATAAGAAAAATTAACATAATTATATAACATATATAAACAAAATATATAAATGTGATAACAGTAAGACGAAGCGACGCGATACAAAAAACAAGAAATAAACTGAGAAGTTAAATAAAAATAAAATTTACTAATATTAGTGTCCACACCGTATACTATTCGATAAGCATTACTTATACACTTATAGTATAGACACTTAATACACTTGTGTAATATAGCTTAGACACGCCCACTATGTTATACTAAACAAGGCTCTCTTTACTTAGCTATTATAACTATTACTACGGCCCTTTGGAGGGCTTTGCTATTACTAAACTAACTGACTACTTGCGGAACGGAGTCGACTCCCAGAAGATATACTGACACACGAGGTTCTATATACATACCGTTAACATCACAACGCGTGTAACGTGATGATATGTGTTGATGTTATTGTTTATCCTGTGCTACACCTAGCTTATGCTTATTCTCTGATCGCCGTTGTGCTTAGTTGCTTCTGAACTAGTTAAGCAAATATACAGTCGAAATTTATAATCAAAGTATACATATTTGCTAACGATGACATGCATTAGTTGTATGTATTACACATTAACAGAAATATAATGCACGGCATCAACTAATTTAACAATCAGTTGATGGGTGTAGATTATCTATATCAATAAATAGATAGAAACTCTTTACGTGGAAACCTTATATAGGAGATATTTAATAATACTCCTGAATACCCCTGAATAATTATATATCTTATATGTAATTTACATGAAAATTATCATTGAACATTTAATTCTTATAATATATGAAAATAATTCAAAGATAATAAAATAATTTGCGTCAAAATAAAGAACTTTTGCTAGTGGACCCGTCACTAGTTATACGTATTCTATTTATAGTTTCAATCGTACGAATACGAACGTTATAATAATTAATTGAATTGCTCGTTTAAATTTTTTAATAACTTGATCAAATATATCAAATTTAGTATGTCTTATATCAATGTTTCATAATCTTCGCTATATGGCTAGTAACTTGACAATAATGGCAGATTTGAACTTTACTCTTGGAAATATAATGAGCTCTATGTGAATAGATAACATTATTACATATACAACTTAGTGAAGATAATTGATGCCACACTGAATACCTATACATTATTATTATTATTATCACTATATTATATGTATATTGAATGTAATGTGTGTATTATACATGTATAATGCCCGTATAATACATGTATAATTTATGTAAAATATATTTATAATGTATATAGGATTTAATATGACATAAACAAAATTAATAAATAGGTATTTTTTATTATATTCTATTAAATAATTCACAATTTAGACAATGTATAATTACACATTACATACAATGCGTACACATTGTGGTATTATTACATGTTGTATTATACAAGGAGCCCATACGCCACGGCAAGGCATTGTGATTGTATGGGAAAAATGTTATTGAGTATAATATAGTTTACATTTGGAGGTACGCTATATATACTACAATAAGTTCTGTTTGCCAATAGTTTCATAGCTAGGGCGGAGGAATGCCATTTATATACTTATATAACTGATGAAACATCGATTATATATGTAATATAGCAGCAATCTCTACCTTTGTTAGAAAATAAATAGTTGTTTATATAATATTTTTTAAAATAAAAAAAAAATCCATATTTAATAATTTAGAAACTCAATTTTACAAAGGTTTAATTACTTAGATTGCATATATGGATATGGTTCTATTATTAATATACTGAAGGTGACGATACTACTGAAGGTGATGATACTACTTAATATGATTTATAATCGCAATTATCAGTTAAATAATAGCTGTATTGATATTATCGATAATTGTAGTATCATTGATATTATCATTAATTGTAGTATCATTGATATTATCGATAATTATAAAATCATTGATGTTGTTATCTTTAGTTATATCGTTATCGATAGATTTAATCGCGTGAATATCACAATTTACACGACAACATACTTTCTTAGGAGTTCTCTTCATACTATAACGTAATCTTTGCTTCATTAAGCGCAGTTGATTTTTTTTAGACTTAAGCTCTGATATTAAATCAAAATTTTTCACCGCAATTAACTCCAAATTTTTAACTGACACCTTCAATACTTTAGTTCTATTATTGCAATCTACGATATCGGAAACGCTTTTATTGCAATCTACAACGCTATCAATAACGCTAGAAATATTATTATTAATTGTAGTGTCATCGATATTATCGATAATTGTAGTATCGTTGATATTATCGATAATTGTAGTATCATGGATATTATCGATTATTGTAGTTTCGTCGATATAATTGTTAATGATATCGTTATCGAGTGTTTTAAGCGTGTGAACGTCGCAATCTACACGACAACATACTTTCCTAGGGATTGCATTCAAGCTATACTGTAATCGTCGCTTCGTTAAGAAAAGTTGCCTATTTTTAGCCTTGAGCGCCGCGTTCAGCTCCGCTTTATCCGCTTTCAACGTCGCGACTTTTCTTCTATACACCGCCATCGCGTCGTATGTTCTACGGTTCGCCGCGCGCATCGAAATCTTACAATCGTTATAGCGAGTCGTCGGGGCCGTATCGACGGGGCTAGGCGGGGCCGCGTCCACTTTCACCGGTAACAACTCTTCGCACGTATTCATATACGCTGTTCCGTTATTACGAAACCTGAATCTTCCTTTAGTTAATTTATGGTAGCGTTTCAATAGATCGTACGAACCGGGACCTAAATTAAGCTTGTTAGCGCATTCGGTTACGGTGAAACCGTTACTCTGGAGATATAGAAAGTAACCGACTTTGATGCGGCCGGTGGGGTCCGGAACTCGATACATCTCGAGATACTTGTCGGCCATTTCAAACTAAAATAACGTGATATCGATTAGCGACTTACTGATAACGTAGAATTTATATATCGTAAATTTACGTAGTTTTTAAAATAGTTAAAATAGTTAAATAACAAAGATATATTAAAATGATATTATTTTATTTACCATTTTAATGATATTGTAATTGTTTGTGATCTACAATTTTAAAACTAGTGGATTAGAATTAGTGATTTAAAAAAAAATTTAGATTTGGAAAATTCAAATCGTAATTTTGATATTTCTAATCACATTGAATATTAAAAATAAAATTATTTAGCCTAGAAAATGTGATTATAATAAAGATAATGGTTAATCAAATTTAAAATCGAAAAGCATAGACATAAAATGGACGTATTAAATATTATATGTCTATTTTGAAAATATAATTATATCATCATTGGATATTTATTAGATTAAATAGTTATTATTCTTTATAATATTAATATTATCTTGTTATATTTGTAGTATTTAAAAATATTTGAATTTTTTTGAGATTTGAAAGACTTCGAAGACTCGGAAAAATTTGGTTAACATTTAAGATCACTAGGAAGTGCATATAATAAATAACGCTGAATTCATGTGTGTATAAACTCTATATATAAATATATAAACATTACTATGTCATATTAATGTGAAGGTGTGAAGGCAACTTGTTCAGATTAGTCTATGTATTAGTGAGGAACTTTACGTAAACAATAATCATAAAACTATATACGACATATACGACGTGTATATGTTTTTGTCAGTATTCCATAGGTTTTTACCGCCTATGGTAATAACCGGTAATAACCTGTACGGTAAAAACAGGTTTTGCCATAGTAAAACCTATTTTTGTCTATATAATGTAACTTATTATTACCTATATTATTAAACCTAATATTTTCAATATAATTTATAATTGTATAATATTTATGGATTTTATACAATTATAAAATTAACCAATACTACATTAAAATCACAATTATAATATTTTTCATATTTTTTAGAAAAAACCTTTATTAATTCTGACTTTATACATTTTGTTTAATAAATATTATGCTAATGAAATTTAAATAAATGAGTAAATAAGTAAATAATTTATATATATATATATATATAAAATATTGAATAGAATAATATATTTATTTTTATATTAGTAAAATGTAATAATGTTAAAAAAAACATATAAATATATAAATATACAATAGAACTAATAATATTTTCATTGGGAAATTATTTTAATGTATTCATTGTTAAGCCTGTTCAATTGAGCAATCTATTCCAGCAATTTCGCAGTAGAATACTTAAAATTCCAGTTTCAATATCCCCTAGTGGTATCAATTTTAGGGTGTTCACATGAGTAATCTATTTTCGCAGTAAAATACTTAAAAATACACACATTTGATGAACTTATGACCTCACGTCCATTATAAAGTGGTAATATACATATATTCATAATTTAATAATTATATAAGGAATTATATATTATATTTATTAATTAAACCATCGTAAACGATTAAATAACTTAATTTTAATCAATTATAATCGTAAATGATTATAAATAGATTGACACCTAGAAAGGTAAATGCGTATATATTAATACTCGTCATTAATACTTGTGCATGCGTTTATTTACCAATTACTTAAATTGTCACAAAAACTAGAATAAAATCGGATTAGAACATTTAGCAATAATCACAGAAAAAAACATAGATTTTACACTTTGGCAATTCTTAAGAATTCTGCTGCGAAATTGCTGGAATAGATTGCTCATGTGAACAGCGCTTTAGTTTTTATACCACATGGTATATATCATATGATATTTAAATAGATATTGTTAATTAAATTGTTTTTGCCAGTTTTTACTGTAAATTAACATGGTAAATATAGGTTTTGGACATTTTTGACACGTAAGTTTTTGCCAAAAATAATGGAACCCTGCAATAATATAATAACTGTATATGGATTAGAGACACATATAGCTAAGGAGGCCCAACTATAGGAATTCTTGCATTTAGTTAGTTGTCAACATGTATCACTATTGAGTATCATGTAATATGTACGTAGATTTTAAATAATAGTAATTTTATTAAGCGGAGGTACCTGGTACGTTCTACGGAATTATTATTATTTAAATAATTATGTTAGAAATAAAATAATCAAATATTTATCTATTATTTGATCGTGAATCTGAAAGCAGGCCGCCGATAATTATTATTAGAATGTCAGAGTTAAATTTGTATTTTGGAGTTGTGTGATTTCTTTGGTTTGGTTTTATTTAGCTGTTTTTTTTAGCTACATTATTATAATTGTAGTAAAGTTATAATGTTATAATGATTATATCCCCAAATGAGTATATAAAATATTGTGTTACCAAATAATAGTGTGCAGTATTGTATATATAAGTACCGGCCACCTTGAACTCTGACATTCTTATAATAACAAACGGCGGCCATAATTCCATTTGATCGATAAACTTTATAATAAAGTATACTTAAAATCGTCATATAAGTACATAAAAAGAGTTCTTTATTGGAAGTACCAATTGAATATATAATTTAAATTACCATTAATAATTACTAAATAATCGGTTATATAAATACTGTAACTTTGTGATTTATTTATCAATTTTGAAAATTTAAATAAAATTATAAATATCAATTTGATGATCAAATACTATTTGAAATAGTATTTATTTGCTTACAATTTATTTTATACTATAGCGGTAACTATGGTACTAGTATAATACTGGGGTATAGGATAGTAGGATATAAACACAAAGTCTTTGTGATTTATTTATCAATTTTGAAAATTTAAATAAAATTATAAACATCAAATAGTATTTATTTGGGTGTATACGCGATAAGGGCGGCCAATCAAAATCAAGCAACATATATTTAAAAACTAGACCGCAAGCAAGGACAAATGTCCTTTGCCTTAAACTGTCAATCAAAATATCATATAAAAAATACGAAGATAATTTATGAGTGTAATACTAATTGTGTATATTACACATACATATGTGACATATGTATACATTTTTATTATAATGCATATATACAATTACATAGAGATATATTATTAGATTGTAGATATTATATAATATAGTATATTTGTATGCATATATGTGTGTTTATACTGTATATAGGGACACATATTATTGGAATCAACACCGTCATGCTTCACTACACTCGTTCAACGAGTCGTTGTAATATAGTTATCCTTTATCTATTGAGTTATTTTTATATAAAGTTATATGCTCTTTACATTCAGTGATTAGTGATGCATTTAAATAATATGCAATATAATTTATATTCATACGTGATTATTCAGATATAATACGTATATATATATATATATATATACATAAATAATTGTGTGTGTGATTAAATTACAATTATTACTATCAGAAATTACTTGATTATAATTCAAATATGTTACGTACGCATGATATCGATATAGTTTTAGAATGCCCGTTTAATTTCAAGTAGAACCTATACATTATATATATATACAATTTTAACCCATCAATATGTTATCCGTTATAGTAACTGTACAATCAAATATTTGTTAATGAATTTGATTTTTTATTAAATTTTAATTTATACTATTAGAAATTATTTTATTCTACTTCGAATATGTAACGAAAATATGATATCTATATAGTTTTAGAATGCCCGTTTAATTTCAAGTAGAACCTATACATTATATATGTATAATAATATAATCCATCGATATGTTATCCGTCATAGTAACTGTTATAGTACCTTGAAATTTAATAAAAAACCAAATTTATTAACAAATATTTGATTGTACAGTTACTATAACGGATAACATATTGATGGATTATATTAGTAAACATATATAATGTATAGGTTCTACTTGAAATTAAACGGGCATTCTAAAACTATATAGATATCATATTTTCGTAACATATTCGAAGTAGAATAAAATAATTTCTAATAGTATTTATTAAAATTTAATAAAAAATAAAATTTATTAACAAATATTTGATTGTACAGTTACTATAGCATATAACATATCGATTGCTTATAGTATTATATATAAATATATCATATAGTGATTCTACTTGAAATTAAATGGACATTCTAAAACTATATCGATATCATGCCTACGTAACATATTCGAATTATAATCGAGTAATTTCAGATAGTAATAATTATAATTAAATAAAAAATCAAATTTATTAACAAATATTTGATTGTATAGTTACTATAACGGATAACATATCGATGGATTGTATTAGTATACATATATAATGTATTGGTTCTACTTGAAATTAAACAGGCATTCTAAAACTATATAGATATCATGTTTTTGTAACATATTCGAAGTAGAATAAAATAATTTCTAATAGTATAAATTAAAATTTAATAAAAAATTAAATTTATTAACAAATACTCATTGTACAGTTACTATAACGGATAACATATCGATGGATTATATTAGTATACATATATAATGTATTGGTTCTACTTGAAATTAAACAGGCATTCTAAAACTATATAGATATCATGTTTTTGTAACATATTCGAAGTAGAATAAAATAATTTCTAATAGTATAAATTAAAATTTAATAAAAAATCAAATTTATTAACAAATACTAATTGTACAGTTAATATAACATATAACATATCGATGGCTATATATATATAATATATCTGTGTCTATATATAATTATTATAATCATATATGGTTACTAATATATTATGCTATATACTTATTATATATGGCGTATACGCGTAACGCGTAACGTAACGTAACGTATAACGTATATGTATTATTATAATATAATAATTATATAATAATTATATCTAAATAATCGCTTATGAATATAAATTATATTGCAAATCATTTAAATGCATTAATCACTGAATGTAAAGATCATATAACTTTATATTATTCTATATACAAATAACTCAATCGAGAAAGGATAACTAATTACAACGATTCGTTGAACGAGTGTAGTGAAGCATGACGGCGTTGGTTCCCAAAATATGTGTCCCTATATACAGTATAAACCCACATATGTGTATACAAATATACTATATTATATAGTATCTACAATCCAATAATATATCTCTATGTAATTGTATATATGCATTATAATAAAAATGTATACATATGTGTAATATACACAATTAGTATTACAGTGTAATACTATTACACTCATAAATTATCTTCGTATTTTATTATATGATATTTTGATTGACAGTTTAAGGAAAAGGACATTTGTCCTTGCTTGCGGTCTCGTTTTTAAATATATGTTGCTTCATTTTGATTGGCCGCCCTTATCGGGTATAAACCTTTATTTGCTTACAATTTATTTTATACTATAGCCAAAGATTTTGCGAAGCAAAGATATAACACTCCCTATAGGGATTTGCATATATGCATGCAACGTAATTTAGTAATATACCCAACCGCTGCTAGCAGTAGTATCGAAATCACTGAAATAGATTTAGGTTCGGATCTGTTTGCATACAACAATGTTTTCATTGCTCTATTAAATTACATGCAATATAAATTAACTTTTACTTATTAAATATATACTTATAGCATTTAAAACATAAATATCATATTTGTTTGTTATATATTAGTAATGAACATTTAGTTTTCATCATTATGATGATCATATAAATATTAATTTAAAGCATATTATTTAACATTTTAAAAGTGTATAGTTAAATACGAATTTACATTATAAACAACACATAGTTCCTAAAAGTAACCCGCTATAGGTGGCACCAGGGTATTTTGTATACAAATTCGAATTACACGATTTCGCGTAAGTTTTATATCTTTCCTTCGGAAAATCTTTGCTATAGCGGTAACTATCATAGTACTACTATAGTTACTATGGTACGAGTATAATTATTATAATAATACTCAGTATTGTACAATTAATAGCAAGCATATTAGATCACAAACAATTTAATGGTACGAGTATAATTATTATAATAATTATTATTTAATAAGTACAATACTGAGTATTATTATAATACTCAGTATTGTACAATTAATAGCAAGCATTTTAGATCACAAACAATTTATATATAAAAATATATTATAATGTATTTATTATTAATAATTATACATATATATTATGCATATAACATACAATAATATATATAATCTTACTTTATCTCGTAATATATGAAAACAAATCCTGGACAAATATATTTTCGCGGCGAATTATGATATTTACATAGACATTAAAAATGGGTTAAATCCTAATTCTAATGTCTATGCAATTAACCCAATTCTAATGTGTAGGGTAAATCCATATGGGGGTAAATATCATATAATTCGCCGCGAAAATTCACATATTTGTTTTCATATATTATGATATAATATACTTTTACAAAAATATTGAAAATATTTGTCAATTATATTTTGATTTTTTTTTGATAAAATATAATAGAACATTATTTAGTAAGTATTTATATAAAATTATATCTATATGTTAAGTTTATCACTTACAATTTTCACTTATTTTAATATTTAATATTATATTTAATATAATATTATATTAATTTTTACAATCAATAACAATTCAACACCTTTATTATTTAATTTTAATCCATTTCAAATATATATATATATATATATATATATATACATATACTAGATACTAATATAGTATAGAAACATTTTAGTTTATATTTTATGGAAAATTGAAAACCTTTTATTTTTATTATAAATTTTATAATAAATCATTAAATATATATATTATAATAAATAATATTATATTATATTAAATATATAACACTTTAAAGAATTTGATACTCTAATTAATAATATATCATTAACATATTGCATGTCATATATTATATATATTATATATATTATATATAATATTTTATTTTATATTTAATAATTTCATATTTAATTTTTTCAAATATCGTAATACCTAGTGTCTAATACTTTATTTTTAAATAACAACATATTCTTAATAATATATATCATATTTTTGAATTAAATATATCTGATATATATATATAATAGCATAATGGCTCTTTTAGTTAATTCAAATATCGATTCCATATTGGAGGAATATAAAATAGTTAACCACGATAATATATTATTAGGTAATATTATATATATATTAAGACATAAAACAAAAGTAACTAAGGAAATATTATTACTTTTAAATTTAGAAACTATTTTGCCGAACTATTATTTTAAGGGTAATTAAAAATTATAAAAAAATAGGAGGATGTTCTAATGAATATACGAGGTTACGTTTTTATGAATTTTGTAAATAAAAATTTACAATGCCATCGGTAACTTCCGCTGGAAGTAAAATAAAAAGTTCACCTTGTGATACACAATGTGTAGCAACACAAACAATTAATATAGATACAATTAAATATATATCTGCTAGATCGGCATCTAGAAGTAAAAGATGGGCTATTAATTTTGTAAATAATAAATATAAGTCTTTAAAAATTATAAATGCTTCTTTACTTTTAAAAATTGATGATTTAGAAAAAAAAAATGTAATATTAAAACGAAATTTGGAATATAATAAAAAATCGAATACAATAATGAAAAAAGTAATACGAGATAATAATTTAAATATAATAATAGCGAATGTAATTAACGAGGGTAATAAAGATACTACGCCTTGTATTGCAAAAAATACTGATGATGAAAATGTTGGTGGTGATGATGATGATGAAAGTGAATATGTTGGTGGTGATGATGAAAGTGAAAATGTTGGTGGTGATGATGATGTTGATATATGTGATGATGAAGATGTTGGTGGTGGTGATGATGATGATGAAAATGTTGGTGGTGATGATGATGATGAAAGTGAAGATGTTGATGTTGATGATGATGTAGATATGTGTGATGATGAGCATAAATATTTTAGTAGTGATAATGTTGATGATAATAATGTTGAAGGAGATTGCGATAAAAGTAGTATGCATGTTGATGATGATAAAAGTGTTTCTGATGTTGTAGATTGCAATACAGGTATTTCTAATGTTGTAGATTGCAATAAAATTGTTACAGATATTCTAGATTGTAATAAAAGTAATAATATTATTTACAATTATGCATCATCTTTTGGTTCAAAACGAATAAGAAAACCAAATTCCAAGTTTCTTTAGGATAGGTTCATCTCCTAAATATATTTAATTTTAACAAATTTTAACTCAATATAAATTCATTATGCTTTTTTCTCAATTATATAAGTGTATAAATGGCATTCCTCCGCCCTAGCTATGAAAGTATTGGCAAACAGAACTTATTGTAGTATATATAGCGTACCTCCAAATGTAAACTATATTATGCTCAATAACATTTTTCCCATGCAATCACAATGCCTTGCCGTGGCGTATGGGCTCCTTGTATAATACAACATGTAACAATACAAAAATGTGTACGCATTTCTATTGTATGTAATAAGTGTATTATACATTGTCTAAATTGTGAATTATTTTTAATTAAAGGATATTTTTATTAAAATAATTACTTATTTTCATTAATTTAATGTATGATATTATAATAATTAACATAAATTTCATATTTTTAAAATGTAATTCGAATATTAAAATAAAGGAAATGATATTTTTGAATAAAATTAGATATATAATTAATAATAAGTATATGTAGAATTCCCTTTGATATTCCTCCACTAGATCTAAACTCCCAAGGATATAAATATATGATTGTATCTATTCTATGGATAGACTATCTTTAACCAAGGACAGGACATCTTCCCGCTATCTCTGGAATGGTTACTTTTCTATTACAAGCTATATAAATTTCAGTGGTATATTTAATTATATTTCAATGATTTATATATGATAATATATACATATCATAGACATTAGGGTGAAACCCTACTCAATATCTATGATAAATATAAATTGAATTAAAGATATGGATATTTATTTATCTGTAAAATAAAGTGCATTCCTATTTTTAAATTGTATTTCTATATAAATATTTTATTACAAATAAAAATTATTTATAAATTTGGTTTGAATTTAACGATGCTTTTTTATATCATTTATGTCGATATTCTAATTAATATAATGTGTATAAAATTATATTTTTTATTAAATTTAATCATATTGAAATAATTGATTTAAAAATAATTTATAATTGCTTTTTGTATAAAATTCAAATTTATACTCCTGAACCATAATGGAATACGATAAAATCACTCGGAAATTAAGTTTCACGACATATGCGTTAGCAAATGTCCTGTCCTTGCTTTAATGTATACATTGTATTTCATAGATTAAATTTAATGTATACATACATGAATACTTAGAGATTAAAATATTAATATCTTGAATTAACTACCTAAATCTATTTTATAATTATAATTTTACAAATTAATAACATTTTTATAACCCATTTAATAGTAAGCGGATATAAAGGATATTACTACTTTGATTATAATCAATAATATAAATAAATACGATTAAATGGATAATATTTTTATTACATATATATGTTTTAAATATTATTTTTATACAAATAACATATTTTTATTTTACAAAATTGAAATTATTAATTAATTTATATTTTATAAAATTCATTTATGACAATATAAATTTTTCTTAATGAACATTTTGTAATAATTAGTTATTTTAGTAATGTATAATATATTTAAATTAGTATAATACACCCTTTTCTACATTCAGATGAAAATTGTATAGAATAACACTGCATGAAATTAATATCTATAGACTGTAACTGTGATACAATTCTTAATATTCAAAATCATCTCAATTCCTCCACACCTTTCTCTTACCCTTTCTCCATCCACCCCTTCTTCAACACACCTCTCTCTATCTATTCCTCAACCCCTCTTTCTCTATCTCTCCCTCCACCCATATCTCTCTCTTCTTCCCTCTCTATCTATTCCAACAACCCTTCTCCCTCTATTCTGACTAGAGTTATGAGTCATACTATATAAAGTTAATGTATGTAAAGTATTACCAGCTTTACGATTCACATAGTGGTAGCAAGTAAGCGTATTACTGTTAGAGATCTGTAGGTAACAATATTTGTGATATCGTTATAGTGTTGTTGTACTTAGTGCTATATCTCCCAGCTTAACGTGTTAGTTAAGCAGATGCATCTTTCTTGTATGGCAACACAAATTTCTACACATTTACTGCGATATATATATATTTTTATTTTATTTGGTGGAGTCCTTTCATCACATCCAGGAACCTAGATGAAGTTTTCACTTATACCAAAGCCCAGGGCTTTGCTTATACCTATATGGCTCTAATGTCACTTCGAAGCCGCTCTCATGTTAAGTCATACATTGTTTTAACGAGAGATGATCATTTATTTATACACAATTATATAAGATCACTTATAAATATTATTTGTAGACCTATTTTAATGGTCAGGACGAGACTTGAACCCACACTGTGGGTCCCACAGCCTACTGCTTGTGTATCTGACGCCTTAGCCAACCGAGCCACACAGGCAGTTATCAATATATATATATATATATATATTAATATGTATTTCATAATATACACATATATATATATATATACTATTTATAAATTATTAAGTAGGCGGAAGAATTTAAAAAAAATTTTAATAATCTTTAAAATGATGTATAATATTTTGTTCAAAAATAATTATAATAACTTATTTATGAATAATAAACATACTTCTGTACACAATATAATACTCATTATTATGTAATATATATTAAACACAAAACTTAAGAAGCTCACCTTAAGATCTAATTATATATTAAGTTATGAATTAAATGATAATTATATGACAACGAGAATGAGACAATAGTTCATAATTAATATATATAAACAGATATTTATTATAATTAAATTCTGAATGTTGCATATACAAGTAGATTAAAAGTTTGGATTTTTAAAAATCAAAATTATGTTTAAAAATAAAGATATAATATCAGTTTTTAAAATTGTATTTATAAACCTTATTTATGACACATAGTTAATTTTATGCAAGCCTAATATCATTTGAAAGATAATATATTATTTTTACTAATTTTAATATAATATAATTTTTAATAAAAAATATATTTATTTCAAAAATCATGTTTCGCCAGCCCTTTAGAGAAATTCAATAGTATAAAAAGTGAAAATAACTGTAAGAAATCTGAATCACAAATAAAGACTAAATAAAAGAGATTTAATAATTAACATAGAAAGGATGGTAAGTAAAGGTAAGACGAAAGTAAGAGATATAAGATTGGAGCTGAAGCATTCGAGGTCAGGGAAATATGCGTGGTTAGAGAAGATGGAATGTGAGGTCGACAAAGTAAGTATCACATGACTAGGTTGAAGATGGGTATTGACCTCTAATAGTAGGCTTTAGAGGTCACATCTAGGTACTAGGAAACGCTGAAAATATACATCCATATACTAGAGAACTTGTATATATATATATATACTATAAGAAATATTCTTAGTAAGAGAATGAAATAGTAATGATTTAAATAGAATAACTTCATTTTTAACCATTTTAACCCTCTGAATTCGAAAAGACATTAATCGCATATTAGCTATATAATTTAATGATTTTTCGTTTGGTGATTATATAAACGAATATTAAAAAAAACTCAGTATTTGAATTATATTAATAAAAATGATTATATATATATATTACATATATGTAATAATATCTAATAGAGGTGATAGGATTTTTTTAAATGTCTTTATATCTTAGATGTTGAGTATTATGTTAACATACAACATTATATAACATTTATTATGAAAATACTTGATTAATTTTAACTAAATAAATATATTAATTAATTATTTAATATATAAATTAAATAATTAATTAATATATCCTATTTTTTCAGTTTATTATCAAGTAGAATGTTATAAACATTTTATCTATAATCTATATGTATATTATAATATTGTATGGAGTATTTATTTATTGAAATATTATACTATTTTTAATTAAAAATTAATTACAATTATTATAATTAATTAAAATATTACGATTATAATTTGAATCCAATTTTTTTTACAGATTTATATAATATATTATATACTTTATAAAATAAATATAACTTGTAATATATAATTATCAATATTTGAATACGAATAATCATTTTGTAAAAAGGTGCGTACACTTTTTTTTAAATATACATTATTTTCACAATTTATTAAAAACAGCTTGGATTCATAGGGTTAATAGATTATATATATTATAATTATTTATTATATACTTATTATTAAGTATACACATATTGTTATGCAAAAAAATCATTTTCATCATTTAAATATTAGCATTATAACTAAACAAAATTATTTTAATGTTAATTATTATAATATCATACATTAAATTAATGAATATAAGTAACTATTTTAATAAAAATATCCTTTAATTAAAAATAATTCACAATTTAGACAATGTATAATACACACATTACATACAATACAACAATGCGTACACATTGTGGTATTGTTACATGTTGTATTATACAAGGAGCCCATACGCCACGGCAAGGCATTGTGATTGCATGGGAAAAATGTTATTGAGCATAATATAGTTTACATTTGGAGGTACGCTATATATACTACAATAAGTTCTGTTTGCCAATACTTTCATAGCTAGGGCGGAATACATTTAATAATTATGATTTATACACTAAAAAAAAAGCATATATGTACAGTAAAAATATATGTTAAGTAAAAATTAATAAAATAAAATAAAATATATTTAGGAGATTATTATTCTAAAGATACTTGCGATTTGGTTTTCTTATTCGTTTTGATGAACTTAAAGATGACGCATAATTATGAATAATATTATTACTTTTATTACAATCTAGAATATCTGTAACAATTTTATTGCAATCTACAATATTAGAAACACTTTTATTGCAATCTACAATATCGGAAACACTTTTATCGCAATCTACAATATCAGAAACATTTTTATTGCAATCTACAATATCAGAAAAACTTTTATTGCAATCTCCTTTAATATCATCACACTCCATTTCATCATCGCTAACATCTTTATCATCAGCATCAATATCTACACTACCTTCATCACCATCATCATCAATATCTTCATCGTCATCTCCACACATACCATCATCAACATCTGCACTCTCATTATCAATATCACCATCGTCATCACCACATATACCATCATCATCATCATCATCATCTGCACTCTCATCACCACCATCATCATCATCAATATCTTCACCACCATCATATTCGCTTACATCGCAGTTGCCGTCGCTCGCGTCTTCATCGTTCGCGGCGAGATGAAAGCGACAACGATGCGAGCAACACAGCGGCACCTTACTATAAGCCAGCGTGGCCTCGGCGCCGCGTAGCTGGTCTTCAACGGCCGCTATCTTAGCTCGGAGAATCGCGTTCGCCGCGTCGAATTTCTCGATTTTCGCCGCGTAGGTTTTCGCGGCGTCGAGTTTTCGCCGCGTCGCTTCGCGTATCGAAATCTCTTTACTTATATTTTTTATAATTTCCTTATGATATATGCATTTTTTAGTGACTATGTGAGGTACATTTTTAGTTACAATTTCATTGTGAACATATAACTCTGGAATTTTAGCAACTTTTTCAATGGTATTAGTTATGCTATTATCGATATTAAACTGCACGTAACACAAATCTTTAAATAGTTGTACATATTTTTGATTTCTATATAAGTTATTATGTTTTTTATATTGTTTCTTTAATCTTGCTATCTGATTACGATTATTTGCATTTTTTACAATGTTAATTTGTGTATATATATTATTAGTAGGGATTTTTAAAACAAATAAAGTATATAATATATGACCGTTCAGTAGTTTTTCGCATGCTGATTCTTCATATAAGTTTTTTAATATGGTAATTTTCGTAGACATGTTGAAATCTATATAATTATTATAATATTATATTATATTATTAAATATATCAATATTATATTAATAAATAATTGTATATATTTAATATTATATTAAATATATAATATAAGTCAATATAAATCGATAATATATGTATTTATATGGTTATTTCATAATAATATTTTGAACTGGTTATTAATTCTTGTTTTCATGGTATAGTATAATAATACTATAGGATATTACTTATTATTTGATAAGAACAAAATAATTAGAAATATAATATTTAATATACAATATTTAAATTATTTGTAAACAAAATAGTCACCTGTCACACTCACGCGTGAAAATGTAGGTAATGAGGGAAAATAAAGGTTAATTATTCAAACTGAAGACGTAAAAGGGGTTTTAAAGGAAAACGATTCCTCTTTTAAAAAAGTATGGAATTCCAAAAATTATATGATATTGAATATGTTAATGATTTTATCTAAATGCACCATTTTTGAATACTGTATAACATCTTAATTTGTTAAATCAATGACAATATGCGTCATCTCTATTACGGAGACTAATTACGACCGGCGCGCGTTTTCTATAAATATATTTAGTGAGGCGGGCGGTGGCGCGCGCGCCAAATGTTTAAATGCACTAGCATTGATTGACAACTAGTGGGAGGAGCTATGGGCGGAGATAAGTCTATTTATAGAAACGCGTGAAGTTAGAAACGTCGTGCACTATCTTAGTGCATGCAGTATATATACATATATATATATATAAACACACACATATGCAGTATATATATATTACTAATTTCTTTATTAATTTTTATTAATTTGCTTACATTATATACTACTACTACTACTACTACTACTACTACTACTACTACTACTACTACTACTACTACTAGTTATAAAGATATATTTTTTTTGTAAAATTTAAAAAAATAATTAATTAATATAAATATAATAATTAATAGCGATTAATATAATAACTTATTTGATAATATTTACATTATTTTATTATATTGATAGTATAGTAATACTAAAATAATTAAAACATATCTATATATATATCTATAAATATCAAGTAAATAGAATTTCATATTTTATAAATATATAATTTGTGTTATACAATTATAAAATTATAAATATAATTATATATATTTGTTAATAATAGTTACCCTAATTAATTATTTGTATATATTTATATTATTTTATTATATAGATAGTATAACAATAATAAAATAAGTAAATAACGCTTATATAATATATTTATTATCACATTGAATGAATACAAATATTTATAAATTTATAATTTGTGTTATAAATTTATAAAATTATAATATAATTAAATGTATTAGTTAATAATATTTACACTATAATACTTTTCGATAATATTTAAATTAGTTTATTATATAGATATTATAGTAATACTAAAATAAGTAATATATGTATATAATATTATTAAATATCAATATAATATAATGATAATTTTTATAATATATAATTGTTGTTATAAAATTAGAAATATAAGTATATATATTAGTTAATAATAGTTACTTTAATGAATTATTCGATAATATTTATATTATTTTATTACATAGATAGTATAATAATAATAAAATAAGTAAAAAATGATTAAATTATAAAGTTAAATTTATTTAAATCGAATAATTATTATAGATTTTGATTTTTTACATGATAGCAATATTATAAATTCATGTTTTTACATGGTGGAGATAGGAAATGTACTTTTGTAAAGTCTATATATATATATATATATATGTACTGCATGCACTAAGATAGTGCACGTGTTTATATAAATAGAATTATGAATCATATAATGGTAACATCAACCAGTGTGTATGTAAAATACTTACGTATTCAATAGAGCGTTACACTCCCTTATGCAAACAAAGGTAACAAGGTAAACTATATTAGATAGTATATATAAAATAATAATATACATTACTACTTGATTATTCATATAATTCATTATACATAGTATTATACAGTTTTTCATTGTCTATATATATATATATATATATATATATATATATATACTGCATATGTGTGTGTTATATATATATATATATATATATATATATATATATATATATATACAGGGTTGATGGTTTTTTCGGTTTTTACGTAAAAACCAAAAAACCCGGTTTTTATCGGTTTTTATCGGGTTTTAACGGTTTTTATCGGGTTTTATCGGTTTTTATGGTTTTTACGGTTATTACAATACAAACAAGTACAAATTATAATTTTTTCATAACAAAAAATTAACTAAATTGTATTATTTTAATTATAATTTTAAATATATAGACATCACATAATGGAAGAGTTGGAATCGTAGAATATATTATTTTTGATTGTTACGAGTATATTATATATATTAAAAAAAAAAATTAAATATTATCAAGCCTATCAAATATTATTTAATACTATTATATTATTGTTATCATAAAATAGATTATTAGCTATATGTAATTAAAGTGGTCCTGAATCAATAACAAGGTTGATGGTTTTTTCGGTTTTTACGTAAAAACCAAAAAACCTGGTTTTTATCGGTTTTTAACGATTTTTATCTGGTTTTATGGTTTTTTCAAAAAAAACAAGTAGAAATTATAATTTTTTCATAACAAAAAATTAACTAAATTGTATTATTTTCATTATAATTTTAAATATATAGACATCACATAATGGAACATAATTATTATTCAACATTATAATAAATTTAATAAATTCCTCAGTTAAAAACCATTATTGTTAAATAATTATAAATTAATAGATATCATTTGTATAGCTATTTAAATAAAAATATAATATCAAATGTAATTATATAATATGATTACATTTGATATTATATTTTTGATTCATATTTATAACATTTAATTTGATAATATAATAGTTAAAAATATTATAGTTATTTTATTTGCGTTTAGAGT
>OZ025239.1:26312382-26464882 GCA_964019155.1 Osedax fenrisi
TCCATTTAAAATATATATATATATATATATACATATACTAGATACTAATATAGTATAGAAACATTTTAGTTTATATTTTATGGAAAATTGAAAACCTTTTATTTTTATTATAAATTTTATAATAAAACATTTAATATATATATTATTATAATAATTATTATAATAATTATAATAAATAATATTATATTATATTAAATATATAACACTTTAAAGAGTATGATACTCTAATTAATAATATATCATTAACATATTTCATGTCATATATATAATATTTTATTTTATATTTAATAATTTCATATTTAATTTTTTCAAATATCGTAATACCTAGTGTCTAATACTTTATTTTTAAATAACAACATATTCTTAATAATATATATCATATTTTTGAATTAAATATATCTGATATATATATATATAATAGCATAATGGCTCTTTTAGTTAATTCAAATATCGACTCCATATTGGAGGAATATAAAATAGTTGACCACGATAATATATTATTAGGTAATATTATATATATATTAAAACATAAAACAAAAGTAACTAAGGAAATATTATTACTTTTAAATTTAGAAACTATTTTGCCGAACTATCCTATTATTTTAAGGGTAATTAAAAATTATAAAAAAATAGGAGGATGTTCTAATGAATATACGAGGTTACGTTTTTATGAATTTTGTAAACAAAAATTTACAATGCCATCGGTAACTTCCGCTGGAAGTAAAATAAAAAGTTCACCTTGTGATACACAATGTGTAGCAACACAAACAATTAATATAGATACAATTAAATATATATCTGCTAGATCGGCATCTAGAAGTAAAAGATGTGCTGTTAATTTTGTAAATAATAAATATAAGTCTTTAAAAATTATAAATGCTTCTTTACTTTTAAAAATTGATGATTTAGAAAAAAAAAATGTAATATTAAAACGAAATTTGGAATATAATAAAAAATCGAATAAAATAATGAAAAAAGTAATACGAGATAATAATTTAAATATAATAATAGCGAATGTAATTAACGAGGGTAATAAAGATACTACGCCTTGTATTGCAAACAATACTGATGGCGATAATGATTGTGGTGGTGATTGTGATGATGAAAGTGAATATGTTGGTGGTGATGATGATATAGATGTTGGTAGTGATGATGATGAAAGTGAAAATGTTGGTGTTGATGATGATGATGAAAATGTTGGTGGTGATGATGATGATGAAAGTGAATATGTTGGTGGTGATGATGAAAGTGAAAATGTTGGTGGTGATGATGATGTTGATATATGTGATGATGAAGATGTTGGTGGTGGTGATGATGATGATGAAAATGTTGGTGGTGATGATGATGATGAAAGTGAAGATGTTGATGTTGATGATGATGTAGATATGTGTAATGATGAGCATAAATATTTTAGTAGTGATAATGTTGATGATAATAATGTTGAAGGAGATTGCGATAAAAGTAGTATGCATGTTGATGATGATAAAAGTGTTTCTGATGTTGTAGATTGCAATACAGGTATTTCTAATGTTGTAGATTGCAATAAAATTGTTACAGATATTCTAGATTGTAATAAAAGTAATAATATTATTCACAATTATGCATCATCTGTAAGTTCACCAAAACGAATAAGAAAACCAAATTCCAAGTATCTTTAGAATAGGCTCATCTCCTAAATATTCTTAACTCAATATAAATTCATTATGCTTTTTTTTTATTATGCTTTTTCCTCAATTATATAAGTGTATAAATGGCATTCCTCCACCCTAGCTATGAAAGTATTGGCAAACAGAACTTATTGTAGTATATATAGCGTACCTCCAAATGTAAACTATATTATGCTCAATAACATTTTTCCCATGCAATCACAATGCCTTGCCGTGGCGTATGGGCTCATTGTATAATACAACATGTAACAATACAAAAATGTGTATGCATTTCTATTGTATGTAATAAGTGTATTATACATTGTCTAAATTGTGAATTATTTTTAATTAAAGGATATTTTTATTAAAATAATTACTTATTTTCATTAATTTAATGTATGATATTATAATAATTAACATAAATTTCATATTTTTAAAATGTAATTCGAATATTAAAATAAAGGAAATGATATTTTTGAATAAAATTAGATATATAATTAATAATAAGTATATGTAGAATTCTCTTTGATATTCCTCCACTAGATCTAAACTCCCAAGGATATAAATATATGATTGTATCTATTCTATGGATAGATTATATTTAACCAATGACATCTGTCCGCTATCTCTGCAATGGTTACTTTTGTATTACAAGCTATATACATTTCAGTGGTATATTTAATTATATTTCAATAATTTATATATGATAATATATACATATCATAGACATTAGGGTGAAACCCTACTCAATATCTATGATAAATATAAATTGAATTCAAGATATGGATATTTATTTATCTGTAAAATAAAGTGCATTCCTATTTTTAAATTGTATTTCTATATAAATATTTTATTACAAATAAAAATTATTTATAAATTTGGTTTGAATTTAACGATGCTTTTTTTATATCATTTATGTCGATATTCTAATTAATAATGTGTATAAAATTATATTTTTTATTAAATTTAATCATATTGAAATAATTGATTTAAAAATAGTTTTTAATTGCTTTTTGTATAAAATTCAAATTTATACTCCTGAACCATAATGTAATACGATAAAATCACTCGGAAATTAAGTTTCACGACATATGCGTTAGCAAATGTCCTGTCCTTGCTTTAATGTATACATTGTATATCATAGATTAAATTTAATGTATACATACATGAATACTTAGAGATTAAAATATTAATATCTTGTATTAACTACCTAAATCTATTTTATAATTATAATTTTACAAATTAATAACATTTTTATAACCTATTTAATATTAAGCGGATATAAAGGATATTACTACTTTGATTATAATCAATAATATAAATAAATACGATTAAATGGATAATATTTTTATTACATATATAAGTTTTAAATATTATTTGTATACAAATAACATATTTTTATTTTACAAAATTGAAATTATTAATTAATTTATATTTTATAAAATTCATTTATGACAATATAAATTTTTCTTAATGAAAATGTTGTAATAATTAGTTATTTTAGTAATGTATAATATATTTAAATTAGTATAATACATGATTTTCTACATTCAGATGAAGATTGTATAGAATAACACTGCATGAAATTAATATCTATAGACTGTGACTGTGATACAATTCTTAATATTCAGTATAATTACTACGAGAGTCCACAATCATCTATTTCTCTCTATATTCCTCCATTAACCTCTCTCTTACCCTTTCTCCATCCAACCCTTCTTCAACACACTCTCTATCTATTCCTCCACACCTCTCTCTTACCCTTTCTCCACCAAACTCTCTCTATATCTTCCTCAACCCCTCTTTTTCTATCTCTCCCTCCACCCATATCTCTCTCTTCTTCCCTCTCTATCTATTTCTCCCACTCCCTCTATTCTGACTTTAGAGTTATGAGTCATACTATATAAAGTTAATGTACGTAAAGTATTACCAGCTTTACGATTCACATAGTGGTAGCAGGTAAGCGATCTGTAAGTAACAATACTTGTGATATCGTTATAGTGTTGTTGTACTTAGTGCTATATCTCCCAGCTTAACGTGTTAGTTAAGCAGATGCATCTTTCTTGTATGGCAACACAAATTTCTACACATTTACTGCGATATATATATATTTTTATTTTATTTGGTGGAGTCCTTTCATCACATCCAGGAACCTAGATGAAGTTTTCACTTATACCAAAGCCCAGGGCTTTGCTTATACCTATATGGCTCTAATGTCACTTCGAAGCCGCTCTCATGTTAAGTCATACATTGTTTTAACGAGAGATGATCATTTATTTATACACAATTATATAAGATCACTTATAAATATTATTTGTAGACCTATTTTAATGGTCAGGACGAGACTTGAACCCACACTGTGAGACCCACAGCCTACTGCTTGTGTATCTGACGCCTTAGCAAACTGAGCCACACAGGCAGTTATCAATATATATATATATATATATTAATATGTATTTCATAATATACACATATATATATATACTATTTATAAATTATTAAGTAGGAAGCATTTTTTTTAATTTTTAATAATCTTTAAAATGATGTATAATATTTTGTTCAAAAATAATTATAAGTAACTTATTTATGAATAATAAACATACTTCTGTACACAATATAATACTCATTATTATGTAATATATATTAAACACAAAACTTAAGAAGCTCACCTTAAGATCTAATTATATATTAAGTTATGAATTAAATGATAATTATATGACAACGAGAATGAGACAATAGTTCATAATTAATATATATAAACAGATATTTATTATAATTAAATTCTGAATGTTGCATATACAAGTAGATTAAAAGTTTGGATTTTTAAAAATCAAAATTATGTTTAAAAATAAAGATATAATATCAGTTTTTAAAATTGTATTTATAAACCTTATTTATGACACATAGTTAATTTTATGCAAGCCTAATATCATTTGAAAGATAATATATTATTTTTACTAATTTTAATATAATATAATTTTTAATAAAAAATATATTTATTTCAAAAATCATGTTTCGCCAGCCCTTTAGAGAAATTCAATAGTATAAAAAGTGAAAATAACTGTAAGAAATCTGAATCACAAATAAAGACTAAATAAAAGAGATTTAATAATTAACATAGAAAGGATGGTAAGTAAAGGTAAGACGAAAGTAAGAGATATAAGATTGGAGCGGAAACATGCGTGATTAGAGAAGATGGAATGTGAGGTCGACAAAATAAGTATCACATGACTAGGTTGAAAATGGGAATTGACCTCTAATAGTAGGCTTTAGAGGTCACATCTAGGTACTAGGAAACGCTGAAAATATACATCCATATACTAGAGAACTTGTATATATATATATATATATATACTATAAGTAATATTCTTAGTAAGAGAATGAAATAGTAATGATTTAAATAGAATAACTTCATTTTTAACCATTTTAACCCTCTGAATTCGAAAAGACATTAATCGCATATTAGTTATATAATTTAATGATTTTTCGTTTGGTGATTATATACGAATATTAAAAACGAATATTAAAAAAAACTCAGTATTTGAATTATATTAATAAAAATGATTATATATATATATTACATATATGTAATAATATCCAATAGAGGTGATAGGATTTTTTTAAATGTCTTTATATCTTAGATTTTGAGTATTATGTTAAAATACAACATTATATAACATTTATTATGAAAATACTTGATTAATTTTAACTAAATAAATATATTAATTAATTATTTAATATATAAATTAAATAATTAATTAATATATCCTATTTTTTCAGTTTATTATCAAGTAGAATATTATAAACATTTTATCTATAATCTATATGTATATTATAATATTGTATGGAGTATTTATTTATTGAAATATTATACTATTTTTAATTAAAAATTAATTATAATTATTATAATTAATTAAAATTTTACGATTATAATTTGAATCCAATTTTTTTTACAGATTTATATAATATATTATATACTTTATAAAATAAATATAACTTGTAATATATAATTATCAATATTTGAATACGAATAATCATTTTGTAAAAAGGTGCGTACACTTTTTTTTAAATATACATTATTTTCATATTTTATTAAAAACAGTTGGGATTCATAGGGTTAATAGATTATATATATTATAATTATTTATTATATACTTATTATTAATTATACACATATTGTTATGCAAAAAAATCATTTTCATCATTTAAATATTAGCATTATAACTAAACAAAATTATTTTAATGTTAATTATTATAATATCATACATTAAATTAATGAATATAAGTAACTATTTTAATAAAAATATCCTTTAATTAAAAATAATTCACAATTTAGACAATGTATAATACACACATTACATACAATACAACAATGTGTACACATTGTGGTATTGTTACATGTTGTATTATACAAGGAGCCCATACGCCACGGCAAGGCATTGTGATTGCATGGGAAAAATGTTATTGAGCATAATATAGTTTACATTTGGAGGTACGCTATATATACTACAATAAGTTCTGTTTGCCAATACTTTCATAGCTAGGGCGGAGGAATGCCTCTATACACTTATATAATTTAGGAAAAAGCATATAAGTACATAGGTTAAATAAAATAATTATTAAATGAATTTATATTGAGTTAAAATTTGTTAAAATTAAAAAAATAAAATATATTTAGGAGATGAACCTATTCTAAAGAAACTTGGAATTTGGTTTTCTTATTCGTTTTGAACTTAAAGATGATGCATAATTGTGAATAATATTATTACTTTTATTACAATCTAGAATATCTGTAACAATTTTATTGCAATCTACAATATCAGAAACACCTGTATTGCAATCTACAACATCAGAAACAATTTTATTGCAATCTACAATATCAGAAACACTTTTATCATCATCTACATGCATACTACTTTTATCGCAATCTCCTTCAACATTATTTTCATCAATATCATCGTTATGTTCATCATTACACATATCTACATCATCATCATCACCACAATTTTCACTTTCATCATCATCATCATCATACATATCATCTTCATCATCATCACCACCACCAACATCTTCAGTTTCATCATCACCACCAATATTTGTACTTTCATCATCACAATCGCCACCACAATCATTATCGCCATCAGTATTGTTTGCAATACAAGGCGTAGTATCTTTATTACCCTCGTTAATTACATTCGCTATTATTATATTTAAATTATTATCTCGTATTACTTTTTTCATTATTTTATTAGATTTTTTATTATATTCAAAATTTCGTATTAATAATACATTTTTTTTTTCTAAATTATCAATTTTTAAAAGTAAAGAAGCATTTAAAATTTGTAAAGATTTAGGTGTATCTATATTAATAGTTTGTGTAGCTACACACTGTGTAATACGAGTTGAACTTTTTATATTACTAGATGTGACTGATGAAATTATAAATTTTGTTTTAAAAAATTGAATAATACGTAATCTGTTAGCTTCATTGGAATATCGCATTTTTTTATAATTCTTAATTAATAGTAAAATATTAGAATAATTGGGTAAAATAGTTTCTAAATTTAAAATTAATAATATTTTCTTAGGTATTTTTGTTGTATTTCTATATATATACATAATAGTACCAAATAATATGTTATCATGGTTAACTAGTTTATAATCCTCCAATATGGAGTCGACAGTTGAATTAACCAAACAAGCCATTATGATATTATATATATATATATAATTCAAAATTATTATATAAATTAGTAAGAATATTTTGTTATTCAAAAATGTTAATAGAATTACAAACTCACAGAAAAAAATTTAATATTATATTAAATATACAATTATTAAATATGTTAAATTTAATTTTGTTATTTTAAGGCAATTTCCTTAAAATATAATTAAATGAATCTATACTTAGTATATATATAATACTATATTATATATATATATATATATATATATATATATATGTCTTATAATACATATGTTAAGTGTTAAAATTAAATAATAAAGGTGATGAATTTGGGTTCCGCACGAATAACGGCACATATATATTGTATATAAAGGCGTGGTGGTTGTTGGGGGCGTGGCGTGACGTTGAGCGACAGGTACGAGTGGTATATTTATATTACAGGAGTTGAAATATTCAAATAAATATACATACGCGTGAAAATAGATCCTAGCATATATTAATTATTTATATATGTATGTGATAAAAAACAGCTCCAGCTAGATTCGAACTCTCGACCTTCTGCTTAGAGAGCATGCATGCTCTTGCAACACTGAGCCACACGGCATGTTGTATATTTTATAAAATATATATATAACAACTATATCGATCTCATGCATACGTAACATATTCGAATTATAATCGAGTAATTTCTGATAGTAATAATTGTAATTTAATTTAAAAAACAATTATTTATTAACAAATACTTCATTGTACCGTTACTATAACGGATAGCATATTTATGACGTATAGTATTATACATATATAATATATCGATTCTACTTGAAATTAAATGGACATTCTAAAACTATATCGATCTCAT
The DNA here is from genome assembly GCA_964019155.1 of Osedax fenrisi. Taxonomy (NCBI): domain Eukaryota; kingdom Metazoa; phylum Annelida; class Polychaeta; order Sabellida; family Siboglinidae; genus Osedax; species Osedax fenrisi. Next base: position 26,320,574 of record OZ025239.1, read on the forward strand.
GCGTACGTAACATATTCGAATTATAATCGAGTAATTTCTGATAGTAATAATTGTAATTTAATTTAAAAAACAATTATTTATTAATAAATACTTCATTGTACCGTTACTATAACGGATAGCATATTTATGACGTATAGTATTATACATATATAATATATCGATTCTACTTGAAATTAAATGGAAATTCTAAAACTATATCGATCTCATGCATACGTAACATATTCGAATTATAATCGAGTAATTTCTGATAGTAATAATTGTAATTTAATTTAAAAAACAATTATTTATTAACAAATACTTCATTGTACCGTTACTATAACGGATAGCATATTTATGACGTATAGTATTATACATATATAATATATCGATTCTACTTGAAATTAACTAGTTATATATAGTTAATTAACTAGTTATATGTTGTTATCCTATATATATATATATATATAGGATGGTTTATATATACTTACTTAAAATAAATACTTATATATATATATATATATATAAATATATATATATATATATATATATATATATATATATATATATATATATATATATACTATATAATACTATATATATATATATATATATATATATATATATATATATATATATATATATATATATATATATATATATATATACTATATATGTATAGTATAATATATATATATATAGTATTACTATATAATGCTATATATATATATATATAAATATATATATATATATATATACTATATATGTATAGTATAATATATATAGTATTACTATATAATGCTATATATATATAGTATTATATAGTATATATATATATATATATATATATATATCTATCTATTATAACAAAAAGATAGCATTGATATCCTCCAATCCTCGCAAATTATTTAAAATAGCAAATAAAATTCTCTCTCCTCCAGATGAAAAAATCCTCCCCATTTTACCTAACACGTCAAATTTTCAACTGTGTTCTCTTTTTGAAAAATTCTTTAACCATAAAATTGCAAGCATTAATAATATTATTTGCGCATCTACTCAACCCATACTCAATCCTACCATATATATTACCCATCATATTGACTCATTAAGTATATTCACTATTCCTTCACTGTATGAAGTAAATGACCTACTCATGAAATCTCACTGTACCTCCCCCACTGATCCCCTACCTTTATCATTATATCACAAACTTTCACCCTTATTTTCTCCTATTTTCTTGGATATTATTGCGAACTCACTAAACCCTGCCAAGTTTCACCCTGTCTCAAGACTGCCATAATATCCCCTATTCTAAAAAAACAAAACTTAGACCCAAACTCATTTAGCAATTATCGCCCGATCTCCCACCTACCCTTATTAAGTAAAATATTAGAAAGAATTGTTTCCAAACAACTCATAGCCCATGTAAATAAAAATAATCTTTTCGACCCGTTTCAAAGCGCTTTTCGTAAGGGTCATTCAACCGAAACAGCTCTCCTACGTATTACTGACACTATATTATCTACCTTAAATAGCAACACGTGTTGCCAGCTAATCCTACTTGATCTATCATCTGCTTTTGATACCCTGGACCATAACATATTAATCTCGCGACTTACTTTAATGGGTATATCTGGCTTAGCATTAAAATGGTTTACTTCATATCTCACTAACAGGAATATCTCTATTATGATTGACAAATCTTACTCGCCTCTTTCTCCTCTTAACCACGGTATTCCCCAAGGATCTGTTCTAGGTCCATCCCTCTTTTCTATTTATATCCGCCCTATTGCTGATCTAATTAAGAAATTTCCAAATATCCACTACCATATTTTTGCTGATGATATCCAACTGTTTACCTTTTTCCCTATAAATTCTCATAATACCATTAACTCTGAATTAATCGAGTGTGCTAACTCCATAAGATTATGGCTCCTCTCCAATAAACTACTAATTAATTCCTCTAAGACTACTGTACTTAACATATCTACTTCTGAAACTTCCTTTCCAAACTTTACTCTAAATAACATGATTATTTCTCCTTCTCATTCCTCCAAAAACCTAGGATTAGTATTTGATGACAAATTATCATTTAAGAATCACATATCATCCATTACAAAATCATCCAACTTTCATCTCTTCAGAATTAAAAAAATACGGACATCACTTTCCAGAAACCTTACTAAAACTCTAATTAATGCTCTTGTACTTTCACGTATTGACTACTGTTCTTCCCTACTGAATTTACTTCCTGCTAAAGCTACTGCTCCACTTAATCGGATTATCCGTTCCTCAATACGTACTACTTACTGTTTAACTCGACCGGATCACTCTACTACAACATCTCATCAATCATCTCGTATGTGGCTACCCTTCTCCCTCAGGTGTAAATTACGTATACTATCTATAATCCATAAATCAATATATTCTTTTACCCCTAGCTATATCTCTGATCTAATTAAAAAACGTACTATATTATCTTCTCTTCGTTACCAAAATGCTCCTCTACTTATCTCCCAGAACTCTAGTAAAACTTCCCTAAATTCTAGAGCTTTTAAAAATTCCGGTCCAACCCTATGGAATTCCCTCCCTCCTACCATTCGTTCTATTAGATCCCACAAAAGATTTATAAATCTTACTTCTTCTTTTCTCTCTACCCATAATCATTAAATCATCCAACTTATTATTTGTATCCGTGTTATATTAAATTTATATCATTATTAAATCGTTATTGTATTATTATTATCTTATTATTATATAACACTATACTATATCAATGCAGTCTGTAGTATATACAACTACACCATATCAATGCAGACTGTAGTATATAATAGTCCTTTATATTGTTTATTATTGTTTTTCCGTTGTATATTGAATGTATATTATTATCAAATTATTATCGTATTACTATTATTTTATTATTATTCTCTTCCCGCACGAGCGAAGGGGTCTACATGACCCTATTTTAGTGCTAATAAACTCAATATCATCATATATATATATATATATATAGTATTATATAGTAGTCCTTTATATTGTTTATTATTGTTTTTCCGTTGTATATTGAATGTATATTATTATCAAATTATTATCGTATTACTATTATTTTATTATTATTCTCTTCCCGCACGAGCGAAGGGGTCTACATGACCCTATTTTAGTGCTAATAAACTCAATATCATCATATATATATATATATATATATATATATATATATATATATAGTATTATATAGTATATATATATATATATATATATATATATATATATTATATATATATAAGTATTTATTTTAAGTAAGTATATATAAACCATCCTATATATATATACTATATATGTATAGTATAATATATATAGTATTACTATATAATGCTATATATATATATATATATATATATATATATATATATATATATATAGCATTATATAGTAATACTATATATATTATACTATACATATATAGTATATATATATATATATATAGATAGTATTCGTATGTTTGTATTTATATACAGTATATCATATATATCTTATGATGTATTTATTTTTCTACGTGTGCTTATGCAAACCAAGGACATTTTCTACGTGTCCTTGTGCAAACCCTATCACTGCCACTCGCACCTGTCACTCAACGTCCCTCCACGCCCCCAACAACCACCACGCCTTTATATACAATATAAATGTGCCGTTATTCATGCGGCTCGATGAATTTGTATTGATTGTAAAAATGAATATTAAAATAATTGAAAATTGTAAGTAATATACTTTAAACATATAGATATAGTTTAATACAAATACTTACTAAATATTTGTCTATTATATTTTATCAAAAAGAGAAAAAAATATTTGCAATATTTTTGTAAAAGTGAAAATCATAATATATGAAAATAAATATGTGAATACCATGTGAATTTTAGCGGCAAATTATAATAAGAAATCCTAGTTCTGTTTATGCATTTAACCCAATTCTAATGTCTATGGTAAATATCCTATAATCATATAATTCGCCGCGAAAATTCATATATTATGATATAATTCACTTTTACAAAAGTATTGCAAATATTTTTTTCTCTTTTTATAAAATATAATAGAACATTATTTAGTAAGTATTTCTATATTGTTAAGTATATCACTTATAATTTTCAATTATTATAATAGTAATTTTTACAATCAATTTTAATTCATCACCTTTTTTATTTTAACACTTAAAATATTTAGTATAATATCAATTATATATATATTATATATATGATTATTTAGATAATATAATATTTTATATGATAATATATATATATATATATATACTATATAGTATAGAATCATTTAATTATATTTTAAGGCACATTAACACATTTTATTTGTATTATTATAATAATTATAAAACATTTGAAAATTTCGAAATATTTCAAAAATTTTGAAATATATATAATATATTATATTTATCTGAATATGATAATATTGTATTTTTATTAATTCGATATTACTAATACCTAAAGTATAATTTTTTTTTTTAAATAACAAAATATTCCTAATAATTTGTATAATATATTTTAATTATATATATTATAATAATTATATATATATTAATATTATATTTAATATAATATTAATATTATATAATATAATAATTATATATAATATCATAATGGCTTGTTTGGTTAATTCAAGTGTCGACTCCATATTGGAGGAATATAGATTAGTTATTAACCACCATAACATATTATATGGTAATATTATATATATATTAAGAAATAAAACAAAAAAAACTAAAGAAATATTATTACTTTTAAATTTGGAAACTATTTTACCAAACTATAATATTATTTTACAAGTAATTAAAAATTATAAAAAAATAGGAAGTTGTTCTAATAATTATGCCCGCATACGTTTATATAATTTTTGTAAGAACAAATTTATACTTAAACCAGTCACTTCTGAAGTCATTTCAGAGGTGAATTCTGAAGTCACTTCAACTGTAAGTACAATACAATATTCAACTTGTGTTACACAATGTGTAGCAACACAAACAAGTAAAATGAAATATATTTCGGCAAGAACGGCATCTAGAAGTAAAAAATGTGCTATTAATTTTGTAAATAATAAATATAAGTCTTTAAAAATTATAAATGCTTCTTTAGTTTTAAAAATTGATGATTTAGAAAAAAAAAATGTATTATTAAAACGAAATTTGGAATATAATAAAAAAGCGAATAAAATAATGAAAAAAGTAATACGAGATAATAATTTAAATATAATAATAGCGAATGTAATTAACGAGGGTATTAAAGATACTACACCTTGTATTGCAAACAATACTGATGCCGATAATGATTGTGGTGGTGATTGTGATGATGAAAGTGAATATGTTGGTGGTGATGATGATATAGATGTTGGTGGTGATGATGATGATATGTATGATGATGATGATGGTGATGAAAGTGAATGTGTTGGTGGTGATGATGAAGATGTTGGTGGTGATGATGATGATGATGAAAGTGAATATGTTGGTGGTGATGATGTAGATATGTGTGATGATGAACATAACGATTTTAGTAGTGATAATGTTGATGATAATAATGTTGAAGGAAATTGCGATAAAAGTAGTATGCATGTTGATGATGATAAAAGTGTTTCTGATGTTGTAGATTGCAATACAGGTGTTTCTGATGTTGTAGATTGCAATAAAATTGTTTCTGATATTGTAGATTGTAATAAAGGTTTTTCTGATATTGTAGATTGCAATAAAAGTGTTTCTAATATTGTAGATTGCAATAAAATTGTTTCTGATATTGTAGATTGCAATAAAAGTGTTACAGATATTCTAGATTGTAATAAAAGTAATAATATTATTCACAATTATGCAACATCTTTAAGACCACCAAAACGAATAAGAAAACCGAATTCCAAGTTTCTCTAGAATAGGTTCATCTCCTAAATATATTTTATTTTATTAATTTTAACAAATTTTAACTCAATATGTATTTAAATATTTAATTCATAAGCCTTTTTTTTCTTATGCTTTTTCCTCAATTATATAAGTGTATAGAGGCATTCCTCCGCCCTAGCTATGAAAGTATTGGCAAACAGAACTTATTGTAGTATATATAGCGTACCTCCAAATGTAAACTATATTATACTCAATAACATTTTTCCCATGCAATCACAATGCCTTGCCGTGGCGTATGGGCTCCTTGTATAATACAACATGTAACAATACCACAATGTGTACGCATTGTTGTATTGTATGTAATGTGTGTATTATACATTGTCTAAATTGTGAATTATTTTTAATTGAAGGATATTTTTATTAAAATAGTTACTTATATTCATTAATTTAATGTATGATATTATAATAATTAACATAAATTTCATATTTTTAAAATTTAATTAGAATATTAAAATGAAGGAAATGATTTTTTGAATAAAATTAAATGTATAATTAATAATAAGTATATAATAAATTAGTATATGTAGAATTCTCTTTGATATTCCTCAACTAGATCTAAATTCCCAAGGATGTAAATATATGATTGTATATATTCTATGGATAGACCATCGATATAAAGAAAGTGGATAAGCAATTGACGTACGAAATGTATGTAAAAGATAGACACATGAATGACACTTTTATCGATAAATTAAAAAAATGGTATCAGTGATTTTGATTGGATATTAGTTATATTATATATGTCAAATATTAAAACAGTAGGCTTTTCGTCTAAATAGATTAAAGTGACTTCGATCCATATCAATGGATTTAAATTATAAATATCAATAAAATAGTATCATAACTTCAATTTAAATACACAAAATTACGAGGAATGTTGATATTATGTATTTTAAATATATCATTTTATTTTTAGTATAGATATTACATTAAAATTGGTAGTTATTATCAATATATATATGATAAATATATATTTTTATAAATAAAAAGTAGTGGGCCAGATAGTGGGTTTCGACTGCAGCGCTCGTAGCGGATAGTGCCATACACTACATTCAATTGTTTATCCACTTTCTTTATATCGATGGGATAGATTATCTTTAACCAATGACAGGACATCTGTCCGCTATCTCTGCAATGGTTACTTTTGTATTACAAGCTATATACATTTCAGTGGTATATTTAATTATATTTCTATGATTTATATATGATAATATACACATATCATAGACTTTGGGGTGAAACCCTACTCAATATCTATGATAAATATAAATTGAATTAAAGATATGGATATTTATTTATCTGTAAAGTAAAGTGCATTCATATTTTTAAATTGTATTTCTATATAAATATTGTATTAAAAATACTAATTTATTTATAAATTTGGTTTGAATTTAACGATGCTTTTTTATATCATTTATGTCGATATTCTAATTAATATAATGTGTATAAAATTATATTATTTATTAAATTTTATCATATTGATATAATTGATTTAAAATAGTTTTTAATTGATTTTTGTATAAAATTCAAATTTATACTCCTGAACTATAATGGAATACGATAATATCACTTTGAAATTAAGTTTCATGACATATGCGTTAGCAAATGTCCTGTCCTTGCTTTAATGTATACATTGTATTTCATATTTGAATGAATTTCAACATGAATACTTAGAGATTAAAATATTAATATCTTGTATTAACGACCTAAATCTATTTTATAATTCTAATTTTACAAATTAATAACATTTTTATAACCCATTTTATATTAAGCGTATATAAAGGATATTACTACTTTGATTATAATCAATAATATAAATAAATATTAACGAATAAATACGATTAAATGGATAATATTTTTATTACATATATACGTTTTAAATATTATTTTTATACAAATAATATATTTTTATTTTACAAAATTGAAATTATTAATTAATTTATATTTTATAAAATTCATTTATGACAATATAAATTTTTCTTAATGAAAATTTTGTAATAATTAGTTATTTTAATAATGTATAATATATTTAAATTAGTAAAATACATGATTTTCTACATTCAGATGAAGATTGTATAGAATAACACTGCATGAAATTAATATCTATAGACTGTGACTGTGATACAATTCTTAATATTCAGTATCATCACTACGAGAGTCCACAATCATCTATTTCTCTCTCTATTCATCCATAACCTCTCTCTTACCCTTTCTCCATTAACCTCTCTCTTACCCTTTCTCCATTAACCTATATCTTACCCTTTCTCCATCCACCCCTTCTTCAACACACCTCTCTCTATCTATTCATCCACACCTATCTCTTACCCTTTCTCCATTAACCTCTCTCTTACCCTTTCTCCATTAACCTCTCTCTTACCCTTTCTCCATCCAACCCTTCTTCAACACACTCTCTCTATCTATTCCTCCACACCTCTCTCTTACCCTTTCTCCATTAACATCTCTCTTACCCTTTCTCCATCCACCCCTTCTTCAACACACCTCTCTCTATCTATTCCTCCACACCTCTCTCTTACCCTTTCTCCACCAAACTCTCTCTCTCTATCTGTTCCTCAACCCCTCTTTCTCTATCTCTCCCTCCACCCATATCTATCTTTTCTTCCCTCTATTTATTTCTCCCACTCCCTCTATTCCGACTTTAGAGTTATGAGTCATACTATATAAAGTTAATGTACGTAAAGTATTACCAGCTTTACGATTCACATAGTGGTAGCAGGCAACCGTATTACTGTTAGAAATCTGTAGGTAACAATACTTGTGATATCGTTATGGTGTTGTTGTACTTAGTGCTATATCTCCCAGCTTAACTAGTTAGTAACCCTCTGAATTCCAAAAGGCATTAATCGCATATTAGTTATATAATTTAATGATTTTTCGTTTGGTGATTATATAAACGAATATTAAAAAAAACTCAGTATTTAAATTATATTAATAAAAATGATTATATATGTAATAATATCCAATAAAGGTGATAGGATTTTTTTAAATGTCTTTATATCTTAGATTTTGAGTATTATGTTAATATACAATATTATATAACATTTATTATGAAAATACTTGATTAATTTTAACTATATAAATATATTAATTAATTATTTAATATATAAATTAAATAATTAATTAATATATCATATTTTTTCAGTTTATTATTTAGTAGAATATTATAAACATTGTATCTATAATAATCTATGTATATTATAATATTGTATGGAGTATTTATTTATTGAAATATTATAATATTCTTAATTAAAAATGAATTATAATTATTATAAGTAAAATATTACGATTATTCCAATTTTTTTTACAGATTTATATAATATATTATATACTTTATAAAATAAATATAACTTGTAATATATAATTATCAATATTTGAATACGAATAATCATTTTGTAAAAAGGTGCGTACACTTTTTTTTAAATATACATTATTTTCACAATTTATTAAAAACAGCTGGGATTCATAGGGTTAATAGATTATATATATTATAATTATTTATTATATACTTATTATTAAGTATACACATATTGTTATGCAAAAAAATCATTTTCATCATTTAAATATTAGCATTATATTTAAAAAAAATTATTTTAATGTTAATTATTATAATATCACTATAAAACTATAAAAATATCATTATAAAACATTAAATTAATGAATATAAGTAATTATTTTAATAAAAATATCCTTTAATTAAAAATAATTCACAATTTAGACAATGTATAATACACACATTACATACAATACAACAATGTGTACACATTGTGGTATTGTTACATGTTGTATTATACAAGGAGCCCATACGCCACGGCAAGGCATTGTGATTGCATGGGAAAAATGTTATTGAGCATAATATAGTTTACATTTGGAGGTACGCTATATATACTACAATAAGTTCTGTTTGCCAATACTGTCATAGCTAGGGCGGAATACATTTAATAATTATGATTTATACACTCAAAAAAAAGCATATATGTACATAGGGTAAATAAAATAATTGTCTTTCTTAGAAAATAATGAATTTATGTTAAGTAAAAATTAATAAAATAAAATAAAATATATTTAGGAGATTATTATTCTAAAGATACTTGCGATTTGGTTTTCTTATTCGTTTTGATGAACTTAAAGATGACGCATAATTATGAATAATATTATTACTTTTATTACAATCTAGAATATCTGTAACAATTTTATTGCAATCTACAATATTAGAAACACTTTTATTGCAATCTACAATATCGGAAACACTTTTATCGCAATCTACAATATCAGAAACATTTTTATTGCAATCTACAATATCAGAAAAACTTTTATTGCAATCTCCTTTAATATCATCACACTCCATTTCATCATCGCTAACATCTTTATCATCAGCATCAATATCTACACTACCTTCATCACCATCATCATCAATATCTTCATCGTCATCTCCACACATACCATCATCAACATCTGCACTCTCATTATCAATATCACCATCGTCATCACCACATATACCATCATCATCATCATCATCATCTGCACTCTCATCACCACCATCATCATCATCAATATCTTCACCACCATCATATTCGCTTACATCGCAGTTGCCGTCGCTCGCGTCTTCATCGTTCGCGGCGAGATGAAAGCGACAACGATGCGAGCAACACAGCGGCACCTTACTATAAGCCAGCGTGGCCTCGGCGCCGCGTAGCTGGTCTTCAACGGCCGCTATCTTAGCTCGGAGAATCGCGTTCGCCGCGTCGAATTTCTCGATTTTCGCCGCGTAGGTTTTCGCGGCGTCGAGTTTTCGCCGCGTCGCTTCGCGTATCGAAATCTCTTTACTTATATTTTTTATAATTTCCTTATGATATATGCATTTTTTAGTGACTATGTGAGGTACATTTTTAGTTACAATTTCATTGTGAACATATAACTCTGGAATTTTAGCAACTTTTTCAATGGTATTAGTTATGCTATTATCGATATTAAACTGCACGTAACACAAATCTTTAAATAGTTGTACATATTTTTGATTTCTATATAAGTTATTATGTTTTTTATATTGTTTCTTTAATCTTGCTATCTGATTACGATTATTTGCATTTTTTACAATGTTAATTTGTGTATATATATTATTAGTAGGGATTTTTAAAACAAATAAAGTATATAATATATGACCGTTCAGTAGTTTTTCGCATGCTGATTCTTCATATAAGTTTTTTAATATGGTAATTTTCGTAGACATGTTGAAATCTATATAATTATTATAATATTATATTATATTATTAAATATATCAATATTATATTAATAAATAATTGTATATATTTAATATTATATTAAATATATAATATAAGTCAATATAAATCGATAATATATGTATTTATATGGTTATTTCATAATAATATTTTGAACTGGTTATTAATTCTTGTTTTCATGGTATAGTATAATAATACTATAGGATATTACTTATTATTTGATAAGAACAAAATAATTAGAAATATAATATTTAATATACAATATTTAAATTATTTGTAAACAAAATAGTCACCTGTCACACTCACGCGTGAAAATGTAGGTAATGAGGGAAAATAAAGGTTAATTATTCAAACTGAAGACGTAAAAGGGGTTTTAAAGGAAAACGATTCCTCTTTTAAAAAAGTATGGAATTCCAAAAATTATATGATATTGAATATGTTAATGATTTTATCTAAATGCACCATTTTTGAATACTGTATAACATCTTAATTTGTTAAATCAATGACAATATGCGTCATCTCTATTACGGAGACTAATTACGACCGGCGCGCGTTTTCTATAAATATATTTAGTGAGGCGGGCGGTGGCGCGCGCGCCAAATGTTTAAATGCACTAGCATTGATTGACAACTAGTGGGAGGAGCTATGGGCGGAGATAAGTCTATTTATAGAAACGCGTGAAGTTAGAAACGTCGTGCACTATCTTAGTGCATGCAGTATATATACATATATATATATATAAACACACACATATGCAGTATATATATATTACTAATTTCTTTATTAATTTTTATTAATTTGCTTACATTATATACTACTACTACTACTACTACTACTACTACTACTACTACTACTACTACTACTACTACTACTACTACTACTACTACTACTATGTTATAAAGATATATTTTTTTTGTAAAATTTAAAAAAATAATTAATTAATATAAATATAATAATTAATAGCGATTAATATAATAACTTATTTGATAATATTTACATTATTTTATTATATTGATAGTATAGTAATACTAAAATAATTAAAACATATCTATATATATATCTATAAATATCAAGTAAATAGAATTTCATATTTTATAAATATATAATTTGTGTTATACAATTATAAAATTATAAATATAATTATATATATTTGTTAATAATAGTTACCCTAATTAATTATTTGTATATATTTATATTATTTTATTATATAGATAGTATAACAATAATAAAATAAGTAAATAACGCTTATATAATATATTTATTATCACATTGAATGAATACAAATATTTATAAATTTATAATTTGTGTTATAAATTTATAAAATTATAATATAATTAAATGTATTAGTTAATAATATTTACACTATAATACTTTTCGATAATATTTAAATTAGTTTATTATATAGATATTATAGTAATACTAAAATAAGTAATATATGTATATAATATTATTAAATATCAATATAATATAATGATAATTTTTATAATATATAATTGTTGTTATAAAATTAGAAATATAAGTATATATATTAGTTAATAATAGTTACTTTAATGAATTATTCGATAATATTTATATTATTTTATTACATAGATAGTATAATAATAATAAAATAAGTAAAAAATGATTAAATTATAAAGTTAAATTTATTTAAATCGAATAATTATTATAGATTTTGATTTTTTACATGATAACAATATTATAAATTCATGTTTTTACATGGTGGAGATAGGAAATGTACTTTTGTAAAGTCTATATATATATATATATATATATATATATATATGTACTGCATGCACTAAGATAGTGCACATGTTTATATAAATAGAATTATGAATCATATAATGGTAACATCAACCAGTGTGTATGTAAAATACTTACGTATTCAATAGAGCGTTACACTCCCTTATGCAAACAAAGGTAACAAGGTAAACTATATTAGAATGTATATATAAAATAATAATATACATTACTACTTGATTATTCATATAATTCATTATACATAGTATTATACAGTTTTTCATTGTCTATATATATATATATATATATATATATATATATATATATATACTGCATATGTGTGTGTTTATATATATAATATATATATATATATAAATATATATATATACAGGGTTGATGGTTTTTTCGGTTTTTACGTAAAAACCAAAAAACCCGGTTTTTATCGGGTTTTAACGGTTTTTATCGGGTTTTATCGGTTTTTATGGTTTTTACGGTTATTACAATACAAACAAGTACAAATTATAATTTTTTCATAACAAAAAATTAACTAAATTGTATTATTTTAATTATAATTTTAAATATATAGACATCACATAATGGAAGAGTTGGAATCGTAGAATATATTATTTTTGATTGTTACGAGTATATTATATATATTAAAAAAAAAAATTAAATATTATCAAGCCTATCAAATATTATTTAATACTATTATATTATTGTTATCATAAAATAGATTATTAGCTATATGTAATTAAAGTGGTCCTGAATCAATAACAGGGTTGATGGTTTTTTCGGTTTTTACGTAAAAACCAAAAAACCTGGTTTTTATCGGTTTTTAACGATTTTTATCTGGTTTTATGGTTTTTTCAACAAAAACAAGTAGAAATTATAATTTTTTCATAACAAAAAATTAACTAAATTGTATTATTTTCATTATAATTTTAAATATATAGACATCACATAATGGAACATAATTATTATTCAACATTATAATAAATTTAATAAATTCCTCAGTTAAAAACCATTATTGTTAAATAATTATAAATTAATAGATATCATTTGTATAGCTATTTAAATAAAAATATAATATCAAATGTAATTATATAATATGATTACATTTGATATTATATTTTTGATTCATATTTATAACATTTAATTTGATAATATAATAGTTAAAAATATTATAGTTATTTTATTTGCGTTTAGAGTATTTCGGCTATAGCCACACCCATAGTCCCACCCCTTTTGAAATCACCGGCTACAGTGTCTGGTAACCGTTACAATATACTAAACATTGTAGTCTAAAATAGTACTTTACTTAAGTTTGGTAATATTTGGCTATTACATATAAATAACTATTATTAATAATAATGTATTATCATAAAAACTATAATTTAAAAGTTAAATTAATTTGTTAAAAACCGTAAAAACCGACGAAAAAACCAATTTTAAAAACCGAATCAACCATGCTTTTAAAGCAGTGCTTTACTTCATATTATTTAGTAAAATGATTAAGGGGATACGATAGGACGCACGCAATTCCGCCGTTTACATGTAATTAGATAGGATGTTTGTATAATATTCAAACAAGTGTTTTGAATTGAATATATTACCGATTTTAATAATTTTTACATATTTATATTAATTAGAATAATATCTCTGTTTCAATCACAGAATATTTTGAATATGATATATATTCGTCGAGTAATTCATGGTTGAACGTCATTACCGATTTTTTCCGGTATTTTAGTGTAAAAAATTTACAAAATGTACCATATCAAATTTAATAATAAATATTTTTTAAATATTATGTGATTAAATGTTAGATATATATATTATCTATAATATGTAGTAAAAATTATGAGTGTAGCTAAAACAACGATCCCTAAACATTGACTTATATAACAGTAATTGGCGAAAATATTTATACTGAGAAAAACACATTCAAAGATTACCAATAATATTTCTTAATTTTGTATGAAAATAGATATTTATTGTATTGGATATATACTTATATAATACATTCATATGATATTTTAGATGTATATATATATTCAGCATATATATATATATATATATATATATATATATATATATATATATATATATAGTATATACATATATATATATATATAGTATATACATATAATTAATACATTACATTACATATAATTAATATTTTATATATTTATTTTTTACATACCTTCATAAAAGACAACTTTTAACATGTTTATATGAATCTTTCAGCCATAAAAATTCATATTTAAATAAATAATATATTATTTATAAGTATTAGCACAAAATAAATTTTATAAAAAAAATCAAAAAACGAAAATTACAAACTACCGTATCCCCTTAAGTTTGGTAATATTTGGCTATTACATATAAATAACTATAATTAATAATAATGTATTATCATAAAAACGATATATTTTTACATTTCAATATATAAATAATTCATAATTAGAATATTCTGCCTAATGGTGGCGTAATTAAATTTGTTATCACATAAACATTTTATCGTAGGCATGTAAGTGTAATTAGATGAGAGTCCTACCCACTCACTGATATAACATATAATGTAGGCAATTATAACTTATAATTTAAAAGTTAAATTAATTTGTTAAAAACCGTAAAAACCATAAAAACCATGGTTTTTACAACTTGAAAAAACCGTAAAAACCGACGTAAAAACCCAATTTGAAAAAACCAATTTTAAAAACCGAATCAACCCTGTATATATATATATATTATATATATATATATATATATATATATACTGCATGCACTAAGATAGTGCACGCCGTTTCTAACTGCACGTGTTTCTATAAATAGACTTATCTCCGCCCATAGCTCCTCCCACTAGTTGTCAATCAATGCTAGTGCATTAAACATTTGGCGAGCGCGCCACCGCCCGCCTCACTAAATATATTTATAGAAAACGCGCGCCGGTCGTAATTAGTAACCTCTATTACAAACTAAATATTTTAATTCTATTTTTAATTATATTTGTTACATGTAAATTTAAAAAATATATAACTTTATAAAATAATGTTATGTTTAAAAAAAAATTATAAATTCAATTGTTATGGTATTAAAAAATGTACATAACTTTTCACGGTAACTATCATAGTTACTATGGTACGAGTATAATTATTATAATAATACTCAGTATTGTACAATTGATAGCAAGCATTTTAGATCACAAATAATTTAATATATAAAAATATATTATAATGTATTTATTATTAATAATTATACATATATATTATGCATATAACATACAATAATACATATAATCTTACTTTATCTCGTAATATATGAAAACAAATCCTGGACAAATATATTTTCGCGGGGAATTATGATATTTACATAGACATTAAAAATGGGTTAAATCCTAATTCTAATGTCTATGCAATTAACCTAATTCTAATGTGTATGGTAAATACATATATGTCTATGGGTATGGGTAAATATCATATAATTCGCCGCGAAAATTCACATATTTGTTTTCATATATTATGATAAAATATACTTTTACAAAAATATTGATAATATTTGTCAATTATATTTTGATTTTTTTTTGATAAAATATAATAGAACATTATTTAGTAAGTATTTATATAAAATTATATCTATATGTTAAGTTTATCACTTACAATTTTCACTTATTTTAATATTTAATATTATATTATATTAATTTTTACAATCAATAACAATTCAACACCTTTATTATTTAATTTTAATCCATTTAAAATATATATATATATATATATATATATATATATATATATATACATATACTAGATACTAATATAGTATAGAAACATTTTAGTTTATATTTTATGGAAAATTGAAAACCTTTTATTTTTATTATAAATTTTATAATAAAACATTTAATATATATATTATTATAATAATTATAATAAATAATATTATATTATATTAAATATATAACACTTTAAAGAGTATGATACTCTAATTAATAATATATCATTAACATATTTCATGTCATATATATAATATTTTATTTTATATTTAATAATTTCATATTTAATTTTTTCAAATATCGTAATACCTAGTGTCTAATACTTTATTTTTAAATAACAACATATTCTTAATAATATATATCATATTTTTGAATTAAATATATCTGATATCTATTATATAAAAGAAAGTCTATTTAATTATATATATATACTAGCCGTACCCGACCCGGCGTTGCTCGGTTTTTGATTATTTTCCTATTATCTATTATTTATTAATTATAGCTATTCCTGATTCTACATTGCTATATATACAATAAAATAAATGTTATTTAAAATATCAATAAAATATAGAAAAAATATATTTAATATCTAACAAATTAGTGGAAATATATTAAAAAATAAAACAAATATTACAAATATTACAAAATATGTTTTAAAAAATGTCTAAAACCCAAACTTAAACCCAAACCGTACCCGACCCGGCGTTGATCGGTTGTTGATTTCTTGCCTATATATTATTTATTAATTATAGATGTTCCTGATTATTCATAGTTATATATACAATTAAATAAATGTTAGCTGAAATACAAACAAATTATGAAAAATATTTTAATATTTAAAAAATTAGTAGAAAAATATTTCAAAAAATATATTAAATAATACAATAAATATTTCGAATATTACAAAATATGTTTTAAAAAGATGTCGAAAACCTAAACCCAAACCGTACCTGTCCTGGCGTTGCTCGGTTTTTGATTGTTTGCCAATTATTATTTATTAATTATACCTATTACTAATTCTGAATTGCTAAATATTTATATTTAATTTTTTCATAACTATTATTTATACAATAAAATAAATGTTAGCTGACATACAAACAAATGTAGAAAAATATTTTAATATTTAAAAAATTCGTGGAAAAATATTTCAAAAAATATATTAAATAATACAACAAATATTTCAAATATTACAAAATATGTTGAAAACCTAAACCCAAACCGTTCCAAATCGACTCGGTTTTTTATTATTTACCTATCTATCATTTATTAATTATAACTATACCTGCTTTGGAATTTCTTGCCGTACCCAACTCTGCTTTACTCGTTGTTTGATAGTTTGCCTATCTATTATTTATTAATTATGGCTATTCATGATTCTGTCTTTCATATATAATAATATAAATTTGTGCTAAAATTCAAACAATTTAGACAAATATTCTTTTTTAATATCTCAAAAATTAGTGGAAAAATATTTTATAAATATTTCAAAAAATATTTAAAAAATACAACACATATTTCCAATATTACAAAATATTACTTAATAAATGTCGAAAACCCAAACCGCACTGTGCGTTGATCGATTATGCATAGCTAATCTTTAATTTTAATTTTTTCCTAACTATTATTTATATACAATAAAATAAATGTTAGCTGACCTACAAACAGAAGTAGAAAAATATTTTAATATTTAAAAAATTTGTGGAAAAATATTTCAAAAAATATATTAAAAAAATACAAAATATAAAATTTAAAAAATACAAAATATACAACAAATATTTCAAATATAACAAAATATATTTTTTTTAAATGTCTAAAACCAAAACCCAAACCATCCCGACCCGCTGTCTCTAGGTTTTTGATTTTTTTCATATCTATTATAATAGATAATAAATAATTATTTATTAATTATAACTATTCCTGATTTTAAATTGCTTGCCGTTCTTAACCCGACGTTGCTCGGTTTTTGATTATTCCTATAAATTATTAATTATAGCTATTCCTAATTATGTATAGCTAATATTTAATTTTGTTTCTAACTAATATTTAATAATTCTAAGTGTATCAGATGTAGATCTATAGATCTAACGCTATAGCGTTGTTCGTTTTTAAGATTTATTCGTAAAATATTTATAATAATATAAAAAATAATTTAAAATATTATAAAATATATTTTAAAAAGTGTCTACAAATATTTTTTTAAATATAAAAAATATTTCAACATATTAGTATCCATACCCGAACCGGCGTTGCTAAGTTTTTGATTGTTTGCCTATTTATTTTTATTAATTATAGGCTATAATTTATAGCTATTCATGATTATGCTAAAATATTTAATTGCTAAAAAAATACAACAGATATTTAAAATATTACAAAAAATTTCGAAAACTCAAATATAAACCCAAACGCAAACAGTGCCCGACCCGACATTTATCGGTTTTTGATTGTTTGCCTATTTATTATTTATTAATTATAATTAGGAATATATCTATAGAGATATTCCTGATTCTACATGTCTAGTATATACAATTAAATAAAGTTTATCTAAAATACAAACAAATGTAGAAACATTTATTTTAATATTTAAAAAATTAGTGAAAAAAGATATAAAAAATACAACAAATATTTAAAATATTCCAAAATATGTTGAAAACCTAAACCCAAACCGTTCCAAATCGGCGTTGCTTAGTTTTTTATTATTTGCCTATCTATCATTTATTAATTATAAATATTCCTGATTTGGAATTTCTTACAGTACCCAACTCTGCTTTACTCGTTGTTTGATAGTTTGCCTATCTATTATTTATTAATTATGGCTATATGATTCTGCTTTTCATATACAATAACATACATTTTCCATAAAAAAAATTCAAACAAATTTAGACAAATATTCGTTTTTAATATCTCAAAAATTAGTGGAAAAATATTTCAAAAATATTTCAAAAAATATTAAAAAAAATACAACACATATTTCCAATATTACAAAATATTACTTAACAAATTTCGAAAACCCCAACCACCCTGCGTTGTTCGATTTTTGATTTTCGATTGTTGTTGCCTATCTATTATGTATTAATTATAGCTATTCCTGATTCTGTATTGCTAGTATATAATAAATATTTCCAAATATTACAAAAATATTTTTTATAAATGTTCTAAAAATATTTTAAAAAGTATAATATTTATATCTTATAATATTTATATATTTATTATATAATTATAATATTTTAATTATATCTTTAAATAATAATATAACGATTAGTTGAAAAATATAAAAAAATATTTCAAATAATATTTTTTAAAATAAAACAAAAAATATAGATAATATTAGAAAATATATTTTAAAAAAATTTCTAAAAAATGTCCACAAAAATGGTTACAAATATTTCAAAAAAATGTTTAAAAATATTTCAAAAAATGTTTAAAATTATTTCAAAAAATTTCAATATTTTCGCGACGTACCCCGGTTCTCGAGTTACCTCACCAGATACACACACACACACACACACACACATATATATATATATATAATTAAATAGACTTTCTTTTAAATAATAGAAAAAATGTCTAAAACCCAAACCTAAACCCAAACACAAACCGTACACTACCCTGCGTTGCTAGGTTTTTGATTATTTGCCTATTAATTGTAGCTATTCCTGATTATACTTAGCTAATTAGCTAAAATTAAATATTAATATTTAATTTTTTTCTTCTAACTAATATTTACTAATTCTAACTGTATCCGATGTAGACCCAGCGTTGTTCGTTTTTAAGATTATTTGTAAAATATTTGGTAAGATTACAAATAATAATTTAAAATATTACAAAATATATTTTTAAAAAGTGTCTAAAAATATTTTAAGAAATATAAAAAATATTTCAACATATTAGTAGCCATACCTGATTTTGAATGCCTATTTATTTTTTTATTAATTATAGCTATTCCTGATTATTCTAAAATATATAATTGCTAAAAATTGCAAAAAAATATATAAAATATTACAAAATATGTTTTAAAAACAAACCATACCCGACCCGGCATTTCTTGGTT
This sequence comes from Osedax fenrisi, assembly GCA_964019155.1. Taxonomy (NCBI): domain Eukaryota; kingdom Metazoa; phylum Annelida; class Polychaeta; order Sabellida; family Siboglinidae; genus Osedax; species Osedax fenrisi. The sequence goes on from OZ025239.1 coordinate 26,341,307, forward strand.
TTTGTTTGTTTGCTTATCTATTATTTATTATTTATTAATTAGGGCAATTTCTGATTCTATATTTCTAGTATATACAATTAAATAAAGTTTATTTAAAATACAAACAAATATAGAAAAATATTGTTTCTAATATTTAAAAAATTAGTGAACAAATATTTCAAAAAATATTTTAAAAAATACAACAAATATTTCAAATATTACAAAATATGTTGAAAATCCAAACCCAAACCGTCCCAAAACGGCGTTGATCGGTTTTTAATTATATGCCTATCTATACTTTATTAATTATAACTATTCCTGATTTAGAATTGTTTGCCGAACCCAACCCGACGTTGCTCGTTTTTTTATTATTTGCCTATAAATTATTAATTATAGTTATTCCTAATTATGCATAGCTAATCTTTAATTATTGTCTTCTAACTAATATTTAATAAATCTAACTGTATCCGATGTAGATCTAGCGTTGTTCTTTTTAAGATTTATTCGTAAAATATTTTGTAAAAATACAAAAATACAAAAATAATTTAAAATATTATAAAATATATTTTTAAAAAGTGTCTAAAAATATTTTTTAAATATAAAAAATATTTCAACATATTAGTAGTCATACCCTACCCGGCGTTGCTAGGTTTTTGATTGTTTGATTATATATTTTTATTAATTATAGCTATTCCTGATTATTCTAAAATATATAATTGCTAACAAATACAAAAAATATTTAAAATATTACAAAATATGTTTTAAAAAAATGTCGAAAACTCAAACCTAAACCTAAATCCAAACAGTACTCGACTCGACATTTATCGGTTTTTGATTGTTTGCCTATTTATTATTTATTAATTAGAGCTATTCCTGATCCTACATTTCTAGTATATACAATTAAATAAAATTAAACATATGTAGAAACATATTTTTTTTAATATTTAAAAAATTAGATAAAAAATATTTCAAAAAATACAACAGATATTTCAAATATTCCAAAATATGTTGAAAACCTAAACCCAAACAGTTCCAAATCGGCGTTGCTCGGTTTTTTATTATTTGCCTATCTATCATTTATTAATTATAACTATTCCTGATTTGGAATTTCTTGCCGTACCCAACTTTGCTTTACTCGTTGTTTGATAGCTTACCTATCTATTATTTATTATTTATGGCTATTCATGATTCTGCTTTTCATATACAATAACATAAATTGTTGCTAAAATTCAAATAAATTTATACAAATATTAATATCTCAAAAATTAGTGGAAAAATATTTCAAAAATATTTCAAATAATATTTTTAAAAATACAACACATATTTCCAATATTACAAAATAGTACTTAATAAATATCGAAAACCCAAACCGCACCCTTCGTTGATCGATTTTTGATTGTTTGCCTATCTATTATTTATTAATTATAGCTATTCCTGATTCTGTATTCCTAGTATACATCAAATATTTCCAAATATTACAAAATATATTTTTTATAAATGTTCTACAAATATTTTAAAAAGTATATTATTATATCTTATAATATTTATATATTTATTATATAATTATAATATTTTAATTATATCTTAAAATAATAATATTTCAACGAATAGTTGAAAAATATAAAAAAATATTTCAAATAATATTTTTTAAAATACAAAAAATATAAATAATATTACAAAATATTTTTTAAAAAAATTTCAAAAAAATGTTTAAAAATATTTCAAAAAATTTCAACAATATTTCAAAAAATGTCAAAAATATTTCAAAAAATTTCTAAAATTTCCAAAAATGTCAAAAAAAAATCAAAAAAATTCAAAAAAATAGTTCGAAAAAATGTAAAAAAAATATTTCAAAAAAGCGACGCCGAAGATTTTGGATGACAAAAAATCATTTTAATGGCAAAAAGTCAATTTTTCAGGTTTTTCTGGGGTACGCGGTAACAAATTCAAAAAATTTTCCGGACCAAGACCATACTGTTGCAAATTTATTAAGATCGGGTATAAAATATTTTCGCGACGTACCCCGGTTCTCGAGTTACCTCACCAGATACACACACACACACACACATATATCTATTATATAAAAGAAAGTCTATTTAATTATATATATATACTAGCCGTACCCGACCCGGCGTTGCTCGGTTTTTGAATATTTGCCTATTATCTATTATTTATTAATTATAGATATATTATATACCTATTCATGATTATGCATTGCTATATATACAATAAAATAAATGTTAGCTAAAATACAAACAAAATATAGAAAAATATTTAAAAAATTAGTGGAAATATATTAAAAAATGCAACAAATATTACAAAATATGTTTTAAAAAATGTCTAAAACCCAAACTTAAACCCAAACCGTACCCAAACCGGCGTTGCTCGGATATTGATTGTTTTTGCCTATCTATTATTTATTAATTATAGCTGTTCCTGATTCTTCATTGTTATATATACAATTAAATAAATGTTAGCTGAAATACAAACAAATGTAGAAAAATATTTTAATAATTAAAAAATTAGTAGAAAAATATTTCAAAAAATATATTAAAAAATACAATAAATATTTTGAATATTACAAAATATGTTTTAAAAAGATGTCGAAAACCCAAACCTAAACCCAAACCGTACCCGACCTGGCGTTGCTCGGTTTTTGATTTTTTGCCAATTATTATTTATTAATTATAGCTATTACTAATTCTGCATTGCTAAATATTTATATTTAATTTGTTCCTAACTATTATTTATATACAATAAAATAAATGTTAGATGACATACAAACAAATGTAGAAAAATATTTTAATATTTAAAAAATTAGTGGAAAAATATTTTAAAAAATATATTAAAAAATACAACTAATATTTCAATTATTATAAAATATGTTTTAAAAAAATGTCTAAAACCAAAACCCACACCGTCCTGACACGGCGTTGCTAGGTTTTTGATTGTTTTCCTATCTATTATTTATTAATTATAACAATTCCTGATTTTAAATTTTTTGCCTTACCCAACACGACGTTTCTCGGTTTTTAATTATTTGCCTATCAATTATTAATTATAGCTATTCCTAATTATGCATAGCTAATCTTTAATTTTTAGTCTTCTAACTAATATTTAATAAATCTAACTGTATCCGATGTATATCTAGCGTTGTTCTTTTTTAGATTTATTCGTAAAATATTTTGTAAAAATACAAAAAATAATTTAAAATATTATAAAATATATTTTTAAAAAGTGTCTAAAAATATTTTTTAAATATAAAAAATATTTCAACATATTAGTAGCCATACCCTACCCGGCGTTGCTAGGTTTTTGATTGTTTGACTGTTTTTATTAATTATAGCTATTCCTGATTATTCTAAAATATATAATTGCTAAAAAATACAAAAAATATTTAAAATATTATAAAATATGTTTTAAAAAAATGTCGAAAACTCAAACCTAAACCCAAATCCAAACAGTATCCGACTCGATATTTATCGGTTTTTGATTATTTGCCTATTTATTATTTATTAATTAGAGCTATTTATGATCCTACATTTCTAGTATATACAATTAAATAAAGTTTATCTAAAATACAAACAAATGTGGAAACATATTTTTTTTAATATTTAAAAAATTAGTGACAAAATATTTCAAAAAATACAACAGATATTTAAAATAATCCAAAATATGTTGAAAACCTGAACCCAAACAGTTCCAAATCGTCGTTGCTCGTTTTTTTATTATTTGTCTATCTATCATTTATTAATTATAACTATTCCTTATTTGGAATTTCTTGCCGTACCCAACTTTGCTTTACTTGTTGTTTGATAGTTTACCTATCTATTATTTATTAATTATGGCTATTCAAAATTCTGCTTTTCATATACAATAACATAAATTGTTGCTAAAATTCAAACAAATTTATACAAATATTAATATCTCAAAAATTAGTGGAAAAATATTTCAAAAATATTTCACAAAATATTTTTAAAAATACAACACATATTTCCAATATTACAAAATATTACTTAAAAAATGTCGAAAACTCAAACTGCACCCTGCATTGCTCGATTTTTGATTTTTGATTGTTGTTGCCCATTTATAATTTATTAATTATAGCTATTTCTGATTCTGTATTTCTGTATTGCTACAAAATATATTTTTTATAAATTTTCTACAAATATTTTAAAAAGTATAATATTTATATCTTATAATATTTATATATTTATTATATAATTATAATATTTTAATTATATCTTAAAATAATAATATTTCAAAGATTAGTTGAAAAATATAAAAAAATATTTCAAAAAAATGTCCACAAAAATGTTTACAAATATTTCAAAAAAATGTTTTAAAATATTTGAAAAAAAATTTTTAAAAATATTTCAAAAAATAGCCGTACCCGACCCGGCGTTGCTCGGTTTTGATTATTTTCCTATATATTATATATTAATTATAGCTATTCCTGATTCTTAATTGATATATATATAATAAAATAAATGTTAGCTGACATACAAAACAAAGTAGAAAACATTTTCAAATAATATGTTAAAAAATACAACAAATATTTCAAATATTAAAAAATATGTTTTAAAAAAATTTCTAAAACCCAAACCTAAACCCAAACACAAACCGTACACTACCCTGCGTTGCTAGGTTTTTGATTATTTGCCTATTAATTGTAGCTATTCCTGATTATACTTAGCTAATATTTAATTGTTTTCTTCTAACTAATATTTACTAATTCTAACTGTATCCGATGTAGACTCAGCGTTGTTCGTTTTTAAGATTATTTGTAAAATATTTGGTAAGATTACAAATAATAATTTAAAATATTACAAAATATATTTTTAAAAAGTGTCTAAAAATATTTTAAGAAATATAAAAAATATTTCAACATATTAGTAGCCATACCTGATTTTTAATGCCTATTAATTTTTTTTATTAATTATAGCTATTCCTGATTATTCTAAAATATATAATTGCTAAAAATTGCAAAAAAATATATAAAATATTACAAAATATGTTTTAAAAACAAACCATACCCGACCCGGCATTTCTTGGTTTTTGTTTGTTTGCCTATCTATTATTTATTATTTATTAATTAGGGCAATTTCTGATTCTATATTTCTAGTATATACAATTAAATAAAGTTTATTTAAAATACAAACAAATATAGAAAAATATTGTTTATAATATTTAAAAAATTAGTGAACAAATATTTCAAAAAATATTTTAAAAAATACAACAAATATTTCAAATATTACAAAATATGTTGAAAACCCAAACCCAAACCGTCCCAAAACGGCGTTGATCGGTTTTTAATTATATGCCTATCTATACTTTATTAATTATAACTATTCCTGATTTAGAATTGTTTGCCGAACCCAACCCGACGTTGCTCGTTTTTTTATTATTTGCCTATCAATTATTAATTATAGTTATTCCTAATTATGCATAGCTATTCTTTAATTGATGTCTTCTAACTAATATTTAATAAATCTAACTGTATCCGATGTAGATCTAGCGTTGTTCTTTTTAAGACTTATTCGTAAAATATTTTGTAAAAATACAAAAATACAAAAATACTTTAAAATATTATAAAATATATTTTTAAAAAGTGTCTAAAAATATTTTTTAAATATAAAAAATATTTCAACATATTAGCAGTCATACCCTACCCGGCGTTGCTAGGTTTTTGATTGTTTGACTATTTATTTTTATTAATTATAGCTATTCCTGATTATTCTAAAATATATAATTGCTAACAAATACAAAAAATATTTAAAATATTACAAAATATGTTTTAAAAAAATGTCGAAAACTCAAACCTAAACCCAAATCCAAACAGTACTCGACTCGACATTTATCGGTTTTTGATTGTTTGCCTATTTATTATTTATTAATTAGAGCTATTCCTGATCCTACATTTCTAGTATATACAATTAAATAAAATTAAACATATGTAGAAACATATTTTTTTTAATATTTAAAAAATTAGATAAAAAATATTTCAAAAAATACAACAGATATTTCAAATATTCCAAAATATGTTGAAAACCTAAACCCAAACAGTTCCAAATCGGCGTTGCTCGGTTTTTTATTATTTGCCTATCTATCATTTATTAATTATAACTATTCCTGATTTGGAATTTCTTGCCGTACCCAACTTTGCTTTACTCGTTGTTTGATAGCTTACCTATCTATTATTTATTATTTATGGATATTCATGATTCTGCTTTTCATATACAATAACATAAATTGTTGCTAAAATTCAAACAAATTTATACATTTATAAATATCTCAAAAATTAGTGGAAAAATATTTCAAAAATATTTCAAATAATATTTAAAAAAATACAACACATATTTCCAATATTACAAAATAGTACTTAATAAATATCGAAAACCCAAACCGCACCCTGCGTTGATCGATTTTTGATTGTTTGCCTATCTATTATTTATTAATTATAGCTATTCCTGATTCTGTATTCCTAGTATACAACAAATATTTCCAAATATTACAAAATATATTTTTTATAAATGTTCTACAAATATTTTAAAAAGTATATTATTATATCTTATAATATTTATATATTTATTATATAATTATAATATTTTAATTATATCTTAAAATAATAATATTTCAACGAATAGTTGAAAAATATAAAAAATTATTTCAAATAATATTTTTTAAAATACAAAAAATATAAATAATATTACAAAATATATTTTAAAAAAATTTCAAAAAAATGTTTAAAAATATTTAAAAAAAACTTCAAAAATATTTCAAAAAATTTCAAAAATATTTCAAAAATATTTCAAAAAATTTCCAAAATTTCCAAAAATTTCAAAAAAAAATCAAAAAAAATTCAAAAAAATAGTTCGAAAAAATGTAAAAAAAATATTTCAAAAATGCGACGCCGAAGATTTTGGACGACAAAAAATCATTTTAATGGCAAAAAGTCAATTTTTCAGGTTTTTCTGGGGTACGCGGTATAAAATTCAAAACATTTTCCGGACCAAGACCATACTGTTGCAAATTTATTAAGATCGGGTATAAAATATTTTCGCGACGTACCCCGGTTCTCGAGTTACCTCACCAGATACACACACACACACACACATATATCTATTATATAAAAGAAAGTCTATTTAATTATATATATATATATATGTGTGTGTGTGTGTATCTGGTGAGGTAACTCGAGAACCGGGGTACGTCGCGAAAATATTTTATACCCGAAACTATTTTGCCGAACTATCCTATTATTTGAAGGGTAATTAAAAATTATAAAAAAATAGGAGGATGTTCTAATGAATATACAAGGTTACGTTTTTATGAATTTTGTAAACAAAAATTTACAATGCCATCGGTAACTTCCGCTGGAAGTAAAATAAAAAGTTCACCTTGTGATACACAATGTGTAGCAACACAAACAATTAATATAGATACAATTAAATATATATCTGCTAGATCGGCATCTAGAAGTAAAAGATGGGCTGTTAATTTTGTAAATAATAAATATAAGTCTTTAAAAATTATAAATGCTTCTTTACTTTTAAAAATTGATGATTTAGAAAAAAAAAATGTAATATTAAAACGAAATTTGGAATATAATAAAAAATCGAATAAAATAATGAAAAAAGTAATACGAGATAATAATTTAAATATAATAATAGCGAATGTAATTAACGAGGGTAATAAAGATACTACGCCTTGTATTGCAAACAATACTGATGGCGATAATGATAATGGTGGTGATGATGATATAGATGTTGGTGGTGATGATGATGATGATGAAAGTGAAAATGTTGGTGTTGATGATGATGATGAAAATGTTGGTGGTGATGATGATGATGAAAGTGAATATGTTGGTGGTGATGATGAAAGTGAAAATGTTGGTGGTGATGATGATGTTGATATATGTGATGATGAAGATGTTGGTGGTGGTGATGATGATGATGAAAATGTTGGTGGTGATGATGATGATGAAAGTGAAGATGTTGATGTTGATGATGATGTAGATATGTGTAATGATGAGCATAAATATTTTAGTAGTGATAATGTTGATGATAATAATGTTGAAGGAGATTGCGATAAAAGTAGTATGCATGTTGATGATGATAAAAGTGTTTCTGATGTTGTAGATTGCAATACAGGTATTTCTAATGTTGTAGATTGCAATAAAATTGTTACAGATATTCTAGATTGTAATAAAAGTAATAATATTATTCACAATTATGCATCATCTTTTGGTTCAAAACGAATAAGAAAACCAAATTCCAAGTTTCTTTAGGATAGGTTTATCTCCTAAATATATTTAATTTTAACAAATTTTAACTCAATATAAATTCATTATGCTTTTTTTTTATTATGCTTTTTTCTCAATTATATAAGTGTATAAATGGCATTCCTCCGCCCTAGCTATGAAAGTATTGGCAAACAGAACTTATTGTAGTATATATAGCGTACCTCCAAATGTAAACTATATTATGCTCAATAACATTTTTCCCATGCAATCACAATGCCTTGCCGTGGCGTATGGGCTCCTTGTATAATACAACATGTAACAATACAAAAATGTGTACGCATTTCTATTGTATGTAATAAGTGTATTATACATTGTCTAAATTGTGAATTATTTTTAATTAAAGGATATTTTTATTAAAATAATTACTTATTTTCATTAATTTAATGTATGATATTATAATAATTAACATAAATTTCATATTTTTAAAATGTAATTCGAATATTAAAATAAAGGAAATGATATTTTTGAATAAAATTAGATATATAATTAATAATAAGTATATGTAGAATTCCCTTTGATATTCCTCCACTAGATCTAAACTCCCAAGGATATAAATATATGATTGTATCTATTCTATGGATAGACTATCTTTAACCAAGGACAGGACATCTTCCCGCTATCTCTGGAATGGTTACTTTTCTATTACAAGCTATATAAATTTCAGTGGTATATTTAATTATATTTCAATGATTTATATATGATAATATATACATATCATAGACATTAGGGTGAAACCCTACTCAATATCTATGATAAATATAAATTGAATTAAAGATATGGATATTTATTTATCTGTAAAATAAAGTGCATTCCTATTTTTAAATTGTATTTCTATATAAATATTTTATTACAAATAAAAATTATTTATAAATTTGGTTTGAATTTAACGATGCTTTTTTATATCATTTATGTCGATATTCTAATTAATATAATGTGTATAAAATTATATTTTTTATTAAATTTAATCATATTGAAATAATTGATTTAAAAATAATTTATAATTGCTTTTTGTATAAAATTCAAATTTATACTCCTGAACCATAATGGAATACGATAAAATCACTCGGAAATTAAGTTTCACGACATATGCGTTAGCAAATGTCCTGTCCTTGCTTTAATGTATACATTGTATTTCATAGATTAAATTTAATGTATACATACATGAATACTTAGAGATTAAAATATTAATATCTTGAATTAACTACCTAAATCTATTTTATAATTATAATTTTACAAATTAATAACATTTTTATAACCCATTTAATAGTAAGCGGATATAAAGGATATTACTACTTTGATTATAATCAATAATATAAATAAATACGATTAAATGGATAATATTTTTATTACATATATATGTTTTAAATATTATTTTTATACAAATAACATATTTTTATTTTACAAAATTGAAATTATTAATTAATTTATATTTTATAAAATTCATTTATGACAATATAAATTTTTCTTAATGAACATTTTGTAATAATTAGTTATTTTAGTAATGTATAATATATTTAAATTAGTATAATACACCCTTTTCTACATTCAGATGAAAATTGTATAGAATAACACTGCATGAAATTAATATCTATAGACTGTAACTGTGATACAATTCTTAATATTCAAAATCATCTCAATTCCTCCACACCTTTCTCTTACCCTTTCTCCATCCACCCCTTCTTCAACACACCTCTCTCTATCTATTCCTCAACCCCTCTTTCTCTATCTCTCCCTCCACCCATATCTCTCTCTTCTTCCCTCTCTATCTATTCCAACAACCCTTCTCCCTCTATTCTGACTAGAGTTATGAGTCATACTATATAAAGTTAATGTATGTAAAGTATTACCAGCTTTACGATTCACATAGTGGTAGCAAGTAAGCGTATTACTGTTAGAGATCTGTAGGTAACAATATTTGTGATATCGTTATAGTGTTGTTGTACTTAGTGCTATATCTCCCAGCTTAACGTGTTAGTTAAGCAGATGCATCTTTCTTGTATGGCAACACAAATTTCTACACATTTACTGCGATATATATATATTTTTATTTTATTTGGTGGAGTCCTTTCATCACATCCAGGAACCTAGATGAAGTTTTCACTTATACCAAAGCCCAGGGCTTTGCTTATACCTATATGGCTCTAATGTCACTTCGAAGCCGCTCTCATGTTAAGTCATACATTGTTTTAACGAGAGATGATCATTTATTTATACACAATTATATAAGATCACTTATAAATATTATTTGTAGACCTATTTTAATGGTCAGGACGAGACTTGAACCCACACTGTGGGTCCCACAGCCTACTGCTTGTGTATCTGACGCCTTAGCCAACCGAGCCACACAGGCAGTTATCAATATATATATATATATATATATTAATATGTATTTCATAATATACACATATATATATATATATACTATTTATAAATTATTAAGTAGGCGGAAGAATTTAAAAAAAATTTTAATAATCTTTAAAATGATGTATAATATTTTGTTCAAAAATAATTATAATAACTTATTTATGAATAATAAACATACTTCTGTACACAATATAATACTCATTATTATGTAATATATATTAAACACAAAACTTAAGAAGCTCACCTTAAGATCTAATTATATATTAAGTTATGAATTAAATGATAATTATATGACAACGAGAATGAGACAATAGTTCATAATTAATATATATAAACAGATATTTATTATAATTAAATTCTGAATGTTGCATATACAAGTAGATTAAAAGTTTGGATTTTTAAAAATCAAAATTATGTTTAAAAATAAAGATATAATATCAGTTTTTAAAATTGTATTTATAAACCTTATTTATGACACATAGTTAATTTTATGCAAGCCTAATATCATTTGAAAGATAATATATTATTTTTACTAATTTTAATATAATATAATTTTTAATAAAAAATATATTTATTTCAAAAATCATGTTTCGCCAGCCCTTTAGAGAAATTCAATAGTATAAAAAGTGAAAATAACTGTAAGAAATCTGAATCACAAATAAAGACTAAATAAAAGAGATTTAATAATTAACATAGAAAGGATGGTAAGTAAAGGTAAGACGAAAGTAAGAGATATAAGATTGGAGCTGAAGCATTCGAGGTCAGGGAAATATGCGTGGTTAGAGAAGATGGAATGTGAGGTCGACAAAGTAAGTATCACATGACTAGGTTGAAGATGGGTATTGACCTCTAATAGTAGGCTTTAGAGGTCACATCTAGGTACTAGGAAACGCTGAAAATATACATCCATATACTAGAGAACTTGTATATATATATATATACTATAAGAAATATTCTTAGTAAGAGAATGAAATAGTAATGATTTAAATAGAATAACTTCATTTTTAACCATTTTAACCCTCTGAATTCGAAAAGACATTAATCGCATATTAGCTATATAATTTAATGATTTTTCGTTTGGTGATTATATAAACGAATATTAAAAAAAACTCAGTATTTGAATTATATTAATAAAAATGATTATATATATATATTACATATATGTAATAATATCTAATAGAGGTGATAGGATTTTTTTAAATGTCTTTATATCTTAGATGTTGAGTATTATGTTAACATACAACATTATATAACATTTATTATGAAAATACTTGATTAATTTTAACTAAATAAATATATTAATTAATTATTTAATATATAAATTAAATAATTAATTAATATATCCTATTTTTTCAGTTTATTATCAAGTAGAATGTTATAAACATTTTATCTATAATCTATATGTATATTATAATATTGTATGGAGTATTTATTTATTGAAATATTATACTATTTTTAATTAAAAATTAATTACAATTATTATAATTAATTAAAATATTACGATTATAATTTGAATCCAATTTTTTTTACAGATTTATATAATATATTATATACTTTATAAAATAAATATAACTTGTAATATATAATTATCAATATTTGAATACGAATAATCATTTTGTAAAAAGGTGCGTACACTTTTTTTTAAATATACATTATTTTCACAATTTATTAAAAACAGCTTGGATTCATAGGGTTAATAGATTATATATATTATAATTATTTATTATATACTTATTATTAAGTATACACATATTGTTATGCAAAAAAATCATTTTCATCATTTAAATATTAGCATTATAACTAAACAAAATTATTTTAATGTTAATTATTATAATATCATACATTAAATTAATGAATATAAGTAACTATTTTAATAAAAATATCCTTTAATTAAAAATAATTCACAATTTAGACAATGTATAATACACACATTACATACAATACAACAATGCGTACACATTGTGGTATTGTTACATGTTGTATTATACAAGGAGCCCATACGCCACGGCAAGGCATTGTGATTGCATGGGAAAAATGTTATTGAGCATAATATAGTTTACATTTGGAGGTACGCTATATATACTACAATAAGTTCTGTTTGCCAATACTTTCATAGCTAGGGCGGAATACATTTAATAATTATGATTTATACACTAAAAAAAAAGCATATATGTACAGTAAAAATATATGTTAAGTAAAAATTAATAAAATAAAATAAAATATATTTAGGAGATTATTATTCTAAAGATACTTGCGATTTGGTTTTCTTATTCGTTTTGATGAACTTAAAGATGACGCATAATTATGAATAATATTATTACTTTTATTACAATCTAGAATATCTGTAACAATTTTATTGCAATCTACAATATTAGAAACACTTTTATTGCAATCTACAATATCGGAAACACTTTTATCGCAATCTACAATATCAGAAACATTTTTATTGCAATCTACAATATCAGAAAAACTTTTATTGCAATCTCCTTTAATATCATCACACTCCATTTCATCATCGCTAACATCTTTATCATCAGCATCAATATCTACACTACCTTCATCACCATCATCATCAATATCTTCATCGTCATCTCCACACATACCATCATCAACATCTGCACTCTCATTATCAATATCACCATCGTCATCACCACATATACCATCATCATCATCATCATCATCTGCACTCTCATCACCACCATCATCATCATCAATATCTTCACCACCATCATATTCGCTTACATCGCAGTTGCCGTCGCTCGCGTCTTCATCGTTCGCGGCGAGATGAAAGCGACAACGATGCGAGCAACACAGCGGCACCTTACTATAAGCCAGCGTGGCCTCGGCGCCGCGTAGCTGGTCTTCAACGGCCGCTATCTTAGCTCGGAGAATCGCGTTCGCCGCGTCGAATTTCTCGATTTTCGCCGCGTAGGTTTTCGCGGCGTCGAGTTTTCGCCGCGTCGCTTCGCGTATCGAAATCTCTTTACTTATATTTTTTATAATTTCCTTATGATATATGCATTTTTTAGTGACTATGTGAGGTACATTTTTAGTTACAATTTCATTGTGAACATATAACTCTGGAATTTTAGCAACTTTTTCAATGGTATTAGTTATGCTATTATCGATATTAAACTGCACGTAACACAAATCTTTAAATAGTTGTACATATTTTTGATTTCTATATAAGTTATTATGTTTTTTATATTGTTTCTTTAATCTTGCTATCTGATTACGATTATTTGCATTTTTTACAATGTTAATTTGTGTATATATATTATTAGTAGGGATTTTTAAAACAAATAAAGTATATAATATATGACCGTTCAGTAGTTTTTCGCATGCTGATTCTTCATATAAGTTTTTTAATATGGTAATTTTCGTAGACATGTTGAAATCTATATAATTATTATAATATTATATTATATTATTAAATATATCAATATTATATTAATAAATAATTGTATATATTTAATATTATATTAAATATATAATATAAGTCAATATAAATCGATAATATATGTATTTATATGGTTATTTCATAATAATATTTTGAACTGGTTATTAATTCTTGTTTTCATGGTATAGTATAATAATACTATAGGATATTACTTATTATTTGATAAGAACAAAATAATTAGAAATATAATATTTAATATACAATATTTAAATTATTTGTAAACAAAATAGTCACCTGTCACACTCACGCGTGAAAATGTAGGTAATGAGGGAAAATAAAGGTTAATTATTCAAACTGAAGACGTAAAAGGGGTTTTAAAGGAAAACGATTCCTCTTTTAAAAAAGTATGGAATTCCAAAAATTATATGATATTGAATATGTTAATGATTTTATCTAAATGCACCATTTTTGAATACTGTATAACATCTTAATTTGTTAAATCAATGACAATATGCGTCATCTCTATTACGGAGACTAATTACGACCGGCGCGCGTTTTCTATAAATATATTTAGTGAGGCGGGCGGTGGCGCGCGCGCCAAATGTTTAAATGCACTAGCATTGATTGACAACTAGTGGGAGGAGCTATGGGCGGAGATAAGTCTATTTATAGAAACGCGTGAAGTTAGAAACGTCGTGCACTATCTTAGTGCATGCAGTATATATACATATATATATATATAAACACACACATATGCAGTATATATATATTACTAATTTCTTTATTAATTTTTATTAATTTGCTTACATTATATACTACTACTACTACTACTACTACTACTACTACTACTACTACTACTACTACTACTACTACTACTACTACTATGTTATAAAGATATATTTTTTTTGTAAAATTTAAAAAAATAATTAATTAATATAAATATAATAATTAATAGCGATTAATATAATAACTTATTTGATAATATTTACATTATTTTATTATATTGATAGTATAGTAATACTAAAATAATTAAAACATATCTATATATATATCTATAAATATCAAGTAAATAGAATTTCATATTTTATAAATATATAATTTGTGTTATACAATTATAAAATTATAAATATAATTATATATATTTGTTAATAATAGTTACCCTAATTAATTATTTGTATATATTTATATTATTTTATTATATAGATAGTATAACAATAATAAAATAAGTAAATAACGCTTATATAATATATTTATTATCACATTGAATGAATACAAATATTTATAAATTTATAATTTGTGTTATAAATTTATAAAATTATAATATAATTAAATGTATTAGTTAATAATATTTACACTATAATACTTTTCGATAATATTTAAATTAGTTTATTATATAGATATTATAGTAATACTAAAATAAGTAATATATGTATATAATATTATTAAATATCAATATAATATAATGATAATTTTTATAATATATAATTGTTGTTATAAAATTAGAAATATAAGTATATATATTAGTTAATAATAGTTACTTTAATGAATTATTCGATAATATTTATATTATTTTATTACATAGATAGTATAATAATAATAAAATAAGTAAAAAATGATTAAATTATAAAGTTAAATTTATTTAAATCGAATAATTATTATAGATTTTGATTTTTTACATGATAGCAATATTATAAATTCATGTTTTTACATGGTGGAGATAGGAAATGTACTTTTGTAAAGTCTATATATATATATATATATATGTACTGCATGCACTAAGATAGTGCACGTGTTTATATAAATAGAATTATGAATCATATAATGGTAACATCAACCAGTGTGTATGTAAAATACTTACGTATTCAATAGAGCGTTACACTCCCTTATGCAAACAAAGGTAACAAGGTAAACTATATTAGATAGTATATATAAAATAATAATATACATTACTACTTGATTATTCATATAATTCATTATACATAGTATTATACAGTTTTTCATTGTCTATATATATATATATATATATATATATATATATACTGCATATGTGTGTGTTTATATATATAATATATATATATATATATATATATATATATATATACAGGGTTGATGGTTTTTTCGGTTTTTACGTAAAAACCAAAAAACCCGGTTTTTATCGGTTTTTATCGGGTTTTAACGGTTTTTATCGGGTTTTATCGGTTTTTATGGTTTTTACGGTTATTACAATACAAACAAGTACAAATTATAATTTTTTCATAACAAAAAATTAACTAAATTGTATTATTTTAATTATAATTTTAAATATATAGACATCACATAATGGAAGAGTTGGAATCGTAGAATATATTATTTTTGATTGTTACGAGTATATTATATATATTAAAAAAAAAAATTAAATATTATCAAGCCTATCAAATATTATTTAATACTATTATATTATTGTTATCATAAAATAGATTAT
Organism: Osedax fenrisi; assembly: GCA_964019155.1. Lineage (NCBI taxonomy): Eukaryota > Metazoa > Annelida > Polychaeta > Sabellida > Siboglinidae > Osedax > Osedax fenrisi. The sequence goes on from OZ025239.1 coordinate 26,357,816, forward strand.
TAGCTATATGTAATTAAAGTGGTCCTGAATCAATAACAAGGTTGATGGTTTTTTCGGTTTTTACGTAAAAACCAAAAAACCTGGTTTTTATCGGTTTTTAACGATTTTTATCTGGTTTTATGGTTTTTTCAAAAAAAACAAGTAGAAATTATAATTTTTTCATAACAAAAAATTAACTAAATTGTATTATTTTCATTATAATTTTAAATATATAGACATCACATAATGGAACATAATTATTATTCAACATTATAATAAATTTAATAAATTCCTCAGTTAAAAACCATTATTGTTAAATAATTATAAATTAATAGATATCATTTGTATAGCTATTTAAATAAAAATATAATATCAAATGTAATTATATAATATGATTACATTTGATATTATATTTTTGATTCATATTTATAACATTTAATTTGATAATATAATAGTTAAAAATATTATAGTTATTTTATTTGCGTTTAGAGTATTTCGGCTATAGCCACACCCATAGTCCCACCCCTTTTGAAATCACCGGCTACAGTGTCTGGTAACCGTTACAATATACTAAACATTGTAGTCTAAAATAGTACTTTACTTAAGTTTGGTAATATTTGGCTATTACATATAAATAACTATTATTAATAATAATGTATTATCATAAAAACTATAATTTAAAAGTTAAATTAATTTGTTAAAAACCGTAAAAACCGACGAAAAAACCAATTTTAAAAACCGAATCAACCATGCTTTTAAAGCAGTGCTTTACTTCATATTATTTAGTAAAATGATTAAGTTTGGTAATATTTGGATATTACATATAAATAACTATAATTAATAATAATGTATTATCATAAAAACGATATATTTTTACATTTCAATATATAAATAATTCATAATTAGAATATTCTGCCTAATGGTGGCGTAATTAAATTTGTTATCACATAAACATTTTATCGTAGGCATGTAAGTGTAATTAGATGAGAGTCCTACCCACTCACTGATATAACATATAATGTAGGCAATTATAACTTATAATTTAAAAGTTAAATTAATTTGTTAAAAACCGTAAAAACCATAAAAACCATGGTTTTTACAACTTGAAAAAACCGTAAAAACCGACGTAAAAACCCATTTGAAAAAACCAATTTTAAAAACCGAATCAACCCTGTATATATATATATATATATTATATATATATTATATATATATATATATTATATATATATTATATATATATATATACTGCATGCACTAAGATAGTGCACGACGTTTCTAACTGCACGTGTTTCTATAAATAGACTTATCTCCGACCATAGCTCCTCCCACTAGTTGTCAATCAATGCTAGTGCATTAAACATTTGGCGCGCGCGCCACCGCCCGCCTCACTAAATATATTTATAGAAAACGCGCGCCGGTCGTAATTAGTAACCTCTATTACAAACTAAATATTTTAATTCTATTTTTAATTATATTTGTTACATGTAAATTTAAAAAATATATAACTTTATAAAATAATGTTATGTTTAAAAAAAAATTATAAATTCAATTGTTATGGTATTAAAAAATGTACATAACTTTTCACGGTAACTATGGTACGAGTATAATTATTATAATAATACTCGTATATACGCGATAAGACCGTAAACAAAATAGTGCGTAATTAAATAAAACAGAGTTCACGCTTAGCCAATCAAATGCAAAGCAGTAAATTACCCAAACAATATAAGACCGTAAATAAAGTGTCAATCAAGTACATGGTAGTAAAATACAAAACTAGACCTTATATATATATATACTTATACATATATATATATATATATATATATATATATATATATATATATATATATATATATAGTATAATATGTGTGTGTGTGTGTGTTTGTGTTTATATGTGTGTGTGTGTATATATATATGTATAAGTATATATATATATATATATATATACGGTCTAGTTTTGTATTTTACTTTATATATAGTATGTCATATAGCCATACATACATACACACACATATATATATTTATATATATATATATATATATATATATATATATATATCTAGTATGTTATATAGACATACATATACACACACACAAAACTTAACTGGCTAAACACTGAAGACTCTATCATTGATAGAGTCTATCAACTACAAAATACTTAAAAAGACTATTACTTATAACTTACCCTATAATTTACGAAACAAAATAAAACATAAACCAAACACTAGACTTTTACGTAATAACAATTCCACTATACTACACCAACCTATTACCCATTGCATCAAATACGAAAAGAGAAAATTCAGCTCTTCATCAACAATTAGATGGAATAAACTACCCCCGCAACTTAGAAATAAAAATGTATCAATTAATATCTTTAAAAAGAAATTAAAAAAATTTCTTATCGCCAAACATTGATGTTTATTCGTAATATTATCGTGCAAATTATATATATATATATATATAATATTATATATATATAATGTATACATTCGCTATTTTTATCTATATGTGATATATATTGTTAGATCCACATTATAGAATTATAATTATTAATGATGTGCTTTAAAATAAATACTTAAACAACAACAACAACAACAACACACACACACATATATATATATATATATATATATATATATATATATATATATAGTATATTATATAGCCATACATACATACACACACTCATATATATAGTATGTTATATAGCCACTCATACACACACACACACATATATATATATATATATCTATATAGTATGTTATATAGCCATACATACATACACACACACACACATATATATATATATATATATATATATATATGTGTGTGTATGTGTGTGTGTGTATGTATGTGTGTGTGTGGCTATATAACATACTATATAGATATATAGTATACAACTACTATTATGCTATAACATGTAGTATGTAAAAATATAGATATATAACATAATCTATCTTATAGTAAATACAATAAAATGACAGGTATGCAGTTGGTCATTGAATAACTTTTGTATATATTGTATACTGTATAACACAATGTATTGATATTCACGCATATATAAAATAACACACCTGTGTTTGCATAAGGAAGCCGGTGTTGTAACGGTCTACTGCACACGACGTGTGATACACGTACTAATTACGTAATTGACTGTGTTGCGTTAGATAAATACATGGGTATTATTCATAGTGAAATTATAATAATATAAAATATATACATGCAATATTATATATATATATATATATATATATATATATATATATATATAATGAATATATGTATACATGTATACTATTTAGGTGTGTTACAAATATTCACACTATTCCTAACTAGTTACCTAACTATTAGTTGAATGTATTCACAAGGAGTGTATGCTCGTTGAAATTCACGTTAAACTTGTAGCTGCTGGTAAACTAACCACGCTACAAAATAATATTTATATACAAAATAATGAGGATATCAAACATTTATTTAGTCAATACAGAAACGATATTGTTACAACTGATATATTTCTATTACGTATTAGCTATTTAATAAATCCCTCGCACGAATTTAATATTGATAATGATAATAGCAGTACTGATAGTGCTAGTGATTAACTAAATGTATATATTTGTTTTTATATATTTTATGTTATTCATTAATACAATTTTTATATAAATATTAGAACACTCTTATTTTTGTTTTCACATAAACATATATATATATAATATTTATATATATATATATACACTTCTATTTGATACAAAGTATACACTGTATAATTAAAATAATACAATACTATATACTACGATATAATCGTATAAGGTGTATGAGCCTATATTCTTATAAATACACATAATTATATATAGATTAATAAACAATAAACAATAAACAAGAACAATAAACTATTGAATATAGTATGCATGGTTATCTAATACACTATTTATATATATATATATATGTGTGTGTGTGTGTATGTGTGAGTGTGTGCTTGTGTGTATATATATATATATATATATATATATATATATATATATATATGCGTGTGTGTGTGTGTGTGGGTTTATGTATATATATATATATATATGAGTATATGATACGGTCTAGTTTTGTATTTTGGAACTACTTTCGTATATAATATGTGCGTATGAATATAACTAGTAAATACGGTCTTATTTTGAATTCCACAACATTGCATCTGATTGGCGCTGCCTGACCCTTGTATTATTTACTTTTGTTTGTTTATTTTCTTACGGTCTTATCGCGTATAATCCATAATACTCAGTATTGTACAATTAATAGCAAGCATTTTAGATCACAAATAATTTAATATATAAAAATATATTATAATGTATTTATTATTAATAATTATACATATATATTATGCATATAACATACAATAATACATATAATCTTACTTTATCTCGTAATATATGAAAACAAATCCTGGACAAATATATTTTCGCGGGGAATTATGATATTTACATAGACATTAAAAATGGGTTAAATCCTAATTCTAATGTCTATGCAATTAACCTAATTCTAATGTGTAGGGTAAATACATAGACATAGGAGCGCATCTATGTCTATGGGTAAATATCATATAATTCGCCGCGAAAATTCACATATTTGTTTTCATATATTATGATAAAATATACTTTTACAAAAATATTGGGATCAACAGAACATTACGATCAACGGACAAATTAGACGAACATCGATGTCCGTTTATTCATAGAGACGAACAAATAAACGGACATCAATGTCCGTTTATCGTAAATTAAATTGTATATACTATAATGTTTATATATATTTATAGATGTCCGTTTATCGTAAATTAAATGTTATATACTATAATGTGTATATATTAATAGATGTTCGTTTATCGTAAAGTTAATCTTACATACTTATAGATGTTCGTTTATCGTAAATTAAATGTTATATAGGTTATATCCTACTATAGTGTTTATATATTTATAAATATTCATAAACGAACATCTATAAATATATAAACATTATAGTATATAACATTTTATTTACGATCAACGAACATCTATAAGTATGTAAGATTAACTTTACGATAAACGAACATCTATAAATATATAAACATTATAGTATATAACATTTAATTTACGATAAACGAACATCTATAAATATATAAACATTATAGTATATACAATTTAATTTACGATAAACGGACATCGATGTCCGTTTATTTGTTCGTCTCTATGAATAAACGGACATCGATGTTCGTCTAATTTGTCCGTTGATCGTAATGTTCTGTTGATCCAAATATTGATAATATTTGTCAATTATATTTTGATTTTTTTTTGATAAAATATAATAGAACATTATTTAGTAAGTATTTATCTAAAATTATATCTATATGTTAAGTTTATCACTTACAATTTTCACTTATTTTAATATTTAATATTATATTATATTAATTTTTACAATCAATAACAATTCAACACCTTTATTATTTAATTTTAATCCATTTAAAATATATATATATATATATATACATATACTAGATACTAATATAGTATAGAAACATTTTAGTTTATATTTTATGGAAAATTGAAAACCTTTTATTTTTATTATAAATTTTATAATAAAACATTTAATATATATATTATTATAATAATTATTATAATAATTATAATAAATAATATTATATTATATTAAATATATAACACTTTAAAGAGTATGATACTCTAATTAATAATATATCATTAACATATTTCATGTCATATATATAATATTTTATTTTATATTTAATAATTTCATATTTAATTTTTTCAAATATCGTAATACCTAGTGTCTAATACTTTATTTTTAAATAACAACATATTCTTAATAATATATATCATATTTTTGAATTAAATATATCTGATATATATATATATAATAGCATAATGGCTCTTTTAGTTAATTCAAATATCGACTCCATATTGGAGGAATATAAAATAGTTGACCACGATAATATATTATTAGGTAATATTATATATATATTAAAACATAAAACAAAAGTAACTAAGGAAATATTATTACTTTTAAATTTAGAAACTATTTTGCCGAACTATCCTATTATTTTAAGGGTAATTAAAAATTATAAAAAAATAGGAGGATGTTCTAATGAATATACGAGGTTACGTTTTTATGAATTTTGTAAACAAAAATTTACAATGCCATCGGTAACTTCCGCTGGAAGTAAAATAAAAAGTTCACCTTGTGATACACAATGTGTAGCAACACAAACAATTAATATAGATACAATTAAATATATATCTGCTAGATCGGCATCTAGAAGTAAAAGATGTGCTGTTAATTTTGTAAATAATAAATATAAGTCTTTAAAAATTATAAATGCTTCTTTACTTTTAAAAATTGATGATTTAGAAAAAAAAAATGTAATATTAAAACGAAATTTGGAATATAATAAAAAATCGAATAAAATAATGAAAAAAGTAATACGAGATAATAATTTAAATATAATAATAGCGAATGTAATTAACGAGGGTAATAAAGATACTACGCCTTGTATTGCAAACAATACTGATGGCGATAATGATTGTGGTGGTGATTGTGATGATGAAAGTGAATATGTTGGTGGTGATGATGATATAGATGTTGGTAGTGATGATGATGAAAGTGAAAATGTTGGTGTTGATGATGATGATGAAAATGTTGGTGGTGATGATGATGATGAAAGTGAATATGTTGGTGGTGATGATGAAAGTGAAAATGTTGGTGGTGATGATGATGTTGATATATGTGATGATGAAGATGTTGGTGGTGGTGATGATGATGATGAAAATGTTGGTGGTGATGATGATGATGAAAGTGAAGATGTTGATGTTGATGATGATGTAGATATGTGTAATGATGAGCATAAATATTTTAGTAGTGATAATGTTGATGATAATAATGTTGAAGGAGATTGCGATAAAAGTAGTATGCATGTTGATGATGATAAAAGTGTTTCTGATGTTGTAGATTGCAATACAGGTATTTCTAATGTTGTAGATTGCAATAAAATTGTTACAGATATTCTAGATTGTAATAAAAGTAATAATATTATTCACAATTATGCATCATCTGTAAGTTCACCAAAACGAATAAGAAAACCAAATTCCAAGTATCTTTAGAATAGGCTCATCTCCTAAATATATTTAATTTTAACAAATCTTAACTCAATATAAATTCATTATGCTTTTTTTTTATTATGCTTTTTCCTCAATTATATAAGTGTATAAATGGCATTCCTCCACCCTAGCTATGAAAGTATTGGCAAACAGAACTTATTGTAGTATATATAGCGTACCTCCAAATGTAAACTATATTATGCTCAATAACATTTTTCCCATGCAATCACAATGCCTTGCCGTGGCGTATGGGCTCATTGTATAATACAACATGTAACAATACAAAAATGTGTATGCATTTCTATTGTATGTAATAAGTGTATTATACATTGTCTAAATTGTGAATTATTTTTAATTAAAGGATATTTTTATTAAAATAATTACTTATTTTCATTAATTTAATGTATGATATTATAATAATTAACATAAATTTCATATTTTTAAAATGTAATTCGAATATTAAAATAAAGGAAATGATATTTTTGAATAAAATTAGATATATAATTAATAATAAGTATATGTAGAATTCTCTTTGATATTCCTCCACTAGATCTAAACTCCCAAGGATATAAATATATGATTGTATCTATTCTATGGATAGATTATATTTAACCAATGACATCTGTCCGCTATCTCTGCAATGGTTACTTTTGTATTACAAGCTATATACATTTCAGTGGTATATTTAATTATATTTCAATAATTTATATATGATAATATATACATATCATAGACATTAGGGTGAAACCCTACTCAATATCTATGATAAATATAAATTGAATTCAAGATATGGATATTTATTTATCTGTAAAATAAAGTGCATTCCTATTTTTAAATTGTATTTCTATATAAATATTTTATTACAAATAAAAATTATTTATAAATTTGGTTTGAATTTAACGATGCTTTTTTTATATCATTTATGTCGATATTCTAATTAATAATGTGTATAAAATTATATTTTTTATTAAATTTAATCATATTGAAATAATTGATTTAAAAATAGTTTTTAATTGCTTTTTGTATAAAATTCAAATTTATACTCCTGAACCATAATGTAATACGATAAAATCACTCGGAAATTAAGTTTCACGACATATGCGTTAGCAAATGTCCTGTCCTTGCTTTAATGTATACATTGTATATCATAGATTAAATTTAATGTATACATACATGAATACTTAGAGATTAAAATATTAATATCTTGTATTAACTACCTAAATCTATTTTATAATTATAATTTTACAAATTAATAACATTTTTATAACCTATTTAATATTAAGCGGATATAAAGGATATTACTACTTTGATTATAATCAATAATATAAATAAATACGATTAAATGGATAATATTTTTATTACATATATAAGTTTTAAATATTATTTGTATACAAATAACATATTTTTATTTTACAAAATTGAAATTATTAATTAATTTATATTTTATAAAATTCATTTATGACAATATAAATTTTTCTTAATGAAAATGTTGTAATAATTAGTTATTTTAGTAATGTATAATATATTTAAATTAGTATAATACATGATTTTCTACATTCAGATGAAGATTGTATAGAATAACACTGCATGAAATTAATATCTATAGACTGTGACTGTGATACAATTCTTAATATTCAGTATAATTACTACGAGAGTCCACAATCATCTATTTCTCTCTATATTCCTCCATTAACCTCTCTCTTACCCTTTCTCCATCCAACCCTTCTTCAACACACTCTCTATCTATTCCTCCACACCTCTCTCTTACCCTTTCTCCACCAAACTCTCTCTATATCTTCCTCAACCCCTCTTTTTCTATCTCTCCCTCCACCCATATCTCTCTCATCTTCCCTCTCTATCTATTTCTCCCACTCCCTCTATTCTGACTTTAGAGTTATGAGTCATACTATATAAAGTTAATGTACGTAAAGTATTACCAGCTTTACGATTCACATAGTGGTAGCAGGTAAGCGATCTGTAAGTAACAATACTTGTGATATCGTTATAGTGTTGTTGTACTTAGTGCTATATCTCCCAGCTTAACGTGTTAGTTAAGCAGATGCATCTTTCTTGTATGGCAACACAAATTTCTACACATTTACTGCGATATATATATATTTTTATTTTATTTGGTGGAGTCCTTTCATCACATCCAGGAACCTAGATGAAGTTTTCACTTATACCAAAGCCCAGGGCTTTGCTTATACCTATATGGCTCTAATGTCACTTCGAAGCCGCTCTCATGTTAAGTCATACATTGTTTTAACGAGAGATGATCATTTATTTATACACAATTATATAAGATCACTTATAAATATTATTTGTAGACCTATTTTAATGGTCAGGACGAGACTTGAACCCACACTGTGAGACCCACAGCCTACTGCTTGTGTATCTGACGCCTTAGCAAACTGAGCCACACAGGCAGTTATCAATATATATATATATATATTAATATGTATTTCATAATATACACATATATATATATACTATTTATAAATTATTAAGTAGGAAGCATTTTTTTTAATTTTTAATAATCTTTAAAATGATGTATAATATTTTGTTCAAAAATAATTATAAGTAACTTATTTATGAATAATAAACATACTTCTGTACACAATATAATACTCATTATTATGTAATATATATTAAACACAAAACTTAAGAAGCTCACCTTAAGATCTAATTATATATTAAGTTATGAATTAAATGATAATTATATGACAACGAGAATGAGACAATAGTTCATAATTAATATATATAAACAGATATTTATTATAATTAAATTCTGAATGTTGCATATACAAGTAGATTAAAAGTTTGGATTTTTAAAAATCAAAATTATGTTTAAAAATAAAGATATAATATCAGTTTTTAAAATTGTATTTATAAACCTTATTTATGACACATAGTTAATTTTATGCAAGCCTAATATCATTTGAAAGATAATATATTATTTTTACTAATTTTAATATAATATAATTTTTAATAAAAAATATATTTATTTCAAAAATCATGTTTCGCCAGCCCTTTAGAGAAATTCAATAGTATAAAAAGTGAAAATAACTGTAAGAAATCTGAATCACAAATAAAGACTAAATAAAAGAGATTTAATAATTAACATAGAAAGGATGGTAAGTAAAGGTAAGACGAAAGTAAGAGATATAAGATTGGAGCGGAAACATGCGTGATTAGAGAAGATGGAATGTGAGGTCGACAAAATAAGTATCACATGACTAGGTTGAAAATGGGAATTGACCTCTAATAGTAGGCTTTAGAGGTCACATCTAGGTACTAGGAAACGCTGAAAATATACATCCATATACTAGAGAACTTGTATATATATATATATATATATACTATAAGTAATATTCTTAGTAAGAGAATGAAATAGTAATGATTTAAATAGAATAACTTCATTTTTAACCATTTTAACCCTCTGAATTCGAAAAGACATTAATCGCATATTAGTTATATAATTTAATGATTTTTCGTTTGGTGATTATATACGAATATTAAAAACGAATATTAAAAAAAACTCAGTATTTGAATTATATTAATAAAAATGATTATATATATATATTACATATATGTAATAATATCCAATAGAGGTGATAGGATTTTTTTAAATGTCTTTATATCTTAGATTTTGAGTATTATGTTAAAATACAACATTATATAACATTTATTATGAAAATACTTGATTAATTTTAACTAAATAAATATATTAATTAATTATTTAATATATAAATTAAATAATTAATTAATATATCCTATTTTTTCAGTTTATTATCAAGTAGAATATTATAAACATTTTATCTATAATCTATATGTATATTATAATATTGTATGGAGTATTTATTTATTGAAATATTATACTATTTTTAATTAAAAATTAATTATAATTATTATAATTAATTAAAATTTTACGATTATAATTTGAATCCAATTTTTTTTACAGATTTATATAATATATTATATACTTTATAAAATAAATATAACTTGTAATATATAATTATCAATATTTGAATACGAATAATCATTTTGTAAAAAGGTGCGTACACTTTTTTTTAAATATACATTATTTTCATATTTTATTAAAAACAGTTGGGATTCATAGGGTTAATAGATTATATATATTATAATTATTTATTATATACTTATTATTAATTATACACATATTGTTATGCAAAAAAATCATTTTCATCATTTAAATATTAGCATTATAACTAAACAAAATTATTTTAATGTTAATTATTATAATATCATACATTAAATTAATGAATATAAGTAACTATTTTAATAAAAATATCCTTTAATTAAAAATAATTCACAATTTAGACAATGTATAATACACACATTACATACAATACAACAATGTGTACACATTGTGGTATTGTTACATGTTGTATTATACAAGGAGCCCATACGCCACGGCAAGGCATTGTGATTGCATGGGAAAAATGTTATTGAGCATAATATAGTTTACATTTGGAGGTACGCTATATATACTACAATAAGTTCTGTTTGCCAATACTTTCATAGCTAGGGCGGAGGAATGCCTCTATACACTTATATAATTTAGGAAAAAGCATATAAGTACATAGGTTAAATAAAATAATTATTAAATGAATTTATATTGAGTTAAAATTTGTTAAAATTAAAAAAATAAAATATATTTAGGAGATGAACCTATTCTAAAGAAACTTGGAATTTGGTTTTCTTATTCGTTTTGAACTTAAAGATGATGCATAATTGTGAATAATATTATTACTTTTATTACAATCTAGAATATCTGTAACAATTTTATTGCAATCTACAATATCAGAAACACCTGTATTGCAATCTACAACATCAGAAACAATTTTATTGCAATCTACAATATCAGAAACACTTTTATCATCATCTACATGCATACTACTTTTATCGCAATCTCCTTCAACATTATTTTCATCAATATCATCGTTATGTTCATCATTACACATATCTACATCATCATCATCACCACAATTTTCACTTTCATCATCATCATCATCATACATATCATCTTCATCATCATCACCACCACCAACATCTTCAGTTTCATCATCACCACCAATATTTGTACTTTCATCATCACAATCGCCACCACAATCATTATCGCCATCAGTATTGTTTGCAATACAAGGCGTAGTATCTTTATTACCCTCGTTAATTACATTCGCTATTATTATATTTAAATTATTATCTCGTATTACTTTTTTCATTATTTTATTAGATTTTTTATTATATTCAAAATTTCGTTTTAATAATACATTTTTTTTTTCTAAATTATCAATTTTTAAAAGTAAAGAAGCATTTAAAATTTGTAAAGATTTAGGTGTATCTATATTAATAGTTTGTGTAGCTACACACTGTGTAATACGAGTTGAACTTTTTATATTACTAGATGTGACTGATGAAATTATAAATTTTGTTTTAAAAAATTGAATAATACGTAATCTGTTAGCTTCATTGGAATATCGCATTTTTTTATAATTCTTAATTAATAGTAAAATATTAGAATAATTGGGTAAAATAGTTTCTAAATTTAAAATTAATAATATTTTCTTAGGTATTTTTGTTGTATTTCTATATATATACATAATAGTACCAAATAATATGTTATCATGGTTAACTAGTTTATAATCCTCCAATATGGAGTCGACAGTTGAATTAACCAAACAAGCCATTATGATATTATATATATATATATAATTCAAAATTATTATATAAATTAGTAAGAATATTTTGTTATTCAAAAATGTTAATAGAATTACAAACTCACAGAAAAAAATTTAATATTATATTAAATATACAATTATTAAATATGTTAAATTTAATTTTGTTATTTTAAGGCAATTTCCTTAAAATATAATTAAATGAATCTATACTTAGTATATATATAATACTATATTATATATATATATATATATATATATATATGTCTTATAATACATATGTTAAGTGTTAAAATTAAATAATAAAGGTGATGAATTTGGGTTCCGCACGAATAACGGCACATATATATATTGTATATAAAGGCGTGGTGGTTGTTGGGGGCGTGGCGTGACGTTGAGCGACAGGTACGAGTGGTATATTTATATTACAGGAGTTGAAATATTCAAATAAATATACATACGCGTGAAAATAGATCCTAGCATATATTAATTATTTATATATGTATGTGATAAAAAACAGCTCCAGCTAGATTCGAACTCTCGACCTTCTGCTTAGAGAGCATGCATGCTCTTGCAACACTGAGCCACACGGCATGTTGTATATTTTATAAAATATATATATAACAACTATATCGATCTCATGCATACGTAACATATTCGAATTATAATCGAGTAATTTCTGATAGTAATAATTGTAATTTAATTTAAAAAACAATTATTTATTAACAAATACTTCATTGTACCGTTACTATAACGGATAGCATATTTATGACGTATAGTATTATACATATATAATATATCGATTCTACTTGAAATTAAATGGACATTCTAAAACTATATCGATCTCATGCGTACGTAACATATTCGAATTATAATCGAGTAATTTCTGATAGTAATAATTGTAATTTAATTTAAAAAACAATTATTTATTAATAAATACTTCATTGTACCGTTACTATAACGGATAGCATATTTATGACGTATAGTATTATACATATATAATATATCGATTCTACTTGAAATTAAATGGAAATTCTAAAACTATATCGATCTCATGCATACGTAACATATTCGAATTATAATCGAGTAATTTCTGATAGTAATAATTGTAATTTAATTTAAAAAACAATTATTTATTAACAAATACTTCATTGTACCGTTACTATAACGGATAGCATATTTATGACGTATAGTATTATACATATATAATATATCGATTCTACTTGAAATTAACTAGTTATATATAGTTAATTAACTAGTTATATGTTGTTATCCTATATATATATATATATATAGGATGGTTTATATATACTTACTTAAAATAAATACTTATATATATATATATATATATAAATATATATATATATATATATATATATATATATATATATATATATATATATATATATACTATATAATACTATATATATATATATATATATATATATATATATATATATATATATATATATATATATATATATATATATATATACTATATATGTATAGTATAATATATATATATATAGTATTACTATATAATGCTATATATATATATATAAATATATATATATATATATACTATATATGTATAGTATAATATATATAGTATTACTATATAATGCTATATATATATAGTATTATATAGTATATATATATATATATATATATATATATATCTATCTATTATAACAAAAAGATAGCATTGATATCCTCCAATCCTCGCAAATTATTTAAAATAGCAAATAAAATTCTCTCTCCTCCAGATGAAAAAATCCTCCCCATTTTACCTAACACGTCAAATTTTCAACTGTGTTCTCTTTTTGAAAAATTCTTTAACCATAAAATTGCAAGCATTAATAATATTATTTGCGCATCTACTCAACCCATACTCAATCCTACCATATATATTACCCATCATATTGACTCATTAAGTATATTCACTATTCCTTCACTGTATGAAGTAAATGACCTACTCATGAAATCTCACTGTACCTCCCCCACTGATCCCCTACCTTTATCATTATATCACAAACTTTCACCCTTATTTTCTCCTATTTTCTTGGATATTATTGCGAACTCACTAAACCCTGCCAAGTTTCACCCTGTCTCAAGACTGCCATAATATCCCCTATTCTAAAAAAACAAAACTTAGACCCAAACTCATTTAGCAATTATCGCCCGATCTCCCACCTACCCTTATTAAGTAAAATATTAGAAAGAATTGTTTCCAAACAACTCATAGCCCATGTAAATAAAAATAATCTTTTCGACCCGTTTCAAAGCGCTTTTCGTAAGGGTCATTCAACCGAAACAGCTCTCCTACGTATTACTGACACTATATTATCTACCTTAAATAGCAACACGTGTTGCCAGCTAATCCTACTTGATCTATCATCTGCTTTTGATACCCTGGACCATAACATATTAATCTCGCGACTTACTTTAATGGGTATATCTGGCTTAGCATTAAAATGGTTTACTTCATATCTCACTAACAGGAATATCTCTATTATGATTGACAAATCTTACTCGCCTCTTTCTCCTCTTAACCACGGTATTCCCCAAGGATCTGTTCTAGGTCCATCCCTCTTTTCTATTTATATCCGCCCTATTGCTGATCTAATTAAGAAATTTCCAAATATCCACTACCATATTTTTGCTGATGATATCCAACTGTTTACCTTTTTCCCTATAAATTCTCATAATACCATTAACTCTGAATTAATCGAGTGTGCTAACTCCATAAGATTATGGCTCCTCTCCAATAAACTACTAATTAATTCCTCTAAGACTACTGTACTTAACATATCTACTTCTGAAACTTCCTTTCCAAACTTTACTCTAAATAACATGATTATTTCTCCTTCTCATTCCTCCAAAAACCTAGGATTAGTATTTGATGACAAATTATCATTTAAGAATCACATATCATCCATTACAAAATCATCCAACTTTCATCTCTTCAGAATTAAAAAAATACGGACATCACTTTCCAGAAACCTTACTAAAACTCTAATTAATGCTCTTGTACTTTCACGTATTGACTACTGTTCTTCCCTACTGAATTTACTTCCTGCTAAAGCTACTGCTCCACTTAATCGGATTATCCGTTCCTCAATACGTACTACTTACTGTTTAACTCGACCGGATCACTCTACTACAACATCTCATCAATCATCTCGTATGTGGCTACCCTTCTCCCTCAGGTGTAAATTACGTATACTATCTATAATCCATAAATCAATATATTCTTTTACCCCTAGCTATATCTCTGATCTAATTAAAAAACGTACTATATTATCTTCTCTTCGTTACCAAAATGCTCCTCTACTTATCTCCCAGAACTCTAGTAAAACTTCCCTAAATTCTAGAGCTTTTAAAAATTCCGGTCCAACCCTATGGAATTCCCTCCCTCCTACCATTCGTTCTATTAGATCCCACAAAAGATTTATAAATCTTACTTCTTCTTTTCTCTCTACCCATAATCATTAAATCATCCAACTTATTATTTGTATCCGTGTTATATTAAATTTATATCATTATTAAATCGTTATTGTATTATTATTATCTTATTATTATATAACACTATACTATATCAATGCAGTCTGTAGTATATACAACTACACCATATCAATGCAGACTGTAGTATATAATAGTCCTTTATATTGTTTATTATTGTTTTTCCGTTGTATATTGAATGTATATTATTATCAAATTATTATCGTATTACTATTATTTTATTATTATTCTCTTCCCGCACGAGCGAAGGGGTCTACATGACCCTATTTTAGTGCTAATAAACTCAATATCATCATATATATATATATATATAGTATTATATAGTAGTCCTTTATATTGTTTATTATTGTTTTTCCGTTGTATATTGAATGTATATTATTATCAAATTATTATCGTATTACTATTATTTTATTATTATTCTCTTCCCGCACGAGCGAAGGGGTCTACATGACCCTATTTTAGTGCTAATAAACTCAATATCATCATATATATATATATATATATATATATATATATATATATAGTATTATATAGTATATATATATATATATATATATATATATATATATATTTATATATATATAAGTATTTATTTTAAGTAAGTATATATAAACCATCCTATATATATATACTATATATGTATAGTATAATATATATAGTATTACTATATAATGCTATATATATATATATATATATATATATATATATATATATATATATATAGCATTATATAGTAATACTATATATATTATACTATACATATATAGTATATATATATATATATATAGATAGTATTCGTATGTTTGTATTTATATACAGTATATCATATATATCTTATGATGTATTTATTTTTCTACGTGTGCTTATGCAAACCAAGGACATTTTCTACGTGTCCTTGTGCAAACCCTATCACTGCCACTCGCACCTGTCACTCAACGTCCCTCCACGCCCCCAACAACCACCACGCCTTTATATACAATATAAATGTGCCGTTATTCATGCGGCTCGATGAATTTGTATTGATTGTAAAAATGAATATTAAAATAATTGAAAATTGTAAGTAATATACTTTAAACATATAGATATAGTTTAATACAAATACTTACTAAATATTTGTCTATTATATTTTATCAAAAAGAGAAAAAAATATTTGCAATATTTTTGTAAAAGTGAATTAAATCATAATATATGAAAATAAATATGTGAATACCATGTGAATTTTAGCGGCAAATTATAATAAGAAATCCTAGTTCTGTTTATGCATTTAACCCAATTCTAATGTCTATGGTAAATATCCTATAATCATATAATTCGCCGCGAAAATTCATATATTATGATATAATTCACTTTTACAAAAGTATTGCAAATATTTTTTTCTCTTTTTATAAAATATAATAGAACATTATTTAGTAAGTATTTCTATATTGTTAAGTATATCACTTATAATTTTCAATTATTATAATAGTAATTTTTACAATCAATTTTAATTCATCACCTTTTTTATTTTAACACTTAAAATATTTAGTATAATATCAATTATATATATATTATATATATGATTATTTAGATAATATAATATTTTATATGATAATATATATATATATATATACTATATAGTATAGAATCATTTAATTATATTTTAAGGCACATTAACACATTTTATTTGTATTATTATAATAATTATAAAACATTTGAAAATTTCGAAATATTTCAAAAATTTTGAAATATATATAATATATTATATTTATCTGAATATGATAATATTGTATTTTTATTAATTCGATATTACTAATACCTAAAGTATAATTTTTTTTTTAAATAACAAAATATTCCTAATAATTTGTATAATATATTTTAATTATATATATTATAATAATTATATATATATTAATATTATATTTAATATAATATTAATATTATATAATATAATAATTATATATAATATCATAATGGCTTGTTTGGTTAATTCAAGTGTCGACTCCATATTGGAGGAATATAGATTAGTTATTAACCACCATAACATATTATATGGTAATATTATATATATATTAAGAAATAAAACAAAAAAAACTAAAGAAATATTATTACTTTTAAATTTGGAAACTATTTTACCAAACTATAATATTATTTTACAAGTAATTAAAAATTATAAAAAAATAGGAAGTTGTTCTAATAATTATGCCCGCATACGTTTATATAATTTTTGTAAGAACAAATTTATACTTAAACCAGTCACTTCTGAAGTCATTTCAGAGGTGAATTCTGAAGTCACTTCAACTGTAAGTACAATACAATATTCAACTTGTGTTACACAATGTGTAGCAACACAAACAAGTAAAATGAAATATATTTCGGCAAGAACGGCATCTAGAAGTAAAAAATGTGCTATTAATTTTGTAAATAATAAATATAAGTCTTTAAAAATTATAAATGCTTCTTTAGTTTTAAAAATTGATGATTTAGAAAAAAAAAATGTATTATTAAAACGAAATTTGGAATATAATAAAAAAGCGAATAAAATAATGAAAAAAGTAATACGAGATAATAATTTAAATATAATAATAGCGAATGTAATTAACGAGGGTATTAAAGATACTACACCTTGTATTGCAAACAATACTGATGCCGATAATGATTGTGGTGGTGATTGTGATGATGAAAGTGAATATGTTGGTGGTGATGATGATATAGATGTTGGTGGTGATGATGATGATATGTATGATGATGATGATGGTGATGAAAGTGAATGTGTTGGTGGTGATGATGAAGATGTTGGTGGTGATGATGATGATGATGAAAGTGAATATGTTGGTGGTGATGATGTAGATATGTGTGATGATGAACATAACGATTTTAGTAGTGATAATGTTGATGATAATAATGTTGAAGGAAATTGCGATAAAAGTAGTATGCATGTTGATGATGATAAAAGTGTTTCTGATGTTGTAGATTGCAATACAGGTGTTTCTGATGTTGTAGATTGCAATAAAATTGTTTCTGATATTGTAGATTGTAATAAAGGTTTTTCTGATATTGTAGATTGCAATAAAAGTGTTTCTAATATTGTAGATTGCAATAAAATTGTTTCTGATATTGTAGATTGCAATAAAAGTGTTACAGATATTCTAGATTGTAATAAAAGTAATAATATTATTCACAATTATGCAACATCTTTAAGACCACCAAAACGAATAAGAAAACCGAATTCCAAGTTTCTCTAGAATAGGTTCATCTCCTAAATATATTTTATTTTATTAATTTTAACAAATTTTAACTCAATATGTATTTAAATATTTAATTCATAAGCCTTTTTTTTCTTATGCTTTTTCCTCAATTATATAAGTGTATAGAGGCATTCCTCCGCCCTAGCTATGAAAGTATTGGCAAACAGAACTTATTGTAGTATATATAGCGTACCTCCAAATGTAAACTATATTATACTCAATAACATTTTTCCCATGCAATCACAATGCCTTGCCGTGGCGTATGGGCTCCTTGTATAATACAACATGTAACAATACCACAATGTGTACGCATTGTTGTATTGTATGTAATGTGTGTATTATACATTGTCTAAATTGTGAATTATTTTTAATTGAAGGATATTTTTATTAAAATAGTTACTTATATTCATTAATTTAATGTATGATATTATAATAATTAACATAAATTTCATATTTTTAAAATTTAATTAGAATATTAAAATGAAGGAAATGATTTTTTGAATAAAATTAAATGTATAATTAATAATAAGTATATAATAAATTAGTATATGTAGAATTCTCTTTGATATTCCTCAACTAGATCTAAATTCCCAAGGATGTAAATATATGATTGTATATATTCTATGGATAGACCATCGATATAAAGAAAGTGGATAAGCAATTGACGTACGAAATGTATGTAAAAGATAGACACATGAATGACACTTTTATCGATAAATTAAAAAAATGGTATCAGTGATTTTGATTGGATATTAGTTATATTATATATGTCAAATATTAAAACAGTAGGCTTTTCGTCTAAATAGATTAAAGTGACTTCGATCCATATCAATGGATTTAAATTATAAATATCAATAAAATAGTATCATAACTTCAATTTAAATACACAAAATTACGAGGAATGTTGATATTATGTATTTTAAATATATCATTTTATTTTTAGTATAGATATTACATTAAAATTGGTAGTTATTATCAATATATATATGATAAATATATATTTTTATAAATAAAAAGTAGTGGGCCAGATAGTGGGTTTCGACTGCAGCGCTCGTAGCGGATAGTGCCATACACTACATTCAATTGTTTATCCACTTTCTTTATATCGATGGGATAGATTATCTTTAACCAATGACAGGACATCTGTCCGCTATCTCTGCAATGGTTACTTTTGTATTACAAGCTATATACATTTCAGTGGTATATTTAATTATATTTCTATGATTTATATATGATAATATACACATATCATAGACTTTGGGGTGAAACCCTACTCAATATCTATGATAAATATAAATTGAATTAAAGATATGGATATTTATTTATCTGTAAAGTAAAGTGCATTCATATTTTTAAATTGTATTTCTATATAAATATTGTATTAAAAATACTAATTTATTTATAAATTTGGTTTGAATTTAACGATGCTTTTTTATATCATTTATGTCGATATTCTAATTAATATAATGTGTATAAAATTATATTATTTATTAAATTTTATCATATTGATATAATTGATTTAAAATAGTTTTTAATTGATTTTTGTATAAAATTCAAATTTATACTCCTGAACTATAATGGAATACGATAATATCACTTTGAAATTAAGTTTCATGACATATGCGTTAGCAAATGTCCTGTCCTTGCTTTAATGTATACATTGTATTTCATATTTGAATGAATTTCAACATGAATACTTAGAGATTAAAATATTAATATCTTGTATTAACGACCTAAATCTATTTTATAATTCTAATTTTACAAATTAATAACATTTTTATAACCCATTTTATATTAAGCGTATATAAAGGATATTACTACTTTGATTATAATCAATAATATAAATAAATATTAACGAATAAATACGATTAAATGGATAATATTTTTATTACATATATACGTTTTAAATATTATTTTTATACAAATAATATATTTTTATTTTACAAAATTGAAATTATTAATTAATTTATATTTTATAAAATTCATTTATGACAATATAAATTTTTCTTAATGAAAATTTTGTAATAATTAGTTATTTTAATAATGTATAATATATTTAAATTAGTAAAATACATGATTTTCTACATTCAGATGAAGATTGTATAGAATAACACTGCATGAAATTAATATCTATAGACTGTGACTGTGATACAATTCTTAATATTCAGTATCATCACTACGAGAGTCCACAATCATCTATTTCTCTCTCTATTCATCCATAACCTCTCTCTTACCCTTTCTCCATTAACCTCTCTCTTACCCTTTCTCCATTAACCTATATCTTACCCTTTCTCCATCCACCCCTTCTTCAACACACCTCTCTCTATCTATTCATCCACACCTATCTCTTACCCTTTCTCCATTAACCTCTCTCTTACCCTTTCTCCATTAACCTCTCTCTTACCCTTTCTCCATCCAACCCTTCTTCAACACACTCTCTCTATCTATTCCTCCACACCTCTCTCTTACCCTTTCTCCATTAACATCTCTCTTACCCTTTCTCCATCCACCCCTTCTTCAACACACCTCTCTCTATCTATTCCTCCACACCTCTCTCTTACCCTTTCTCCACCAAACTCTCTCTCTCTATCTGTTCCTCAACCCCTCTTTCTCTATCTCTCCCTCCACCCATATCTATCTTTTCTTCCCTCTATTTATTTCTCCCACTCCCTCTATTCCGACTTTAGAGTTATGAGTCATACTATATAAAGTTAATGTACGTAAAGTATTACCAGCTTTACGATTCACATAGTGGTAGCAGGCAACCGTATTACTGTTAGAAATCTGTAGGTAACAATACTTGTGATATCGTTATGGTGTTGTTGTACTTAGTGCTATATCTCCCAGCTTAACTAGTTAGTAACCCTCTGAATTCCAAAAGGCATTAATCGCATATTAGTTATATAATTTAATGATTTTTCGTTTGGTGATTATATAAACGAATATTAAAAAAAACTCAGTATTTAAATTATATTAATAAAAATGATTATATATGTAATAATATCCAATAAAGGTGATAGGATTTTTTTAAATGTCTTTATATCTTAGATTTTGAGTATTATGTTAATATACAATATTATATAACATTTATTATGAAAATACTTGATTAATTTTAACTATATAAATATATTAATTAATTATTTAATATATAAATTAAATAATTAATTAATATATCATATTTTTTCAGTTTATTATTTAGTAGAATATTATAAACATTGTATCTATAATAATCTATGTATATTATAATATTGTATGGAGTATTTATTTATTGAAATATTATAATATTCTTAATTAAAAATGAATTATAATTATTATAAGTAAAATATTACGATTATTCCAATTTTTTTTACAGATTTATATAATATATTATATACTTTATAAAATAAATATAACTTGTAATATATAATTATCAATATTTGAATACGAATAATCATTTTGTAAAAAGGTGCGTACACTTTTTTTTAAATATACATTATTTTCACAATTTATTAAAAACAGCTGGGATTCATAGGGTTAATAGATTATATATATTATAATTATTTATTATATACTTATTATTAAGTATACACATATTGTTATGCAAAAAAATCATTTTCATCATTTAAATATTAGCATTATATTTAAAAAAAATTATTTTAATGTTAATTATTATAATATCACTATAAAACTATAAAAATATCATTATAAAACATTAAATTAATGAATATAAGTAATTATTTTAATAAAAATATCCTTTAATTAAAAATAATTCACAATTTAGACAATGTATAATACACACATTACATACAATACAACAATGTGTACACATTGTGGTATTGTTACATGTTGTATTATACAAGGAGCCCATACGCCACGGCAAGGCATTGTGATTGCATGGGAAAAATGTTATTGAGCATAATATAGTTTACATTTGGAGGTACGCTATATATACTACAATAAGTTCTGTTTGCCAATACTGTCATAGCTAGGGCGGAATACATTTAATAATTATGATTTATACACTCAAAAAAAAGCATATATGTACATAGGGTAAATAAAATAATTGTCTTTCTTAGAAAATAATGAATTTATGTTAAGTAAAAATTAATAAAATAAAATAAAATATATTTAGGAGATTATTATTCTAAAGATACTTGCGATTTGGTTTTCTTATTCGTTTTGATGAACTTAAAGATGACGCATAATTATGAATAATATTATTACTTTTATTACAATCTAGAATATCTGTAACAATTTTATTGCAATCTACAATATTAGAAACACTTTTATTGCAATCTACAATATCGGAAACATTTTTATTGCAATCTACAATATTAGAAACACTTTTATTGCAATCTACAATATCAGAAACACTTTTATTGCAATCTACAATATCAGAAACACTTTTATTGCAATCTACAATATTAGAAACACTTTTATTGCAATCTACAATATCAGAAACACTTTTATTGCAATCTACAATATCAGAAACACTTTTATTGCAATCTACAATATCAGAAACACTTTTATCGCAATCTCCTTTAATATCATCACACTCCATTTCATCATCGCTAACATCTTTATCATCAGCATCAACATCTACACTACCTTCATCACCATCATCATCAATATCTTCATCGTCATCACCACACATACCATCATCATCAACATCATCATCAACATCTGCACTCTCATTATCAATATCACCATCGTCATCACCACACATACCATCATCATCAACATCTGCACTCTCATTATCAATATCACCATCGTCATCACCACACATACCATCATCTTCATCATCATCATCAATATCTTCATAGCCATCACGGCCGCCATCTTCGCAGTTGCCATCGCTCGCGTCTTCATCGCTAGCGGCGAGATGAAAGCCATGCGTTCGACAACGATGCGTGCAACACAGCGGCACCTTACTATAAGCCAGCGTCGCCTCGGCGCCGCGTAGCTGGTCTTCAACGGCCGCTATCTTAGCTCGGAGAATCGCGTTCGCGGCGTCGAATTTCTCGATTTTCGCGACGTAGGTTTTCGCCGCGTCTAGTTTTCTCCGAGTCGCTTCGCGTATCGAAATCAACACGATCGGCTTTTCGGAGGGAGTAGCCGCCGCCGTTACGACGGCTATTCGAGGCGGGAACCACTCCTCGCACCAATCGGTGAATACGCTATGACCCCTGTACCGCAGTAGAATGTGATATCTCTTCAATCTTCTAGTGAATTGAATGATTCGACGGTGCGAGCCGGCGGTTAGGTTAAACTTTACTCTGATTTCGGGCATCTTCACGCCTGCGTTGAGCTGGTAGAGAATGTGACCTACTTTGAGGGCGGCGGCGGCGGGGTCAGCTTCTCGGTAGTTCTCGAGAATCTTCGTCGTCATTTCACAACTAAAATCAATGCGCTATCGATTAAATATAATGGCTGATATTTGAAGAGGTAATTTTGTAGGGTTTAGGCTTTGTTCTATATATATATATATATAAATAAAATATATAATAA
Organism: Osedax fenrisi; assembly: GCA_964019155.1. Classification (NCBI taxonomy): domain Eukaryota; kingdom Metazoa; phylum Annelida; class Polychaeta; order Sabellida; family Siboglinidae; genus Osedax; species Osedax fenrisi. The sequence goes on from OZ025239.1 coordinate 26,382,869, forward strand.
TTAAACATATATCAAGAAAAAGTGTTTTTCTTTAAAATACTTTAAAATATATATGTATATATGAAAATTATATACAAATATATAAACCACTCAATAAATAATAGTAAATATAAAGTATTATAAAGGTAACAAGGTAAATTAAAAAAAATATTGAAAATTATTATAACAAAATAATAAAAATTTAATAAGTTATTACCCTTTAACAAATCACCATTGTGCCTATGTTTACATGTAAACTCGTGAACTTCTGGTGTCCCCTTAACATATATTGTATATGATAGTTTATTATATTTATGATTTTTTATATATAACATTTTAATTTATAAAATTCCTATTAAATGTTTATAATAGATATATTATACATTTACTTCGATAAGTTATCTATAATATTTAAAATAAATTGGTATTAATCACTGTATAAATTATGAAATATATTTAAGTTGTGTTTAAATTATATTTACCTATGTCACATAGGCTATGTATAGGTAATGAACGATACAACAGAGGCGTCGGATACTGAGGACTTCTGCCTATTCTACGAATGGCTTAGCTACGGGAATCGTGAAATTCTGGTTTTAAAAAATCTAAATAAAAATGTTTAAATAAAATCTAAATACTTCTACAGTTGGGCTGTCAATCATGTCGCCACATTAACTAGTAAACACTCGTGAGGCAGCGGCGGGTGTATGGGACGATATGTACAGGTGATTATGTCAGCCGAGAGTTCGATATGCTAACCGCATGAAACTAGGCACAAAATATTTGTTATATAAATATAATATATACAATATTTAATATATATATATATATTTGCGGATTGATATTATGTGGTTGTTTGATTTCTTGGTTTATTTTTATTTAGCTGCATTATATCTCGAAGTGAGCCTTACAAAATTACTCGAATATATTAGAATATGGCATAGAACGTAACGATCATATTTGTGTTTCCTCCTATACACTCGGGATCCCGTTCGTGATAGGGATCGGGTAGGAAAGTTAGGATCGGGATCGAGATCGGAAAATGATCGGATAACAAATGGAGGATTATCCTCAGGATAGGGATCGTGAAAATGATAGAATAAGAGAATAAATAGAGGATCGGGATCGCCGATCCATGAAAAAAGGACCGGTGCCCATCACTGTCAATTAATAATTAATAAATTGTATAATAATAATTTAATTATTAATTATAATCATTATAATATATTAATTATTTATTAACACTATTTAAATACAAATTGAAGTTTAACAATATATATAATAACATATAAATATACACATATATGTATACGAATGAATAATATCTTTAGTATTATAAAATGACTCTAACGGTATGTATTATCGCTGAAGAAATTATCTAAATTCAAATTAAATTTGTTGTTATTCTATGTTATACAAAGACATATAATTAGTATTCAAAAACATGATAGATAATAGAAATATCCATAATTTATTGATATTATTATAATAAAAATAAGCAAGTTTAAAATGATAATCTGAATAATTATGATATGATTATCTGATAATCATATCGGAGAATTAAATTTAAATGATGTATAAGTTGATTGTAATTTTTGTATATATATATATAAAAAAATAGAAAATAATACGTTATATTTCTATATTTAATAATATAATTTATATATTACTATTAGCTTACAATTTTTCTATTGATACTTTTACTTATGGTCTTATCATAAGGATAAGGATTATTGGTTATGGGCTTAACAAATGTGCTGTGATCACATATAATATTGATATTCCTTAGTAAAAATTGGTATTGTAAATTGGTGATCTTTCCCATGGCCTTCTTAAGTTTCCGGAGAAGCCACTGTTTTCCCTTTAATATTATCCCTCCCACATTTCTATATTATAATATAATAGTTTTATTCTGTAATTATTAAAAGTAAACAATTAACAAATATTGAATAAAATAAATATTATCATCATTATAATAATGCCACTAATTTCTATTCACAATTAATATTAATTAAATTGTGTAATAATTAATTGTTAATTAATATATTATATATTTCAGTAAATTATCTGTATACTTTAACAATATACATATAGAAATGTCCTTGCCTATAAGTACTTTACTATATATATATATATATATATAATATTTATTTACAAAATACATATTAAATTAATATTTGTATAATATACCTAGGTATAATAATCAATAAAAATTAATAAATATATATATATGTATATTAATTGGATTAATATATATTTAATATATATACTTTATAATATATACATACAATGATATAGGTACAATATCGCAATAACTAAAATTAAATCAATTGAACAACTATTATGAAATTATACAACAATTTGAGGCATACATTAATTTTATAAATATATGCGAATATGATTAAACTTAATGAGTATAACATTTTAAATAACAAATACAAATATAAATATAATATATATATTTATAAATACTTTCGTTTATTAAAAAATAAACAAAAATTAAGGGTTTACTTCATGGCGATAAATTCTCAATTATTGTATTATAGAGGGAACAAGTTATAGTTTACAACTATTGCCATGCTATAATACAACACTATAATATGTACATATATATATATATTAATTGATTGATAATTTATTTAAGCAAATACATAGTTGATTATATTTTTATTTGGTGGAGTCCTTTCATCCCATCCAGGAACTTAGATGAAGTTTTCACTTATATCATATATGGCTCTAATGTACCTTCGAAGACGCTCTCGTGTTAAGGCATCCATGGTTTTAACGAGAGCCGATCATTTATTTATACACAATTATATAAGATCACTTCTAAATATTATTGTAAGATCTATTTTAATGGTCCGGACGAGGCTCGAACCCGTGTCCTACTGCTTGTGTATCCGACACCTTAGCCAGTTGAATCACACAGGCAGTTTTAATATATATATATATATATATTAAAGACCCATGCATCATTAAACCCCTTTAACAAGCACATAAATACACTGTCATGTCGGATTATTAAGCCAGAGCTTTGTATATTTTTGATAATTATCAGTGTAAAATTGTTATATGAAATATTTATGTATAACACTAGTTATTGAGGTTTATTTGTAACACTACCAGGTTTATTTATTTAAAGGTATTGAATACTCTCGTATTAGCAAAGGAACGACTAATAGCGTACGGAAGAGAAGGCGTATCAACCGAAAGATTAACCTACGACTCGCCGATAACAATCGAGGTATCGCCAATTTTGAACCCGAACCATCGTGGAGTATTGCGAGTATCACCGTTACAGACGACAACGCCAGTCAATAATACGACGTCGTCGCATGCGCGGAACCACTTTTAGCAACGATAATAAGGAGGAAGACGTCACGCCACCATTATGAAATGAGATACGACAGTCAACTCTCGATATCTTCAAGAAGATGTCAACGGACCGAAGAAATGTGCGCAATAGAGCCTCACATGTTTACATTGTGCTATTATGCTGCTATTAAATGTCTATTATGCTGTTATAAATTTGTCATGCTATTATGATGCTGTTATGCTGCTATTATGCTGCTATTAATTTTAAAAGTATATTATGCTGCTATTACTGTTTGCTGGGTTAGTGGAGTTTCAGAGCTATAGAGAGAGAGTTGACGGTGATACGACTATAATGACAGGTACCGTAAGATATTAAAGAAGGAGATGTGGATCTCGTAAGAACTCGATGAAGATCATCTAATAATGAGAGGTGAACTGAACCTTCGACAACTTATATCATTATTAATAATATTACAATTGTTTATTGACCCATGAAATGTATATATTTCGTATGCGTCATATGAATGAAATGAAAAGTAAATAAATAAAATACAAAACGAATAAACGAAAGTAATGTTATTAAAGTTCAAGATAATAGCAAAGATTTTGCGAAGCAAAGATATAACACTCCCTATGCATGCAACGTAATTTAGTAATATCCCTAACCGCTGCTAGCAGTAGTATCGAAATCACTGAAATAGATTTAGGTTCGGCTCTGTTTGCATACAACAATGTTTTCATTGCTCTATTAAATTACATGCAATATAAATTAGCTTTTACTCACTAAATATATACTTATAGCATTTAAAACATACATATCATATTTGTTTGTTATATATTAGTAATGAACACTTAGTTTTCATCATATAAATATTAATTTAAAGCATATTATTTAACATTTTAAAAGTGTATAGTTAAATACGAATTTACATTATAAACAACACATAGTTCCTAAAAGTAACCCGCTATAGGTGGCACCAGGGTATTTTGTATACAAATTCGAATTACACGATTTCGCGTAAGTGTTATATCTTTCCTTCGGAAAATCTTTGATAATAGTATAGAGGTCTCGCTGCTTACCATAATGAATGTGTGATATGCCTGGCTTACATCCCGTACATGTTCAAGTAATTAAGTGAGTACATTTTACATTTAATATAGATTTAAAAAATTAGATTTGAAGGGTAAACATAAAATTACAAAAAAGGACTAGTTTTCAAAGAAAAAATGGCATATCATATTTTATCATACACGTTTATTAATGTTTTTTTATAAATAATATATATATAATAATAAAATATAAAATATTTGTTATCGTATAGATTTTTCTAAGAGTTATTAACATATATTTAGACACAAACATGTTATTTTTAAAATAATTATAAATTAATATTGTAATAAATTGTAATACATATACATATATATGACTATATAATAAAAATTGTAAATACAATTATTTATTACTAGTATATAATTTATATATTTATGTAAACGCAATTGGAAAAAATATTTATTTTGAATAAATCCAGTTTTAATTAAATGTTCAATATTTTATGATTAATAAATAATTTCCTGAAATATATACACATATAAGTCATGCATACGTTCACAAAAAGATATAAAATCTTCATCATTATACTTATATAAACTAAAATTTATATCATTAAAGTAGAATATAAATAATAATACAAAATATATACAATATAATATTAAAAATTAAATCTAATTTTATTAAAATATATATACACTTATTTTAATTTATAATGTTAGCGGTAATCTAAAATACTTCTACTAATCAGATCTATTCAACATAAAAGTATAATTCATTTTAGAGGTATTAATTAAATTATATATTAAAAATATATTAAAATGTATATATATATTATATAAAAAGTATTAAAAATTAATTTTATTTTCTATTTTATAATGTTTGTGTGAAGGAGTAGTTATAAAACGTATATACAAAATTGTGCTATTAATAAAGTGCTATTTTTTCTTATGTAACTAATGCATTTTCTCTTATTAATAACTTTATAATCGTAATTATCTAAGATATATATTATATTAAATTATTTTAAAATAAGTAATAAATTATTAAATAAAATATATAAATTGAAAATTCAATTATAATAATTCAAGTAAGAAATATATTAAATTGAAAGTTTATTTAGACACTTAAATAAATCATAAATGATATTTCATAAGTGTATATATTGAAATACAAAATTGTTGTTAATTTTAATAAATTATTAATAAATTATTAATTTTAATAAATGTAGGTAATACAATCATAATATTTAAAATATTAAAATAAAATGGAAGAAAATAAATAAATAAAGTAATAGTGAAAAATAATACAAGTATTACAGATCACAGATCAACGTTTGAATATTATATATTTATTGAATATATTATGGGATTCGATGGATCTAATCACATAGCTAGAGAGAAATCTCTCTAGCTCTATGGATCTAATCATAGATTTATAGTTTACCTAGATTGGTCGTCACGTGATTTTTCTTCAAAAAACATGGTGCCTCGATTTAGGCATCTTAAGATGGCCGCCTATCACATATAAAGTATTATTTAATCAACTTAAATGTTGTAATTATATTGCAGTATAAATTATAATATAAATAAATATAAATGTTTATATTGATATAATTGAAATGCACTTTATAAGCGTATAGAGAAGAAAAAAAATCAAATGTATTTAAAAATCAATATTATTTGTTTGAATATTTGTTATTAAATGCATGTTTCACGTGATGGTCGGCCATCTTAAGAAACCTAAATCAAGGCACCATGTCTGTTGAAGAATTTAACATTAGTGAGATATATCAATACCGATCTAGATAAAATATAAATATATGGATCTAATAGAGGGTTGGAGTGCATGGGTAGATAGAAGATGAGAATAATGGTCCTAGAGATGTAAAGGAATATCTTTGTACTAGAGATGCAGAAATATAGGAGGGACAATTCCAAGAGTATATTTAGGAATGAATAATAGCTAGTATGTGATAAGAGGAGTATTTGTTAAATAGGAAACAGGGAGGTAAGTGTTAGTATGAGGAAATAGAGGAATGGTATAGAATATGTAGGTTATATGTTGTACGGATTGATGAATGAATAACTCGATTTAGGAGAGATGATAAGGGAAGATTGATGAGGAGTGAGGAACAGTAATCTATGCGTGAGAGGACAAGGGAATTAACTAGAGTTTTAGTAAGAGATACAGTATTTGATTTTTGTATTTTTCTAATTCTGAAAAGATGATAATTTTCAGAATTAGTGATGGCAGTAATATGAAGAATGAAGGAAAGAGTAGAATAAAAAAGTACACCTAAGTTGGATACAGTAAGGAAAGGAGAGGTAATAATATTATCAATAAAAAAAGGAGAGAAGTAAGTAGGAGATGGAGAAAGATTCAACAATGTAGTTTTAAAGGCATTAAGGAGAAGATTATTAGAAATAAGCTAATCTTTAATGTCATTAGCCCAATTGGAGAGTTGATTATTGAGACATGATGATGAATTAGTGAGAAGAAACATATATAGTTGTATGTCATCCTCATAGATGTGATAATAGATATTAGGATATTTTGATAATATGGAAAGTAGTGGATATATATATATATAGAGAAAAGTGAAGTACCGAGTACTGATCCCTAGGGAACACCATATTTCATAGGAGAAGGGGAAGAAAAAGAATTATATATTTTAACATTGCTGCTACGATACAGGACATCTATTATTAATAATAAATATTATTTTAAAAAATTTAATAATTAACAGCATTCATGATATCTTTTCTATAACCTGTAGAAATATATGTAAAATTATTTATAAAATACATTCTCAACAATTATAAACATATATTTAAATAAAATTACAAATATAATAAAAACAATTATCGTTAACAATATTATAAAGTAGTATATATTATATAACATGTGACATTATCTAGGGCATAACGCGCAATAATAAAATGATGTATTTTTGCCTATAATTGCAAAATGTTCGAATTAGTGTTATTCAATTTAGAATTATAAACTATTCAAAATATAAATATTATTCAATCTTTCTAGTTACTTTTAAATTATAGGTTATTTTAACCATTTAAAAATATTTACTTCATAGTTATGCAAAATATATCATAAATTCATAGCGATATTCATTAATATAACTCATTAATATAACTAATTTATGTAATATTTCCACGATAATCACACACATGTGAACAACGCTGGATGATAAATGTAATAGCAAATAATATTAGTATATTAGACAAATTCATTATAGGGAGTCACTTTTGTAACCATACTATCATCAGATCGAGAAGCAAAAGTAAAATAAGTTACGCGAACGTATTTCATTAAAATCGATTTGAATAAATTTCATTTATATGAGAATATATTTTATTTACAAGCTACGTAGTTACTTATCCACGAGCCAGAGCTTAATCAATCAATAATGTATTATGATTACTATAATCGTTACTAAGACACACCTTGTGCCTTTCGTGACAAGTTTCACAGATCTCAACTAGATAATCCTCAGTAGGCCTGAGGTCGATAGAGGCTATGATGACCTGTTGTTCCGCTAGCTGACAACAGCGCTTTGTTTCTCTCAGGTCTTTGTAGCCTCTTCACCGGGCTCGTTCTCTTCGGGCGTTCCACTCCGGATCTGCAATAGGCGTAGGGTTGCGTTTTTCATATTAATCATAAATCGTATTTAAAAAATGTAAAACTCTAAAATTTCGACTTTAACTTCGACTTTAACTTAAGTAATCCGTCGTCTACGCTCGCTTGTAGACGCGAAGAGGACGGCGATGAGGATGGTCACTAACTCACCGTTGTAATGTATGTCTCAACCTCAGCGACAGTATGCTTAGAGGGATGCTCTTCTTTAACTCGGTCAGCAGATGGGAATGTTCTCCGATCCGAAGCGTTAGTACCTGATGGAGGAGGGGGGGGGTCGCGGCGTTATTGTGTTAAGCGGCGGGGGCGGGGGGTATGCCTGATTAACCGTGTCCACTAACTGCCGAATCTTGCTGTGCTCAAGAATATTTTTATAAAGTCACCAATAAAACATCATTTATACGTAACATTCAATGTATTTATAAAAATAAATGTGAATCTATCAATCTATATAAGCATCATTACATGTAATACTTATTAGGTGTTGCACTCATTTATGAATGGGTTAAAGATAGTGTTAAAACTAATTATTTTGTGCGATATCCATTGAATGATATATTTACGTTTAAACTCATGTTATTGTTATTGTTATTTTAATGGTTATTGTTATTGTTATTGTTATTTTGGTAGAGTCTTTTCATCCAATCCAGGAACTTAAATGAAGTTTTCACTTATAACCATATGGCTCTAATGTCCCTTCGAAGCTGCTCTCATGTTAAGACATCCATGGTTTTAATGAGATCCGATCAATTATTTATACACAATTATGTATTTATTATTATTATATATTATTACTATGTAAGTACCTTGACCTGGGGAGGATTGAGTGCGATATCAAATATAGTGCTGTAGGTCAAACTGATGTAGTTTCCTCTAGCGCCGAACATGTTCTCCAAGTGCTCGGTGCACAGTTCCCGCTCGCACTGCAATAGCACCGGCGCGCATCGTCTCGTGCATCGAGTCCACCCCAGGTGTTAGGCCGTCAATGATTCACGCGCATCGTTTGGGAAACTGGGGTGCATCGGTTTATAATTGTTTAGTATGATTATTTGTAATACTATAGTATATTTAATGTAATGCGCAATCGTTGTGACACCGATTAAGAATGATATTCGAGAATAGGTTTATTTATAAACTAATGATGGAAATTATTTATTATACTAGAAAATTATGGATTAATTAATAAAATAATAGTACATTTTTTGTAAATTATTATTACTATTAATACTATATTAATAAACTTTAAATATATATAATTTGGTGTCTTTAATGAATATATAGGTTTGAATGGGTATAGGACCATAACAGTAACCAAACAGTAACAGTAACTATAAATATTAATCATCAGGTGGCGTTTTATATGACAACATATTCTGATTTGGTTTGGTTGGGTTTAGTTTTTATATTTCCAGGTTTTTTCAGCTACATTACATCCTGAGTGAGCCAAGATAAAAGATCACCTGGTGATTAATATTTTATGGTTACTGTTACTGTTACTGTTTGATTACTTTTATGGTCGATATTCCCAAGTATGTATACGCTAATCGGCAACGCTTACAATATCAACTTCATTTTTAAATACGACACCACTGGAGATTATTTATAGGGATGCAGTTAATGTCGGCCGTTTATCATATAGTTAGATTTTATCATAAATTTAATATAAATTCTTAAACATTACACTCGTAGACGCATCGTAATAACATAATACTATACTGCGGTATTATTACGCCCGAAATTACCCGTACCCATTTATAGTATAGGCTATAGTTAGATAGGCGTATAGTTAGTTTAATTAAGAAATGGTGAGAAGCTCCATCAACGTGTTCAACAATTCAACGCGTTCGCTACGCCACACTCGTGACCACGGCATCGTTCGCCTTAGTCATCGATAATAGCGTACCCGTAAGCGGGTGGCGTAACGACTGGGGCCGCTGCAACAGAGGGGGCACGGGGGGGATATGCCCCCCGCCCCCACTTTAAAATCTAGGGGGACATCCTATGCGTTGGTCCCCCCCCCCGCTTTTACCACAACATTTATTTCGAAGGGTTGGTTCCTCCCCTACGTACGCACCGTCGTTCCGGCGCCCCTAGCAATGACTCGTAGAGGGGTAACCGCGCCGAGTAATCACTGTTGGTTTGCGTGCGCAACGTAAATTCTACTATTTATAACCATACTTATTTAAAAGTAATAATTATGTAAAGCACGAGATCACCGATATCCTCTATAGGTAACGTGATCACTAGAATACGAGTCGTACGTTTGTTATTAATTATTTATTAAGTAACGCGCGTACTGAGCTTGATATATAATTTTAGTAAGGATATACAACTACGATGCACGCTTATTCTTATAATATATATAATAACATGTATACTATAAATATATATATATATATATATATAAAAATTTATACATTCACTAATTTGAATAAAGAATATTGTGGGCGTTTAGTGCGTAGCTTATTTGAATGAATGAATGAATATTTTTATTTACTGAATATTGAATCAATATACAGAATGATTTTACATCAAGCATTTAAAGATCTCGAAGCTTTCGACCGTATTCCTAAGTAACCGCGAGGACATCCGATAACGCGTTTTTGTGAAACTTTTACTTTCCGCTTGACTAATCGTATTACATCACGGACCGCTGGACTCGACCCACTGGACATGGACCAAGAGTACGCATTTGAACTTGATACAAAAATCAATGTAAAAACATTTTTTTTGTAATCAACGATTTCAAATTTATTTTTGTTATAGAAAATTCGGGTTTTTTATATCTATATTTCAAATATACTATAATATAAAATTAATAATTCATTATTATTACAGATAAAATGGGAAGTATTATTTTATTTTTGTTTGTTCGGCATTATATGTTTGTTTTATATATATTTTGTAAATATGTTTCAAATGTATTATATTACTAAAATACAATATTAATAATTTTCTATTATTTCAGATTATAGTGATAAGTATTATATTGTTTGTTTCGTAATATTATTGGTATGTTTTGTTATTAACTGTTTTTGTATAGGTATATTGGTTTATTTTATTTGTATCTTGTTCTGTTTGTATATATATATATATATATATATATATATATATATTTCAAATTTATTATACAATTAAAATATAAAATTAATAAAGTACTATTATAAACCTACTATTATTACAGATTTTGGTAAGTATTTGGTAACCTATTACATTATTTGTTTGTTTCATTCTAGTATTTGTTTTATTCTAGTATTGGTTTATTTGATTTTTAACATGTTCTGTTTATAATATATTTAAAAGTTAACATTTAAATATTAAACTATATAACTAATAATGTATTACTAAAACAGGGTACAAAGATAAGAAGAATTCTATAAAGTTAAAGTAGAAATTGAATATTTCGATGCCACTTACAAATTAATGTATTTTATTTCTATTTTCGATTATTTTTACGCTATCTTTTATTTCTATTTTGATCATTTTTCGTTTATTTTACTATATGATTTAATATATATTACTATATGTTTTTCGTTTATTTTTACAGTAACTGTAAAACGTTTTAATTTCTTTAATTTTTTAATTTCGTATTATTCTTTGTTTATTTCTATAACGTATTTTATCGTTAGCAAATATTTATACTTTATACTTTCGATTATATTTTCGGCTATGTATTTGCTCAAATAAATTATCAATCAATAAGTAACAATTTACTATCAAAATATTAATTATTGTTATGAAAATATATTTATTTATAATTATACTGAAAAAACCCAAAAAACCACGAAAAAACCTAGTTGAATAACCAAATGAAAAAACTCAATCAACCCTGATATGTATACATGTATAGGGATCCTATAGGATACATATACTCTATATAAATAAATAAGTAACATATAAAATTAAATGCGCATGTACATTCAATGTACTACATTTTATATTTAATATACAATCATAGTAACAATGCATCTGTCACATGTGTATTTATACGTATATTAGGTACCCGGTCAAAAGCTTCGCGTTTGATGCTCGCTTTGAACGCCTGAAAAATTGTTTATTCAAATTAATGAATTTACAATGGCGTATGCTTGTTTGTACAAACATTAATATTTTTAGTTTTAGTTATTTTCACTTGTTTGGTTTGGTTTGATTGGGTTTATTTTTTATATTTCCAGGTTTTTTTAGCTGATTTTACACCCTGAGTGAGCCTATAAAACACATATGTATATAATATATATATATATATATTTGTTAATGATAAGCCGTTGCATGTATGATAGTTACAAATAGACATACGCCTATTATAATGGCCAATAATTATGATACGCTATTGTAAAATCACTAATTCGAATAAACTATTTTACGGGCGTTCATATCGCGAAGCTTTTGACCATAATCCATATATTTATACTATATGTATAATATAATATTATATTGATATAGATGTTACTCGTTCATAATATTGTTTAATGTGCAATAGATATTGTTATCATTTGATATGACGACCCTTATTTATCTATATATGTTATGTTTATAATGGACCATTCCATAATGTATGATGGAACATCCCATATAATATCGAACTATATATCGGACAACTATTATATAATATGTTTACTGTCTCGCGATATATAGTTCGACGCACGCATTACGTGTGTCGCGGCGTACTGCGTGCACCCAGGAACCCGTGTTCCTGATTGGCCCACGCGATTACCTCGCCACGCGATGCGTTGCACTTGATTTCCTTTTACGTCTGGCTTCACCATCGCAACACGCATGGCCAATGCCCTATGATAAACATGAACAATATCTAAACCAGCGTATTCATTAACATAACAACATCTTAACAAGATAACAGATATAACGGTTGCATTTGATTAACACATATACTATATAATATAGGCAACGCCAAACTTGAACTTTGAAAAGTATCGGCGGCCAACTTCGGTATTCACGGAAAAAAAGAATAAAATAAATGAATTATCTCGAAGCAGGCCGCCGTTTTTTATTAGAATAATGTCAGAGTTCAAGGTGGGTGGTACGTATATATGAACTACTCAGTAGTCTACTGCACATTATAATAATGATTATTATAATTATTATACGAATTATAAGATATTTTATAGTAACACAATATTTTATAGGCTCATTTGTGAATATAATGCAGCTAAAAAAACAGCAAAATAAAACCAAAACCAAAGTAATCAAACAACCCCAAAATAAAATTGAACTCTGACATTCTAATAATAATCGGCGTCCTGCTTCGAGATTCACGAAATAATTAATTTACAAATAATGATAAACATAAATATACAAGTACTACGTATATTTAATATAATATTAATTTACAGATGTATATATACTTATCTACTAATATATATATATATATATATATATATATATATATATATATATATATATATATATATATATATATATATATATATATATATAGATACTTATCTACTAACTAGTTTACTTCAATTGAGAATTCTAGAAATTCTAATTATATTTTGAATTCTAATTTATTTTATTTTATTTACTCAATAGAGGCCGCTTTGGTTTCTAAAGACGCTTTCCGCTTTATATGTACAAGTTAAAACCCAATATTTAATTTATTTTTGCATTATTAAATTGTAGCATGGATAACGAAGGAGATACATACTACGATCCCGACAATAAAGAGATCAGAATGAGGCTACACGGCCTACTTAGTGAAGTCACACCAAACCTGCCATGCATGAACTTCGATGAATTGTCTTCGGTAAATTATTTAGTAAATATATTTGGTTGCAACGGAATAATGGCAATTTTATTTAAGCATGTATATGTATTAAATAACTATTATTTCGATATTAACTAATGCTGATCGTATATATTATGTATATATATATACATAATATAAATTTAATATTCTAATTCTAAATATATTTAATTAGTGTATACTATTAAATTAATAGTATAATTATATTCAATATTATATTATATAATAATATAATATAATATTATATAATAAATATAATATTTAATATGGTAACCATAATGGTTAACAATATAATATTGTTAACCATTATGGTTACCATATTAAATATGATATTTAATATGATTATCATAATAATTGTTATGATAATGATATTATATATTATAATAATCATAATCGTAATCATTATCATAATAATCATAATCAGGTATTACCTGATTATCATATAATAATTATAATAATTTATATATTCAAAGATTCATTGAATGAATTAATATTCATCCATAGTTATATGTATTTCAACTTTTATGAATATCATATTTAATATGATATTCTTATATATTGTTAAAATATATATTTAAAATTCTAAAATTTATTTATTTTCTGAAATAAATGGCTGTTAGTCCGTATACAACTTAATTATTACATTACATTATTTAATAATTATATTATATAGTATATAATTTATATACTATATTATATACTACTAGCCGTACCCGAACGCAGTTGCTCGGTTTTTGATTATTTCCATATCTATTATTTATTAATTATAACTATTCCTGATTTTGAATTGCTTGCTGTACCCAACCCTGTGTCGTATTTAAAAATTACCCCCATTGAAAAATTACCCTTTTTTAAAATAAGGACATATTGTCCTTAATATATTTTGTAAAATTAATTTGAAATAATATGTCTTTAATATAATTTGAATTAAAATTAATTTGAAATAAAATTATATTAATATATATAATATTAATATTATATATTATAAAACTATTTGGATATTTTATTTTTGAAAATAGTAATATATTTTATAATTATAAAAATTCATCTAATTAAATTTCACAGATTAATTATATTTATATACATAAATACAAATCTTAATAGGTATATATTCAAAATAATATTGAATATCAATTTATTGTTATAAGATGTGTTAAACATATGCTGTGATAGTGAATATTTTGTGTAATATAAAGTAAGTAGCTTTAAGCGCTGTTCACATGAGCAATCTATTCCAGCAATTTTCGCAGTAGAATACTTATAAATACATACATACATTTTATGAACTTATGAACTTAAGTTTATTATATAATCGTAAAGCGGTAATATACATATATTCATAATTTAATAATTATATAAGGAATTATGTATATTATAATTATTAATTAATTATTATTAATTAAACATTCGTATCCGCTTAAATAACTTATTCTAAATCAGTTATAATCGTAAACAATTATAAATAGATTGACACCTAGAAAGGTAAATGCGTACGCATTAATACTCGTCAGTATACTCGTGCGTGCGTTTATTTACCAATTACTTAAATTGTCACAAAAACTATAATAAATTCGTAAAGGATTAGAATATTTAGTAATAATCGCTGAAAAAACATAGACTTCTACAATTTGGCAATTCTTAAGAATTCTACTACGAAATGTTGCTGGATAGATTGTTCTCACGTGAACAGCGCTTAATAATACGTCTAAACTTGTTCCGCGGTGCTATATTGCGTAGAGGGTGATTGACGCGTGGTTCTTATTATGTCGTGTTTAATAAATACTATTTATATAGTATATAAATCTAGAGACATGTCCAGTTCCACGTCTATTTTCCTATAGTAATGCACCTTAATTGCAGATATTTACATTTGTATAGTATAAAATTATATAATAATATATATATAATAATATTAAATATTATGTGCATATATAATATTATTGATATAGTTTTTAGATTAATCAAAAATCTGAAATATAATTATAATAGCATATTAAATACCCGATTAAAAACTACTCGCTATAATGTAAATAGTGAACTTTCATATTTAGTAAATAATTTACGCTTAATTAATCATTTAAGAGATAATATTTATATAACCCGCGAATGCATTATATTAATAATTGTAATATATTTTATTTATTAAATATAGTTACTGGCTAATATATAATTATATTGGAAGGTTATGACTATATAAATATATTTATACTAAACACATTTGTTATATATAACACATATATAATGTATACAGTTGCAATGGACTAATGGAAATTTAATTTTAATATGTATATATATATTAAATAAATATTATTTCAATATTACCTATGCCGCTTTTATATATTATAATAATAATTATATAATATATAAATGTATATATATATATCCAATGAATAATATCCACATATGGCTGCTGTTCTACAAAAGTAGAATTAGCTTGAGAAGCAGTCGTCGCCTATACTTTATATTATAACATTTTAACTACGCGATAAAACTTTGTAAAGATTTAAACGTAAAAGATGTAAAAGACAACGCACGCCTTCAACCTGAGCCTACTTTTGTAGAACCGCAGCCTAATTCATATTTATTACCTACGTTATTATTGTCTTGTACGACGCCGATAAACATACGATGTTTTGTAGTCGATAAACTATTTAATAATAATAATAATATTTATTTTAATATCTACTAATATCATATTAAATATTAGAAAAAGAAGTGAAGTCGTGTTATACTGTTATACATGTCACATATACTCATTTTAAAATACTATATTCAAATTTGAATCTATAACATGTCGGTATTCAGTTTCAATTATATTTATTAAATATTGTGTGGATTTTTAATTAATAATCTATTTTATAAGTACCATAAAACATTTTTTGAAAGTTAATAAAAATTATTAAAATTATAAAATATATTTAAAAAAAATATTTATTAATAAATTTTAGTATAATTATATAGGTAGTATATTACCTAATTGGTGTGTTATAGATTTTCATAATTTAAAACCATTCTATTTATGATTTTGTTGAAATTATCTCGAAATAATTATTTTCTCACTTTCACTAGTATTTAAACACTGATATTCAGAGAGTAGTTTATTATATATTAATAATTTTTTTCGATATAGACGGAAAATATATGTATCTCAAAAATAGCGAGTCAAATTTCTATAGTGTGTCTATGTACTTGTATATAGATTTACAATTTAAATAATTAATTTTCTAATTGTATGTGCAATAAAACGAAATGTCCACTTTCGATTACGAGTTACATATAATAATATTGAATCTTATTAACGCTCATCTCTGTAAATAAAAATGTATCTATACGATTAGTTTATAAAGATAAGAAAATATTTGTAATATTACAATAATTTTTCCCGAAATAGAATGTATAGTAGTGGCAAGTATCGCCTCTCTATTTACATGTAATGACCGTTAAAATACTGTAATTGTAAACAAACATTTATTAATTTATTTAAATTAAACTACTGAATATTATATTGTATCATATATATACATGTGATATGTATATTTTAAATTTGAAGCAATGATATATGACATTGTATTACAATTTTAATTAATTCTTGATACATAAATAAACAACTTGAAAATTCTCTAAAACTCATTCTATATATACATTTATATATCTGATAATGTAAAAATTATATATAAAGTTGATTACTATTCTTATTAGTGATCACTTTTATAGATTAAATTATAGATTAATATATTGAATTGATTTATAATGAATGATAAATATAAACTTTAAATATCAATTTTATATATATATTTTTATAATGCATATAATCGAATATTTTCAATTTTGATTTTGTATATTAATAAATCTAGTTAAATAATCATATCTAAATTAACTCACATTAAAAGACATGCATAGTATTTGTATACTATTTAAAATCATAGTGTCATTCATTATTAATATAATAGCTCTAAAGAGTTTATACATGATGACTAAGGGCGCTGGAACGATTTTGTATGTAGGGGGGACCAACCAATTAAAATAAATTTCATGGTAAAAGTGGGGGGGGGGGGCCAATACATAGGAGGTTACCCTAGATTTTAAAGTAGGGGGGGGATTTACCCGCCCCCCCTGTTGCAGCGCCCCTAATAACGACATGTCTGAATCATGTGTATGTGAATTACACGCACATACGCACGTAACAACATAATTACCATAGTAGTACCTTACCGATTCGATCCAGTCGTCCACATCTCATACAATTTGTTATACGAACATTCAAGCATCGGTAGGTAGCTTCACTTCGATCGGTAACCTATCGTAACCCACATTCGTATACATTAATCACGACCCCTTTAGTTTCGGGGTAATTTTTAAATTTATAGAAGGTAATCTCGGGCGTTGTTTATTTAATTATAAATTGAATATAAATTCTTAATGATTGCACTTAAATTATATATATATATATGTAGTAGTAATAGTATTTATTTATACACAAAGATTAATATAATATTCTACAATGTGTTTTAATATATATATATATATATATATATATATATATATATATATATATATATATATATATATATATATATATATATATATATATGTATATATATGTATGTATTGTAATAACATAATATTATACTGCATTATTATTACGCCCGAAATTACCACGCCCCTATAAATAAGCTATAGCGATGTCGTATTTAAAAATTACCCCGAAATCAAAAGGGTGCCGATTAGTATATTTTTATAGTATATGCTATATCTTGTTTATTGTATAGGCTATATCTTGTTTATAGTATAGGCTATATCGGCTGTCGCGATAACGCTTGGCTCCCCATGTTTTAGGGCGCCAGCGACGACGACGATACGCCCGAAGCGACCGTCGTCGAGATATTCCAGAGGTCGGAGGCGTTTCCCCTTCACGATATCGACGACGACAACGACGAACACTCCGCCCTCGATGATACCCCCGACGCCCTACCCCTCGCCCCCTTCTCCGGCTCCGGCTCCAGCGCTAGCTCATCCTTTGTCTCCGATGGTTTCTAACAGCGAGCGCGCAAGTGATGAAATTATCGAAGTTTCGTAACGAATACGGTCACGAGTTCAGCACTTTTAATGCGGCGTCGTATCGCTAACCGTACAGTGACGTGTACTCCTAACGTGTACACTTATATATCTATATTTATATATTTGTTGAGGGGGTATCCCACTACCATTATTTCCGGAAATAATGTCCGGAAATGTTTGCTAGACAGTGATTTTCTAGCAAGTTGTAGTGGGATATCCCCTTTAAAGTTACTATATTTCCGGTAACTCGCCGGAAAGTAAGGGGTATCTGGTATCCCACTACAATTGTAGTTAACTCGCTAGAAAATCACTTTATATCAAATATTTCCGGATATTATTTCCGGAAGTATTCCTGATAGTGGGATGTGACCCCTTAACAGTAGTGTATGCGGCGGCATCGTAATAACCTACACGTATTAAGCCGTGTACACACCGCTAGCACCAGCACGGCGATTTGTTACTGTGCTTGTTACTGCACTTGATGCTAGGTATAAATTATTATGTGTGTCCAGATAGCGAGCATCAAGTACCGCATGTGTGACGACTTGTTACTAGAGGCCGGCGACTTGTTACTGGGTATATTTATCAAAATGGAACGTGTTGAATTTGACGGCGACTTGTTATTAGAGGCTGGCGACTTGTTACCAGAGCTCGGCGACTTGTTACAGCACTTGATGCTGTGCTTGATGCTAGCGGTGTGTACACGGCTTTAAAGATCGCCTCGTACTACAATATCTGTACGCTGTATTCAATCATATCGCGCGTTAAAGAGATGCATTACTTCGCATCCATTACAACGAATAGACACCGGTCACGAATCGACCGATACTTTTGCATCCATCGTAATTCAATCTTTGATTATAATTAGTCTACTCTTGTGCATTCATTTTGAATTAACCGTATTTCTGAAAGTAATATTTATCTTATAATCTAGTAAACTAATAATTATTATTATTATCTAAATATAAACCTTAACATGTTAAATGTATCCTAGAATGATACCTAAACTATAATTATTTAACAACTGTTAAGGATAGAAACTTTAACGTCGTCCACGCACGAATATTTGTGAAATATCGATCTTCATTAGGGCCGCTGGAACGATTTTGTATGTGGGGACCAACTAATCAAAATAAAAAGTGTGGTAAAAGTGGGGGGGACCAATACGTAGGAGGTCCCCCTAGATTTTAAAGCGGGGGGGGGGGGGGGGGCATATCCCCCTCGTCCCCCACCCGTTGCAGCGCCCCTAATCCTCATCGACCCCTATCGATTAGTCTGAACACCCATCGATACCTAACACTATCAACGCAGACGACGAAGATGAGAAGTACGAAGCCACTCCTGACCCCATCAACGATACGACGCCTACCCAACTATTGGGAGCTCCACACCGCAGGGCGAACACGATACTCACGATACCGGACATACCTCTCGGTACGGCCGTGTATTATCCTTACGTTAATCAACGACCTAACTATGCCAATGATTATAGATTGTAATTATTGAAATCTAATTATTGACGGCGGTTATTATTTATATATATTAACCTATTTCCTAGTTTATATTTGATTAACGCAAGGTCGGAGTTTTACAAAAAATTTAAATTTGAATTTCATCGCTTTTTATTACAAATTGTTACCATTTAGTAAAACTTTGTAACGTGGCGTACCACGAAAAATAATTCTCCATTTTGTAGAACCGCTACCTAAGATTATAATAAGCGATGTCAGTACGCTCGATGTTACGTGATATAATAATATTATTATGTAGTAGTATTATTATGTAGTAGTATTATTATGTAATATTATTATTATGTAATAGTATTATTATGTAATAGTATTACTATGTAATAGTATTACTATGTAATAGTATTATTATGAAATAGTATTACTATGTAATAGTATTATCATGTAATAGTATTATTATGTAATAGTATTACTATGTAATAGTATTATTATTATGCAATAGTATTATTATGTAATTGTATTATTATGTAATAGTATTATTATGCAATCGTATTATTATGTAATAGTATTATTATGTAATAGTATTATTATGAAATAGTATTACTATGTAATAGTATTATTATGTAGTAGTATTATTATGTAATAGTATTATTATGTAATAGTATTATTATGTAATAGTATTATTATGTAATAGTATTATTATGAAATAGTATTACTATGTAATAGTATTAGTATGTAATATTATTATTATGCAATAGTATTATTATGTAATAGTATTACTATGTAATAGTATTACTATGTAATAGTATTATCATGTAATAGTATTATTATGTAATAGTATTATTATGCAATAGTATTATTATGCAATAGTATTATTATGTAATAGTATTATTATGTAATAGTATTATTATGCAATCGTATTATTATGTAATAGTATTATTATGTAATAGTATTATTATGTAATAGTATTATTATGTAATAGTATTATTATGTAATAGTATTATTATGTAATAGTATTATTATGTAATAGTGTTATTATGTAATAGTATTATTATTATGTAATAGTATTATTATGTAATATAGTATTATTATGTAATATAGTATTATCATGTAATAGTATTATTAGCATGTAATAGTATTATTATGTAATAGTATTACTATGTAATAGTATTATTATGTAATAGTATTATTATGTAATATAGTATTATTATGTAATATAGTATTATCATGTAATAGTATTATTATCATGTAATAGTATTATTATGTAATAGTATTATTATGTAATAGTGTTATTATGTAATAGTATTATTATTATGCAATAGTATTATTATGTAATAGTATTAGTATGTAATATTATTATTATGCAATAGTATTATTATGTAATAGTATTACTATGTAATAGTATTACTATGTAATAGTATTACTATGTAATAGTATTATTATGAAATAGTATTACTATGTAATAGTATTATCATGTAATAGTATTATTATGTAATAGTATTACTATGTAATAGTATTATTATGCAATCGTATTATTATGTAATAGTATTATTATGTAATAGTATTATTATGTAATAGTATTATTATGTAATAGTATTATTATGTAATAGTATTATTATGTAATAGTATTATTATGTAATAGTATTATTATGTAATAGTGTTATTATGTAATAGTATTATTATTATGTAATAGTATTATTATGTAATATAGTATTATCATGTAATAGTATTATTATCATGTAATAGTATTATTATGTAATAGTATTACTATGTAATAGTATTAATATGTAATAGTATTATTATGTAATATAGTATTATTATGTAATATAGTATTATTATGTAATATTATTATTATTATGTAATAGTATTATTATGTAATAGTATTATTATGTAATAGTATTACTATGTAATAGTATTATTATGTAATAGTATTATTATGTAATATAGTATTATTATTATGTAATAGTATTATTATGTAATAGTATTATTATGTAATAGTATTATTATGTAATAGTGTTATTATGTAATAGTATTATTATTATGCAATAGTATTATTATGTAATAGTATTATTATGTAATAGCATTATTATTATGTAATAATATTATTATGTAATAGTATTATTATGTAACAGTGTCGGGCGATATCGTCAATTACATGCCACTGAACGTGACACACCACCACTTAGATGAGATCCACGACGCGCTGGAAAAGATCAAATTCGCCAGTGGCGACGGACCTAATATCTTTGGGGCGGCCGAGGCTCGGGCACCAGCAGTCACGCAACCGGCTGTCAGCTCCGGTAACACTGAAGATGATCCATCTCTGATCTATTTATAGATATATTTATATTTTATAGATATATATATATTTTATAGATATATTTTTATTTTATAAAAATATATATATTTTATAAATATATATATATTTTATAGATATATTTTTATTTTATAAAAATATATATATTTTATAGATATATTTATATTTTATAGATATATTTATATTTTATAAAAATATATATATTTTATAAATATATATATATTTTATAGATATATTTATATTTTATAGATATATTTATATTTTATAGAAATATTTATATTTTATAGAAATATTTATATTTTATAGATATATTTATATATTATAAAAATATTTATATTTTATAGATATATTTATATATTATAAAAATATTTATATTTGATAAAAATATATATATATTTTATAGATGTTTATTAATTAATGGATGCGAGTGACATACATTCGTGTCTCCAACCCCCCCCCCCTCCACGATTCAATTAATAATAACTATTTATCGAAAATATCACGATATATATTTGTAAAGTTTTTATTAAAAATAATAGGCACGAAAAACTAATTATAATTTAAAAATCAATAATAATGTTAAATTCAATTCATTTCAACATTAAGGCCTAGGAATGAGAGAATGTAACATACCTGTGTATTAAGCCGTCTCGTTATCACCGCATAATACTATGCAACGTACACACGTATATCACTAGATAATATATAATTATAATAGTTTATCGAAAGTATATCATTTCAAGGTTTTGTTTATGGAGTATAATTTTTTTTTAATTATTATATTTTTACATTCCTAGATATATATATATATATTTCCAAGAATTATTTACTACCAAAATATGCTTTTTTATTATATAATAACTATATATATAATACATATATAGATATATAATACTATACTATATATATAGATCCTCTATTAAATAATTTATAATTACTATATATCATATAAATATTAAAAAAAGTACATTTCATTTAATTTATATTTACTTCATGATAAGATGTCCTACCAATTCTGCGATGTTAAATTTAAATGTGCTCTCTGTAACCTAGTAATCTATTAATATAAAAAACATGTTTAGATTTATTACAATTAAACACACACCCGGGAGAACATATACGTTACATATCTAGTGTTCATAAATTACATTCTTATGAGGCAGCTTAGCGAGCACCCTTATATCATCTTCTCGAATACCCTTAACCACTAACATCCCCACCTCATCCACTAGAATACATTGTACAACTAACACCTAGGGGTGCTACAACATGGGGGGTACGGGGGGGATATGTCCCCCCCCCCACTTTAAAATCATGGGGGACCTCCTATGTATTGGTCCCCCCCCCCCCCCACTTTTACCGCAACATTTATTTTGATTGGTTGGTCCCCCCTACAAACACACCATCGTTCCAGCGCCCCTACTAACTCCCCCACCTTACCATCTACTAGAATATCCTTAACGTCTAACACTCCCACCTTACCATCCA
This sequence comes from Osedax fenrisi, assembly GCA_964019155.1. NCBI lineage: Eukaryota > Metazoa > Annelida > Polychaeta > Sabellida > Siboglinidae > Osedax > Osedax fenrisi. The sequence continues at coordinate 26,406,958 of OZ025239.1, forward strand.
CTCGAATACCCTTAACCTCTAACACCCCCACCCATCGAATACCCTTAACCCCCCTCCCCCTCATCACCGCCTACAGACGAACATCTACTGCGCAGACTCGCGAAGAAGGCGCTGACGGAGACCGAGTACGCGCGTACCGAGATTGACCTCGAGACGGGGGCATTCTACCCGCGTAAACCCACTGCTACGGCGGCACAGCGTTCAGGATCTGTCAGCTCTAACTGCTTCACCAGCACCACCAGTATCAGCACCTCTACCTCTACCTCTACCTCTACCTCTACCTCTACAGGCTAGACACGCGCTAGATTCGTTGTGTTTATACGTCGTTGCATTCTGGTTAATTTTTGTTCCATTTATTAATTACAATTCACACAAGTTATTCACTGATAACGTAACCACATATATTTAGTGTAATTTTCAATAATCGACCTTATGTCGGTACTTATGTAATTTCACTAGAAATTCATTTTATTAATTAAGTATTATTTAAGTATTAAATAATTATTAAAACGATTTGTGAACATATTAAAAATACCTTTTAGTTTTATTTTTAATATTAATAATATTGCTTTCTATACAATTTGTGCATTTATAAATCATATATTCTGATGTTCAACTGATTGAATTTATTTTTATTATTATATTGAGATAGGAAAATTATAAACCATAGGATTTCTATCAATATTTAATGAGTTATAAATAATTACATAATTTCCATAATATACTATCATCAACATTTGTCATTTTTATTCTATGTTAATGATAGCAATATTTATGAAAATGTATGTGATTATATATATATTTCCATATTATTATATAGATATTATACTATTTATATATCAACATTATTTAATTTTTTAAATTTACAATTTTTTTATTTTATTATAGATAGATATAGTTTATTGTTTAAAACAAACAAAATGACATAAAACAATAATAATAAAAAACAAATAACGAATATAAACGAATATATATAATGATTTATAAATGCCATGTTAAAAAGGGGAATTATTCAGATGCAAGCACTTAATCACCGTATCAACTTTAGGGAAAGGGGTCCTCAATCCCTGTGCCTTGGGGGTACAAACTTGACCCAAGAGTTTGTCCACTGACACCCGTAATACCTATATGTAGATATTAATCATGCTACAAATATATTGATACGTTAAATTCTATAAATAATATATATATACATTAAAAATAGTTTGAAAACTATACTATCTAAATATTTACTGATAAATCATAATACATTTAATTGTGTAAAAAAGATATAATTATGTATATGAAAATTAACTTTTTTAAAATAAATTTGGGATACTATCCAATTATTTAATAATACATTCAGCCTAACCCTATTCATTTAACATAGTTTTTTAATTTATGTTTATTAATAATTGTTAAAATATTTAATTCAATATTTATAATACAAATCATAATTTTATTATTTTTATAAAAATAATAAAATTTTCAAATATATCTATTCCTATATTTTATATCTATTAATATGTTTATTAATCAGATATTGAATGAAAATATATAGAGAAAATTATTTCTAGTACAAAATATAGATATATTAATTTTATTTATTGTTATTCATTTTTCACTAATTGTAATATTTTCCTTTTTATAAATATGGTACAATAATATAAATCACAATAAAATAATAAACAATATTATATGCCATCTCAATAAGTTGAAAAGTTTTCGGTATTACTTATAATTATAATATAACTACCATTTTAAATAACCATTTTCTAAATCTATTATCTAGTATCTATTTAAATTATATTATCCCTTAAGATTTTCATTTATTTATTTATTTTTTCTAAAATATACAAAATATATAATAAGAGAAATATTTAAAAAAAAATAGTTTAATTTATTTTTATTTTTGTTATTTACTTGTATTTATTTTAGGCTTATATACAAAATATATTTTGAAATATATATAAAGAACTATAGTTCTCATATTAAATATATATTAAATACATTAGATTTATTAATTTGATTAATTAAATGCATTATATTAATTAAATGTATTATATGTTTTAAATAAATAAAATAATCACAATTATTCAATAATGCAAGGTTTTGATTAAAAAAAACTAAAATTTAAAAAAAAATTATTTTGTTTACATTTATATTTGTTAATATTTACTTATTATTATTTAATTGATAGAATAAACTTTTTATTTAAGTGTAGGTGCAAACCCTATTCTATTAATAGATTTGTACATGTATTTAATAGGACAAATATTGCTCTATCAAAATTGTATTAACATATTTTTTATTTAATTATTCAATACTATATTAAACATAATGATATATATGATATATATATTATATATATATATAATAATTTTATTTTGTATAGAATATAATTAAAATATTTAATATAAATTATGTTTAACTAATAAATTATTATTATTTTGAAAATAAAAGATTAAATTATGAATATTTTATATTTTTTATATATATTATAACTTATCTGAAAATTTAAATTAATTTAAAGCATTATTGAATGAGTTAATAATATTTGAATGAGTGAAATTTGTAAAAAATAATTATTCTGAGTAAATTGATTCTAAAGATTCACAATATAATTATAAAAATGAATGAAATATATAAACAGATGATAACTTATCACATTATATTATTATGAATAAATATCCACCTAAGAATGCTGATTATTTAAATGTATATATAATATTCATAATTTTGTTTAATTTTTATTAGGGGAATGGAACGGGGTAGTGGCTGACAATGTATATGCCTCAGAATATTTCTAATATATCGACAAATACTGAATTGTAAGATTTTATGTTTTTGAATTAGCTAGAAATCATATAGTTCTAGAATACTGTGATTTCACTTTTATATATAAAGTGTTTTACCAATAATATAAACGATTGATTAGGCATTAAAAAAGCATTAAAATAAAGCAAGTCCGTTGTAGTGGCCGCTAGTATCAGAATATGCAATAGGCGTCTCGTAATGTATTCGATTTATATTTTTTCCTATTTTTTTAAATTATTTAATATCATTAATATATTTATGATGCATACAGTATTATTATTAATATGCAACGAAAAATTTAATATTTAATATTCATTATATAAAATTGTTTTTCCAAATCATATTTTGTATAGATAAAATTATTACGTTATAAATTAGAGTAATTAATTAATTATTAAAAAAAAAATGTACTCTATATTATAGAAATTTTGATTATCTAAATATTGATTATAGAACTTTTATCCTATCTAGCACCATTTAAGCGTTAATTAAAATGACCCCGCCCTGTCCCCTACAATATAAATATTTTTAAAAAACAAAAATTTATTTATATATTATTTGAAAGATTTTTTCTATATTATGTATCTCAACATCGAAAATAATTGTACATATAATAAAATATATTATAATTTTTATCATATTTAAATCATTAATTTAAAAACTAGTTTTTATATCGAGTTGTATACCAAATTCAAATATATATTCCTGGATTGTAATTCAATACAATAAAATCACTCGAGAGTAAACTAAATGTTTCACAAATGTGAATTTGTAGATGTCCTGTCTTCGGTAACACTAACAATAACTTATTTATAATTAAATAAAAGATATAATGAAATAATTAATAGATTTAAATGAATCTCCTATAAAATGATTTCGTCATTTCAAATAACTTCAGAACTCGTGAACTTTGTAATCATAACAATATTAACGAATAACAATTATAAATTTATAAAATCTTCACCTACATGAATTATTTTATTTTATCTAAGTAACAATCAATACTAAGTAAGTAACTAAGTACAAGGCACAATGCGCACATGTGCACAGGGTATCTATATACTATCTAAAGTCTAGTTTCAACTAATTTAAATATCATTCATTTATCAAAGAAAAAATAATCCTAAACAGATTATTTTATATCCCTACTATAAGTGTCAATACATTTAAATTAATGATTCATCGAGAATCTGTAATTTTTTTGGATTAATTTGATTAATATCTGTAATTTTATAAATCCAATGTTTCATAGTTTCCTTGTATAATATAATATAATTTTTTCCGTTCTATATATTATAGGGTCTTCACACCAATTCCGTTTTCTTACGTTACGTGAAATCCGTACAGAAAGTGAATCATTTACAGAACATTTTCTGTAATCAGTTTTTAGGTGTTCACACCAATTCCGTTTTTGTTACGTTTTCGTTACGTGAAATCCGTACAGAAAATGAAAAAACTAAATTAGATAATATACATATATACATATATATACACACACACACATATATATTACTATAATATTTTAGTGTATATATATATAATCAAAGTTCCAATACTATAGAAATAAATATTATATTTAATATAAAATCATATAACGCCGCCTATTATTAATAAAAAGGTTCATTCCGCTACGCATTTTATTTTTCTGTACAGAAAAATAGGATTATTTCCATTTCATTTTCTGTTTAGAAAATTATTACAGCAAAAATAGGAATATGACTCATTTCATACATTTACAGAACATTTTCTGTAAATGATTCATTTTCTGTACGGATTTCACGTAACGTAAGAAAAACTGAATTGGTTTGATCACCCTATTATAGTGAATATTTACATTTATAAAATAACAAAGTTTATATTACTTTGTTCATATATAGATATAACTTCTAATGATATATGATATAAAGTTGTTTATTTGAATTTATTTTTACTATATTTAAAAAATTACAAATTTATAAATTGTTTATTACTAGTATGGTATGCCATATTAAATAATATTACATAATATCCTGTTTAATAATGATATATTTAAATTCAATAATTATATCCAAGCCAACTTTCACTCTATTACTAGAAATACATTATAACTACATCAATAATGTAACATTATACTATATTTCTTTTAATACCCTATATAGTCATAAAACTGTAATTTTATTAATTGATTTACCACTGAATTAGATTCACCCTCACTGAATTTGATAACAATTTAATTCCTAGAAATCACTACCATAATTGTAAAGCCATTGTAATGTGTGCCCCATATAATGGACAGCATGTGTACTTCACTATGGCTCTGGTTTAAACAATACCTATAGCATTGATATAAATAAAGTGAATAATCAATTGAATGTAGTGTATGGCAATTTGCGATAGAGGCGCTGCAGTCACAGCCGACTACTAAATACCTACTCAATTTTAAATTAATATTATATATTTATACATATATATTTTAATTACTACCATTTTTAATGTACTATCTATACTAAAAATAAAATTATATATTTAAAATACATCGTACATTCCTCGTAATTTTGTGTATTTAAATTTAAAATATCATACTATTTTATTGATATTTATAATCTAAATCCATCGATATAGATAGAAGTCACTTTAATCTATTTCGACGAAAAGCCTACTGTTTGACATATATAATATGAGTCATATTATAAGACTAATATCCAATGAAAATCACTGACGCCATTTTGTTAATTTACCGATAACAATGCCATTCGCGTATCTATCTTTTACATGCATTTCGTGCGTCAATTGCACAGATCCACTTTCTTTATATCGATGACCTATAGTCTATGACCTATAGATAACAATACTGATATTGACCTCATTCACTATTGTCAGATGCATATACAATATATATCAGCAATGAATGCTTAGTTTTCATCATATAAATAATAATTTAAAACATTTATTTTACATTTTAAAAGTGTATAGTTTGATACGAATTTACATTACAATCAACACACGGTTCCTAAAATTAACCCGATATAGGTGGCGATGTACAGTGTACATACATGTACATATGCATAGACATGTGTATTAGTGTATAAATAGTATAGTAATTAGTATTGTAAATATTAATTTATTCTATTTAAGATGTATTTTATTTCACTCGACTAAAAAAATCATTAATATATAATAAATTATTAAAATCGTGACCGTAAATATTTAGAACTTGCATTTTCTAATTCTATTAGTGATGACCTATTAAATGACACATTACTAATGGGTAATTTATTAATATTTTTATAGAATGGTCAGTTTATTGGCATTAACTAGTTTTTGGAACTATTCGCAATTTTCAAAAATAAGTGCTAAAATGTGAATATTAAACATTCTACGTTATATTATAATTTAATATTCCATGTATATATTTACGATATATTCGATATAATATAAATTTATATATTAATTAATATAAATTATATGAATCGAAAAAAAATTTATTTATCAATATATTTTAATTATATTTAAAAATAATAACTAATTTTCTAATTTATGAATAATCTATTATTAATAAATTCATAAGTTAGTATGTTTTAGTATGTATATCAAGGCAGCTTATTTTATAAATTGTATTAAAATATTTTGATATTAAAATATTTTACTCTGATCTAATTTAGGTTTTGTTATATCATTACTATATCAACACTATATCATTGTAGCAAAGATTTTGCGAAGCAAAGATATAACACTCCCTATGCATGCAACGTAATTTAGTTATAGCCCCAACCGCTGCTAGCAGTAGTATCGAAATCACTGAAACAGATTTAGGTTCGGCTCTATTTGCATACAACAATGTTTTCATTGCTCTATTAAATTACATGCAATATAAATTAGCTTTTACTCACTAAATATATACTTATAGCATTTAAAACATACATATCATATTTGTTTGTTATATATTAGTAATGAACACTTAGTTTTCATCATATAAATATTAATTTAAAGCATATTATTTAACATTTTAAAAGTGTATAGATAAATACGAATTTACATTATAAACAACGCATAGTTCCTAAAAGTAACCCGCTATAGGTGGCACCAGGGTATTTTGTATACAAATACGAATTACACGATTTCGCGTAAGTGTTATATCTTTCCTTCGGAAAATCTTTGATTGTAGTATGAACTAAATGGTAAACAATCTGAAATCATTCATAACAATGCAGAAACTATATCCTCTGTATATTAGTATATTAATACTAACGATGCTAATGTATAAACAAAATATTAAAATATAAAAATAATTGTAAATATATAATTATATGAAAAAATTGTTCATATAAGATAATTTAATAGTTTATATAAGTTCATATATGTGATATTTACTGAAAATTTCACTTAATATAATGCTTTATTAAAAAGGTGGTAGGATTTTATGTAAGAAATATTTGCAAAATACTTATTCTAAGTAATTATCTTTTAAATTTCAATTTTTAATAAAAACTTTATTTAAAATACATAGGTTTATCTACATATATGTCTAAGATTGTGCGAAGCAAAGATATAACACTTACTATATACAGTGCCGGATTAAGCAAAGTATGGGCCCGGGGCAAACTTAATTTATGGGCCCCCTAATTTTTATAATTTAAAAAACATATTAGATGTATCTACAATATAAATATACATAGTGAATTTTGGGTAACTAACATCTTTATGGTATAGGTACGACGTACCTGGTACGCATACATGTATAACTTTTTATATTTTATAAAGGTATATATTTATAAACTATAGTTTAAATTATAGACCTAATTAGTTTGAATAAAAAAGAGTTTCTCAATTAAATATTTATTTTGCGTGTTTTATTTTTTGAAAAAATATTAATTATTCTTTCTTGATCAATTTCTTTTAATAAACTTGACTCCAATGATAATAATGCTAATCCTGATAATTTTTCCTGTGTGTGTGAGCGAATTTCTTAAATAATTTTTTACTAATTTAATTTTAGAAAAACTTCTTTCACCTGTACTATTTAACACCATTAGAGATAGATATCTCCTATATACAATTTCAATATTAGGATAAACATCAATAATTTCTCGAACATATTTATAATCCGATAGTACTGTGTATTTGGTAATTGTATTATATCTATCAGATTCGATTAAATATTTAGAGAAATGTATTGTCTCGTTTATTAATTCATCATTGATATCCGTAGAATATTTCTTTATGAGAACTTTACAATTATTTGTTATTTCTGATACGCTAATGGTCCTCAGATTACCTATAAACCCGAATAGTGTAGCCACTTCATCATATGCATCAATCCTATGCTTTAATATGCAACTATATATATTAAATATTAATTATAATTATCATAAATATATAAATATATGTTATCTAAAATAATCATTATTAAAATATATATATATATATATATATATATATATATATATATATATATATATATATATATATATATATACTATATAATTACCAATTAAATTGTCAGGTAGAAAACATTCACGTTTACATCTTTCTTTTGGTATAATACTCTCATTAGTATTCAATGGTTCATCATCGAAGTATTTCTTTGCAATTTTTATTCGTTTTTTAGATTCATTAAATTCTGCCTTACATGTTCAACCATACATATATATTCCTCATAATTGTTTCTTTTTTCATCTATGTAATTTGATAGAGCTACTAAATTATTGACGGCTACCATTAAATCAATTGAATTAGACTGTAATATTTTGCTTACTGCATTTATTCTACATAGCAGAGCCTTCCAAATTTTGCATAGCAAAACAGTTTTAAATTCATTCATTCTCTTATATAGATAATTCAGCTCAATTAGTGATAACGCATTAAGATTATCTCTTTTCATCTTGATTATTACATCTAAAACGATTGAATATCCATCGGAAAGTGTGCTTACTGCATCAGTATGTGAAGACCATCGTGTACCGCACAATCTCTTTATTACAACATGTCCAGCTTCCTTTAATCTTAAACGTAATACATTCCATCTTTTAGGTGTACTGAAGAAAGTGTAAAGTCTTTGTATAAATACAAAATATGATGATACAGTTGTTGATGACTCCACTGCATATTGACCAACAAAATTTAAAGAATGGGCAGCACATGGTATCCACATTGCTAATAGATTATGATTTTTTATATTATCTTGCATCCCATTATATCTTGCAGACATGTTACTGGCGTTATCATAGCTTTGTCCACTACAATTCTTTATATTAATTCCATTTTTCTTATAATTTCAATAATACATTAGTCAAGTATAAACCAGTATGGGAATTTATTTCTACAAATGTAATGAATCTTTCTACTAATATATCATCTTTTAAATATCTAACTATTATTGTCAATTGATAAAAATGGGAAATATCAGGCGTGGAGTCAACTGATATACTGAAATATTTGACTTTCTTAATTTCTTTTATTATAGGTGATTTTACTTGTTCAGCAAGTATTAAAATTATGTCATCAAATCTAGTTTTAGATAAGTAATTAATATGACCACTACCTGTAAGAATTTAAATAGTTATATATCATATAAATATATATAAATTATAGAAAATGTAATACAATTTTGAAAAGTACATAAAGATATTTTATATATTATAATTTATATTTATATAAATTAAGTATTATACAAACCTTTAGCAGAATATTTTTCTATATGTGTAGACAAAAAAGGATCATACTTCGATAATACCTAATTCTAGTATACCCACATAATTTCCATTATGATTTGAACCAATATCTTTATCAGAGCCTCTAAATGCTAAACCTCGCTCACATATGAATGTGATAACATCTATAGTTCTCCTCAACACATCTCGCCAGTATCGTGTTTCATTTTCTATTTGTTTAATCAGGTCTTTATCTGAGTATACTGTTAGACCTATTCATCATTGTTGTATGTGCTTATCTATGGTTATCACTATATTCGTGATCTGAAACTTTTTCATATACATGTTTCCAATCATTGTATCCTTTGGTAAAATTAGTTAAATTGCTACTAAATATCTTAAAATAAAGCAATAAATCATTTGTGTTTTAGGTAATAATAATAATAATTATGCAAAGATCATAACATTATTAATAAAGGGCCCCAAGTAATTATTTTCAAATGATAATTTCTTTAATAGTTGGTTATTATTCAGAAAAAACTTATAAAATTAACTATAACATTATTATTTTTATCAAATGTATGGGCCCCTAGAAATGTGGGGCCCAGGGCATTTGCCCACTTTGCCCCCGTTTAAATCCGACACTCCCTATATATGCAACATAATAAATAAATACTACCTGCCATAGCAAGAAGTAGTGTCAAATCACTGAAATAGATTTAGGTTCGGCGTTCCATACAAAAATTGTTTCATTGCTCTATTAAATAACATGTAATATAAATTATCTTTTATATAGCAATGAACACTTAGTTTTCATCATATAACTAATAATTTGAAACATATTATTTTACATTTTATAAGTGTAGTTTGATACAAATTTATATTATAAACAACACATAGTTCCAGAAATTAACCCTATGTAGTGGTACTGAATGTATTTTGTATAAAAAATCGAATTATATGATTTCGCGTATATGTTATATCTTTCCTTAGATTTAATAATTTGTAATATATTTATTGTATAAGATATATGTATAATGTAGATATAGATAAATCACATTATTAAATTAAAATATTAACCCGATATATTTTTTAATTATTTATTTACTTACGCTTTAAAATTACTATTTTGTATAGTTATTATTTATGTATAGAAATATTTCACATATCATTTTAAAGATAAAACTTCATATATAATAACTTGCAAGTAAAAACATATTTAATAATTTTTTGTTTCCATCATATCAGGTCACCCCTTAATATGTATTTAGTAAATTATTAATTCGTATTATTAGAGAATATTTAATTTCTATTGTACACTTTATATTCTGTAAAATTTAATTATCTCATATTGATTATTTAATTTTGTAAAATTGCTAAAAATGTATTGAAATATTTAAATTAGCAAGATATGATAAGTATTGTTACACATGGAGAATATTCATACATTCTACATCACATCACTTTGTATCGCGACACTTTGCATCACGACACTTTGCATCACGACACTTCGCATCACGACACTTTACACCACAGCCATAGTTGTCAACAGTACACCTAATATGTTGCCAGACTTTACGGCATGTGTAAACCATCATTCTTATCGTCGTTTATTATCATGTATCATTAAATCATTAATTCATGTCATTTTGTGTGTCAACACTCAATAAACTATATATATATATATATATATATATATGTATATATATATATATATATATATATATATATATATATATATATATATATATATCTATATCTATATGATATACTAAATAATGTATCGATTAAAATTAATAATCTATTTTAATTATTAATCAGACTCTAATGATGTAATATTTGGTGACCGGTTAAAAAATAATATAAAAAATATTTAACCGAATATATCGTAAAAAGTTTTTAAATATCTCTTTCTCTCTCTCGTCTCGTAGGTACCAGTTGCTCCGGTATCGACCGCCCAGCCACGAGGAACACCTCCACCGCCACGGAGCCGGGCACCATCAGGATAGACCTTCGCGGCTTCGTGCCCGCTCAACCGGAACAAGCCGAACCCGTTCCCGAAATATGGACTAACAATAAAGCCGTGCAAATCGAAGATGATGGGTTTATATATGTATATATATAAATTTATATATTTATTATAAATATACATTTAAATTTAAATATTATTTATAATGATATATATATATATATTAGTAAGAGAAACATTAAGTGAAGTTTATCCAATATTAATAGTGTATATATTGATACATTTATATCAATTTTCTCTAATCTATATAATAAAAACTGCCCATTATCAATTACATTAAAAATAAAAAATTAAAATTAAAATAATTTTTACTTGTACATTCATTCTGGCTAAACATAAAAATTAAAAATTCAATAAAAAAGAAAGCTAAACTATACAAATATTCTATAAGAATTAATACGTAAATATAAAAAATATAGAAATAAAGTTAATATAACGATTAGAAGACAAAAAACTCATTGTATGCATACTTTCCTGTATCAAAGTCGTAATGAAACTTGGAAAAAAATTAAATCTTTAAAAAATAAAAATAGTAAGGATACTATTCCCGATAATTTGTATATCCAAGATTCTTTAATAGATAAATCAGATAGAGCGCAAGCTTTTAATGATTTTGTTGCTTCTATTTTATCTGATATTTGTAAATCTATTCCTTCAGTAGTGGGTAATAGTTTTTATAAATATTTGAAGGAACCCATTATTAATAGTTTTATCAAATTACAAAACATGATATATATATAATGCTTTAATTGATATTAAATCAAAAACTTCTAGAGATATAAATGGTATTGACATGAATATAATCAAAATTGTTTTTTATCTGATTTTATAACCTTTACTTTATATTTTTAATCAAATAATATTCCTAAATACATTCCTAATCAAATGAAAATTGCAATTATAATTCCTATATATAAAAATGGAAAACATGAAGAAATAAATAACTATCGTCCAATCTCTTTATTACCTCAATTCTCTAAAATATTTGAAAAAATTGTCAGTAAAAAAATGTTATTATTTATTGATAGAAATAATATTTTATATAAAAATCAATATGGTTTCATTGCAAAGTCTTCAACAGTACATGCACATATACATAATTATAACTTTTTGACATCTGGTTTCCAAAAAAATAATAAAATAGCTTCTATTTTCTTAGATTTAAAAAAAGCATTTGATACTGTAAATCATGATATACTTTTTAAAAAATTAGAATATTATGGTTTAAGAAGTAAATCAATGACATTATTAAAAAGTTATTTAAGTAATAGGTGTCAGATTACTAAACTAGGTGAAAATACTTCTTCAAAGTTGAATATAAATATAGGAGTTCCGCAATGATCTATTTTAGGACAAATATTATTTATATTATATATAAATGATATACATAAATGTTTAGACATATCTGATGATAGAAATTTGATACTTGTTGCTGATGATACATCTCTTAGCATTCATAAATATAATAATATAGATTTAACTAATCAGTTAATATCGGACGTTAATGCATTATATGAGTGGCTTAATTTAAACAAATTTAAATTGAATACTGCAAAAACAAAAATTCTTGTATACAAAGGTGCATCACTAACTTCTAATATTTGTATTGAGAGACAACCATTATCTTTATGTAAAACATATAATTTTTTGGGTGTTGTATTGGATACCAAGTTAGATTTTAAATAACATATAATAAGTATTCAAATTAAATTATCTAAAATTATATATATGTTAAAAAAAACTTAGTACTATTCTCCCGAAAAAAATACTATATTTATTATATAATTCTTTATTTTTACCTCATGTTTTGTATTGCTTGGAATTGTGGGGAAATGTATACTTTAGTAATATATTTGAAATAGAATTATTACAAAAAAAAAGTAATTAGAATTATTAATAAAGATATATTTATAATCCGAAATAGAACTTTTATTTTATCTAGGACAAATTCTCTATTTATTAATTCTAATATATTAAAGTTACGAGATCTTATTATATATAAGAATATTTTGTTTATGCATAATATATTTGTAGGTAATTACCCACAAACTATGAATAACATTTTTGTAAGGAGATATAATAAATATAGTTATTCAATATTTAATTACACTCTACCATATATAAAATATACACAATATCATAATTGAATATTATTTTCTGGTCCAAAAAATGGAATGAAATTATAAAAAAATCTATGTATTCAATGCATTTAAAAAAAAATAATTTTAAACAAATTTAAAAAAAATACTTCTTAAAACAGTATTCATAGATATTATTCATATACATTTTTTAATAGATTTATTCTTCTTCTTTTTATTCATTTATTTTAATATATTTATTACATATTGTTTATTTGTTTATAAAAAGTATTTTCCCCTACAGTATTAACATTTTTAAAAATCTCATAATTATTGGTCCACTATTCATTCATTTCATCCTTCACTCCATGCATTGTATATAGTATGTATGTATGTATTGTAGTATAGTAGCATAGTATGTATGTCTTGATATAGAGAATGTATGTATTGATGTATAGTATGTATGTAGTATAGTAGTATATTATGTATGTAATATAGTAGTATAATATGCATGTAGTATAGTATTATAGTATGTAATATAGTATTGTAGTATAGTATGTGTGTAGTGTAGTAGCATAGTATGTATGTGTTAATGTATAGTAGGTGTGTCTGGATGTAGAAATCAAACAATAATCATAACGTTGAGTAATCTAATGACCTTCCCTCCTTCACGGCATACATATCATACAGTGGTATGTACGTCTTAACGTAATAATGACGACGTAACATATTCTAATGACCTTGACCTCTTTCAAGGTCATCATCATCCGAAGACGACGACGCCGCCTCCAAACCGTCGGACGAAATGTATCACGAACAACGGCTGCGCTTCCAGGCTAAAGTGAAGGCACTCGCTTCGCTGAACACTCAGTTCTAGATCTAATTCTACGGTGAATACTTCTGAATAATTCTGAATAATTCTGAATAATTCTGAATGATTCTGAATACTTCTGAATAATTCTGAATAATTCTGAATAATTCTGAATACTTCTGAATAATTCTGAATAATTCTGAATAATTCTGAATAATTCTGAATACTTCTGAATAATTCTGAATAATTCTGAATAATTCTGAATAATTCTAGAGTTTCGTGTGATTTCTTATCGAGCAGTCTCTCCTTCTTATTACGTCTCTCATTACCGTAACTAGCATATTGTGTACACGTAACCATGGAAACCATTGTATCGTTGACTACGAACTAATGTGGTGTTTAATGCTACGCTTAACGTAAGCTGTATTCAACTAAATATTAATGGTATGTATATATATATATGATATATGTATGCTCGCATATCTGAAAATTAATATTTAATTTATTTATTTATTTGATTTATTTATTTATTTATTTTATTAATGTGTTTATTTAATTTATTTTATTAATTTTATTAATTAATTAATTTTATTTAATTTTTGTTATCTTATTAATATTTAATTTACGACGTAAATACCCGACTAGGAAATATACTCTAAAACTTCGAGCGTAAATCATTATTTATTTATTACTAAAATAACGATATACGGCAACATATTCGAATACAATGTATTGAGTAATAAGAATGTGCGTGTTAGTCGTCGCCGTAGATTAAAGAGGTGTTAAAACTTCGTAAACATAAACTAAGATCTCCAACGTAAACAACGTAAATTACATCCTACTTTGTTCCCGTCTTTGATACTATCAATTACATAAACAGCCTAGTGTATCGGAGCGTTTACCATTTACCATATCGTAGCGTTTAGCAGACGGACGACAGTGTATTTAATATAGTTCACGCAGTCGACAGGTATGGAGTTAGAGTTTAGCGATAAAGTGGTCGTAGTGACAGGTATGTACACACTATACACTATAGGCCTGTGTACGTTATGAATGATGAATGCACTACCGAATATCGGCTATAATAATCGGAGCGATACCTAGCTTATACTAATGATACCCTTAATAAAATAATAATAATAATTGTGATAATAATAATAATAATAATAAAATCATACGAAGCTGTTCTCAAGTACTGCTGCTGTGTAGTGTACACGATGATTGGTCATTTAATAAGCATATAAATAGTCGAAAGTAAAATATTTGCTGACGATATATACTTTTCGATTCCGGTTAGTCAATGTCGTACGTTATTGTAATGCGATACATCGAACCCGACTAACTACTGTGCCCCTATTCTCACGAGAAGTGGTGCAAACGGGTTCTATTCCCGTCTGTAGGGTCGACGAATTTTGTTTATGAACATATATTTTGTATATAAATAATTATTGAAACGTACTAATTTCTATCATGCATAAACAATAATATTTATTGTTTAGTATATCGGTTGTTACAGCTATATCAACAGTTTAGTTAATTGTATTTTAAATTAGATTTAAGGTATTAAATATAAATATGAAAATGAATTCAATATAAATAACTAATAGCTATATTAACCGAAATGAAGTGAACCATTATTGATTGACATACAATATCTATAAATAGGTTAGGGTATAGGTGTAAATAAGGGAGGACGGGTGATATATCCTTTCTACTTTTAGTGGTGGGCATATCATATATATTACCTCCTCTATCCCCTGTTATTAGATATTATAATAACATATTTAGAACCTATACATTTTAAGAAGTACACATTACTTATTTAATAACATATTATGTACTAGTAATTAATGTTTATTAAATTTTTTAATATATTACGTAATTCAGTAGGTACTTTTACAATACATATATGATATATTTTATACTTAAAAGAATATCTAATAA
Source organism: Osedax fenrisi (assembly GCA_964019155.1). Lineage (NCBI taxonomy): Eukaryota > Metazoa > Annelida > Polychaeta > Sabellida > Siboglinidae > Osedax > Osedax fenrisi. The sequence continues at coordinate 26,423,245 of OZ025239.1, forward strand.
GTATTAGTAAATGTTAATCTATTATAATGATTGATATCTTAATTTTCATTTATAAATTATATATTATGGTTTTTATATGAAATATATGCACCTGTTAGTAATAACTTAAGTATATAATTATATATGTATAAGTATATAAGTATATATGTATAAGTATACAATTGTTACAATTATAATGAATAAATAATAATATGTATATTTTTAATTATCAATATATATATATATATTATATATAATATATATATGCTCCACTTTAAAAAACTAAAATACACTATAGGTTATATTAGCTATTATATATATATATATGCTTTTATAGGTTATAGGTATTATTATTAAATAATTCAATCTCATTGTAATATGTAAGTTAATAAGGAGTGTAGGTAATTTGTACTATCTATAATGTATTATTTATTTATAATTATAATGATATATATATAATTATTTTATATTCCGAAAATTAGAAAAATGTATCAATATGAAAACCTAGAAATTTAACATGCAGGAAATATAATTTCTATATCGAAGTATAATAAATATAACCAATGATTTTGTAAACTAAGAATATTTACACTACCAAAATAATCTCAATTCTTCTAAAAAATCATATAGTATTTCAATATTTCATTATTAAAAATTATATATTTTAAATGTTGTTGGCTTATGATAAATGTATTGACTATTTGGTAGTACTAATAATTAGTTATTATATCCTGTATTAAGCCCCCTTATGATGTACATGAATATGCCCCTTACAATGGACATTCCCTTATAATGCACATGGATATGTCCTTACAATGCACATGACCATGTCCTTACAATGCACATGGACATGTCCTTACAATGCAAATGGACATACCCTTACAATGCACATGGACATTCCCTTATGATGCACATGGATATGCCCCTTACAATGGACATGCCCTTATGATGCACATGGACATGCCCCTTACAATGCACATGGACATTCCCTTATGATGCACATGAATATGCCCCTTATAATGCACATGGACATGTCCTTACAATGCACATTGACATGTCCTTACAATGCATATGGACATGTCCTTACAATGCAAATGGACATACCCTTACAATGCACATGGGCATTCCCTTATGATGCACATGAATATGCCCCTTACAATGGACATGCCCTTATGATGCACATGGACATGCCCCTTACAATGCACATGGACATGTCCCTTATAATGCACATGGACATTCCCTTATGATGCACATGAATATGCCCCTTACAATGGACATGCCCTTATGATGTACATGGACATGCCCCTTATAATGTACATGGACATTCCCTTATGATGCACATGAATATGCCCCTTACAATGGACATGCCCTTATGATGCACATGGACATGCCCCTTACAATGCACATGGACATGTCCCTTATAATGCACATGGACATTCCCTTATGATGCACATGAATATGCCCCTTACAATGGACATGCCCTTATGATGCACATGGACATGCCCCTTACAATGCACATGGACATGCCCCTTATAATGGACATGGACATGCCCCTTATAATGGACATGTACATGCCCTTACAATGGACATGGACATGCCCCTTACAACGGACATGGACCGTATGAACACTAACAGCGAACATCTATTTATTTAATTATTGAAATCTAGAGTTTCAGGTTAACTAAAAGGTCTATTCAAAGGAGTTAAACATAGTTGAAATATTACACATGGATATGTATGGATTCGCACCTCAGATGTCTATGGGCCTAACAAAGTTATTGATTGTTAATATTTTTGTGACCAAATTAATGTGGACATCATGTCCTTGCCTATAAATAGGTGGTAATTACTGTTTTCTGGGGAGATTGGGATTTGGGTTGGTTTTCTGATTTGTTTTTAATAACCTACAAATTAATATGAGTATTAATATAGTATTAAACATCGAAATATCTTTGATGAGAATTAAAAATGAGCTTACTTTAACTTTTTCATCAATTTTTCAAGAAGCTTTTTAGATATTAAAACCCCCCATGTTTTTAGTAGCAGGGGCTGAACCCCGCACCCTACGAGGACAACCCTCTAGTTGGCACTTTATCACACATATATATATATATATATATATATATATATATATTATAATAATCATATTAAATTAATATAAAATATATATTACCTATTAATATTAATTTGATTAATTGTTTACTGCTAATTAATGTACAAAACGTATCTCGCTTTTTTTCTGTGGTAAAATTTTCCTTTAAAATTAAATAAACAAATTACATAAAACATGAACTTGTAACGCTCTATTTTTATCGTAGCGATAAATAGATAAATCTAGGTGCGCGCGTACCTAGATTAAGTCGGTCACGTGACGTCACGTTACACCACGTGACGTCATCTAAATAGTCGCGCCTATATATATATACGTTTTTAACAACGCGTATACGCGTAATAATTCGCTGGTTGTAAACTTCGCTTGTTTATACGCGAGTGTCTCTCCACTTAGATGTTCTCCCGCCCTCCCTCCCGCCCTCCCTCCCGCCCTCCCTCCCGCCTAGTTATAACTGTGTATACAATAGTGTATACACTTAACTCTTTCCTAGTTGTTCGCGCGAAGATATCACCTTTTTATACGATATGTTATAGGATTATAACGGGGAGTGTGTGGCATAGAACTAGAGGGAGAGAGAGCGAGAGAGAGAGAGAGAAAGAGAGAGAGAGAGAGAGGGAGAGGGAGAGAGAGAGCGAGAGAGAGAGAGAGAGAGAGAGAGAGAGAGGTGTTTAGTGCTTATGGATTATTATTCATATTTAATATTATAGGCGTTAATGTATAAAAGATTACAGTATATATATATATATATATATATATATATATATATATATACACACACACACACACACACACACACACACACACACACACACACACACACACACACACACACACACACACATATATATATATAATGCCTACATACTATAAGCCGCGTCTATACCATGGTGTACGCGTATCGCCTATAGTTGTACGTGTTGTGCATTACCATATATGTATTGTTATGTATACATGTTATCACCATATGCATACACATAATCATATGCATAGGTATATGTGATATGTTATATATATATATATATATGTTATAAAGTCAGATTTCTCATATTGCTTTATTCGATACAGAACCCTAGAGTATATAAAGGTGTTAAATACAAATAATAATAATAATAATAATAATAACAGATGAGATTTTACCTCTCAGTATCAATTACGATGTTGTTTCGTCGAGGGCCGAATGGTAAAGGAAGCCTATTGGGAATAAAAGGGGCGTTCCCGACCTGTAACCTTTTCCAATCAGATTAATAAATCGATAATAATAGTAAAGATCAAACGTATAGCACATCATCACATATATATAGGATTTTATAAATAATTATTTTAAATGAATAATATGTTTACGATTAAGGGAACGCCCCCTATGGGAATACCCTTCAATTAATGGAGGAATGCAAGCGAAATGACCACCGCACCACCGAAGTAATGCATAATTGACCACGTACAACAGGGATAGTACGGCGTACGCTGACCTATATATGTGTTGTGATGACCTATGTGTGTGGTGTGGTATGGTGTGGTGTGGTGTGGTGTGGTGTGGTATGGTGTAGTGTGGTGTTTACTTGATCAATAGGGTCTGGCGGGGCGTTATGCAGTAATACAACTACCTGTTAGGTATACACTAATACCGACTAAGTTTACACAAATTCGCGATCAAACCCACATACACACATAAACACGAATACAAGCACACATACGTGCGTCGCACTCACAAACACACATACACACACAAGCACACACACGAGTGCGAGCGCACACACCCACACACATACACACGCACTCACAAACAAACACACACACACACACAAGCACACACACGAGTGCGAGCGCACACGCACACACAAGCACACGCACACAAGCACACACACGAGTGCGAGCGCACACACAAGCATACACACACAAGCACACACACGAGTGCGAGCGCACACACAAGCACACACACACAAGCACACACACGAGTGCGAGCGCACACACAAGCACACACACACAAGCACACACACGAGTGCGAGCGCACACACAAGCATACACACACAAGCACACACACACGAGTGCGAGCGCACACGCACACACAAGCACACACACACGAGTGCGAGCGCACACACCCGTATATTACGACGTATCTCTATAACGAAACCCTGATCACAGAACGAGGGTGTGGCTTTTAGGGAGTAAGCGACAGCACACGTAGGTGTCGCCACTTTTAAGTATACCCAAGGGCATGTCCTTGGTTATACCCCAGCGACTCCTGACGGCGTAACCCGTAGTCACGTGACTTTAGATTAACCCTATTATCGGCACAACAAAGAACACAAAACGGTCTTTTAATGCATTTCTGTAACACCCTTACGCTCGCGTGATTGTAGTTCATCGTGTTCGAGGAGTAAATATTCGAAATCGATGTATAATCAAGGACAATCATGTCCTTGGTATAATTTAACAGACAAACTCGATTTTAGTAATTAGTGATTCCAATCTAATTGTTATAAATTCATCGTAATGTCGCTACCCGGTTAACATGGCGTAGATAGCGATCATCCGTCCCGTCCTCGTTATAACAAAGGAGTGCCACGTGACACACCTACAGGCCGGCGCTGATGGGTACGCGGTATTCAGCTGTGCATCAACGCTCATCTCTAATACAATATAGGGGTAACCAGGGGCGACGGGGCAATAGGGTAATAGGGGCACTACCGTATCAATATGAGCTATTCGTGATTTAAGGACACTCGAGCGATATATGTTTGCAATCCGCTGAAAGAATCGCGCACCTGTAAATGTATATATCTTGTCAGCGTGCATTGATCGTCCATACCTGTGTGTATACTGCATAGAGATAGAGAGACATTGTTCTCTAGCTCTGTGGTATACTGGTGTGAGCGTGTGTTTTCCTTAGCAACTGAGTACATATTCTAATTAGAACATTTGGCAAAGAACGCAGAAACAATATATAATTTTACAGTTGCCCATTTCTTCAGACGATTGCAAAAATATATTACATAGTATGCAATGCATACACAATATTTGAGCAGTCTATATATACTGTTCAAATATAGTATACTGTTCGAATGTGAACAGTCCTTAACATATAACTATGCGATACCGTATACAAATGTGTGATATCGAATATAAAGATAACAATGGTACAGTATATATACTTTATACACTGTATAATATACAGTGTATATATATATATATATATATATATATATATATACTGTATAATATGTATACTATATACTATAGTTTATAGTATACTGTATAATACGTATAATATAGTATACTGTATAATATACTGTATAATGATATACCATCATATCAATATTCCTCCCTTCCCCTGGCTACCATTTGATAAACGGTTTATTATAAAAATGATATTATTAATTCATAAATTTATATATATACCTATAGGTATATGTATACTATAGTATACTGGCCTACTTACGTGTTAACGCCCGATTCTACCGCTAGGTGCTGCCGGAAGTATCGGTAGGGCGGTCAGTCTGTTGTTCAACCAGCAAGGAGCTAGGCTAGTGATCACGGACAATAGGCAGGAACCGCTCGCCGAAACCGAGGCGTTATGTAATCAACATCCGGTTTGTTTATAGTCTTTGTAAACAAGGCGGCGCGCATGCGTAAAGCGCCTACATGGTCAGCATTACCGCGTATTTGTTAATGTATTTTGTGAGCAATGGCCCACAGTGTATTTTTATCTATACATTTTCCAGTATCAAAATCATAAAATTGATATAATATGTGTCCGACTTATAGAAAAGTCCGACTTATCCAATCCAACTTATCCGACTTATCCGATTAATTTAACATGGATCTAGATACAAATCCAACCAAACCAACTAAACGTATCCGACTTACCGATTAGTTGACTATATATAAACATATATAAAGCTACATCTATAGGTATATATGATTGACTATAATGTAAATAGCATCCTACGTATACGTATATAGATGGCGCTGTTCACATAGTAGGCTATAGTACGCCAATCTCGCTGACACCATTAAGTTGTATATCATACCTTAGGCACACGCATTGCCTATAGGCAATATAGGCCCATATACGGGCAACCGATTACCCGTTACCAACTTTATATCTCACTCCAGAATTTAACATTTGATGCCCCCCCCCCCGTCTGACACTGCACGCTACACGCATACATACAGGTGCTGTCACATGTTGCCGACTTGACCAGTGCTGACCAGGTGAAGAGGCTAGTGTCCGAAGTTGTCAGTCATTACGGCCGTATTGATTGTTTGGTAAGACCGCGGGGGAGCGGGTGGGGGGGGGGTATCTCGGGGTGGAGTATGGGGCGGTCTACTGATATTACGGATATTGTAGGCTTAGTGTGTATCAATTGAACATCACACACACACACACACATATATATATATATATATATATATATATATATATATATATATATATATATTAACTACACCATATTGCATCTTATATTCAAGATTATTTTCAGGGATTACTTATTTAATTTTTTTGCACTTTTTTGAAGCTAGATATTATTTTAATTATTACAATTTAAATTATAATTAACTGATACTTATTCCTTATTGAAAATATTAATTGTGTTAAGTTATACATTTTTTTATACAACATGGTTATTATATCTATATATATATATATATATGTGTGTGTATGCACTGCAAACACATCTGCCTTAGTGTGTATACATATATGTGTAACAAATAAACATTAGTATGTCTTTTTATATATATTATATATAATATATATATATTATCGAAGGAAACAACAATCCCGAAATAAGCAAAGTAAGCAGCATATCTAATACACACATCTTTGATGATATTATACATATATTATCAGCGCATCACAATAATCACTATGAGTAATAATAGATAATAATCGTAGTACATGAGTCATTGTTATTTATTTATAGTATGTGTTTTTTTACATACTTATTTGTTCAGGTTATGATACATACTATATTGCACATAGTATATATACTATACCATATATGGTATAACACGAGCTGTATCAAAGGTTTATGGTATTACTTAGTGCAAGGGTGTGGTGTTCCTACGCAAACAATGGCAACTATTGTTATAACAATTCGTTATCTGTACTAATATAATAGTAATTGTGAGAAGTTTTGAGCTTTTTATTTAAAAAAAACATGCACAAAAAAATCAAATATTTATATAAACTTACACACATATATATATATATATATATATATATATATATATATATATATATATAAATCAACACACACACACGCGCGCACACACACACACACACACATATATATATATATATATATATATATATATATATTTATATTACTATTCACAACAGGTATTATTACATATATGACCTATACACTGTGCGCGTGTGTGCGTGTGTGTGCGCGCTCACGTGTGCGTGATATGTACGTAACACCTGCTGATGACGATGTCCGCAGGTAAACGTTGCAGCCCTAGCGAAGTTAGCGGACCTCGAGAGTGATGACGTCATAGCTAACTTCGATATCGTCATGAACGTTAATGTGAAGTTAGTACGCGCGCGCGTGTGTGTGTGTGTGTTTGTGTGCGTGTGTGTGTGTGTGAGTGAGTGTTTGTGTGTGTGAGTGTTTGTGTGTGTGTTTGTGTGTGTGTTTGTGTATGTGTATGGTTGTGTAGTTTCGTGTGCGTATGGTTGTGTGTGTATGTGTGTATGTGTGTATGTAGGTGTATGGGTGCGCCATCGATATAAAGAAAGTTTTCTTTATATCTTTATATGAAAGCTTTCTTTATATCGATGGTGGGCGCGTGTAAGGGTGTGTGTTTCATGTGATATGTATTCGTACAAAAGTGTACGCAAGTGTGTGCTTGTTTATCCCGGACGTGTATTAGTGTGGGTATACTACCTAGATATTGAACAAAATAAACATATATATCAAATCAGAACTTTATTTGAACTATAGTCCATATAATATATTAGTAGAGCTAGCTCGTATATCATCTGTAGATGGTAAATTAATATAATAAATAAAGATGCTTGTAATAATAACATAACCTGTGTAATATTAACTATACACACATACACACACACACACACATATATATATATATATATATATATACAGTGCGCTCTCGATATACCGGCACCATCGGGAATGAGGAATTGTGCCGGTATATCGAGATTGCCGGTAGATTGCCTATATCGATCTAGCAGAAAATAAAGAATATATTAAGAAGAATATTAAATATTATGTTTATTATAATGGTATAAAATAGGTATAAACACGTATACAATTTATTATAAAGGTATTAAACGAATGCAAAATAAAATAAAATGAACTATAGTTACTAAAAGTATACTTTTAATTATTATAATGGTATAAAATAGGTCTAGATGTATTAGTTAACTTGTATAAGATGGTATAAAATATTATTATAATGGTATGAAACGAATGCTAAATAAAATAAATTATTTTGAATTATTTACAAAAGATAAAGTAGTTTGCTTTTTATTATTAATACATAATATATCCATAATATATCCAAACGTTTAGATAATAAATTTAATAAATGTATATCATTTGAATCTTTGGAGTAACATTCAAAGTATGCCTTTAGTGATTCAAACCCCTGTATTGCTTTCTCTGATGATGGTGGTGGATCAAATCCAGCCTCTTGTGTGTCGTCGCTATCTTTATTATTATTTGTTAATGAATCTATAATTTCAGTAATATAATCTATTTCGAATATTTCAGAAATGTCATCGACTGACGTACATTTTTCTAAAGTGAGTCGATCATCAATATCAATATTGCATTTATTATAAATATAATTATTTATTTCATAATTTTCATCTTGAGTGAAGGATTCTTCGTCTATACGATCTAGTAAACCGACATGCACCCAGCAGTTTCTGATACTTTCTTGTTTTACTTTCTTCCATGCTTGACTAATAAACCTTATCGCTTGGTTTACTTCAATTGTGTGTCTTCCGTTCTCATCTATTTGCTTCATTATTAACTCTAGTTGCATTTTCCTGAAGTTCATCTTGAAATTGTGGATGATTCCTGCGTCTAGAGACGTCTCTATAGCCTCTATAGACGCCTCTATAGCCTCTATAGCCTCTATAGCCTCTATAGCCTCTATAGCCTCTATAGCCTCTATAGCCTCTATAGCCTCTATAGCCTCTATAGCCTCTATAGCCTCTATAGCCTCTATAGCCTCTATAGACGCCTCTATAGCCTCTATAGCCTCTATAGACGCCTCTATAGCCTCTATAGCCTCTATAGCCTCTATAGCCTCTATAGCCTCTATAGCCTCTATAGCCTCTATAGCCTCTATAGCCTCTATAGCCTATATAGCCTCTATAGCCTCTATAGCCTCTATAGCCTCTATAGCCTCTATAGCCTCTATAGCCTCTATAGCCTCTATAGCCTCTATAGCCTCTATAGCCTCTATAGCCTCTATAGCCTCTATAGCCTCTATAGCCTCTATAGCCTCTATAGCCTCTATAGCCTCTATAGCCTCTATAGCCTCTATAGCCTCTATAGCCTCTATAGCCTCTATAGCCTCTATAGACGCCTCTATAGCCTCTATAGCCTCTATAGCCTCTATAGCCTCTATAGCCTCTATAGCCTCTATAGCCTCTATAGCCTCTATAGCCTCTATAGCCTCTATAGCCTCTATAGACGCCTCTATAGCCTCTATAGCCTCTATAGCCTCTATAGCCTCTATAGCCTCTATAGCCTCTATAGCCTCTATAGCCTCTATAGCCTCTATAGACGCCTCTATAGCCTCTATAGCCTCTATAGCCTCTATAGCCTCTATAGCCTCTATAGCCTCTATAGCCTCTATAGCCTCTATAGCCTCTATAGCCTCTATAGCCTCTATAGCCTCTATAGCCTCTATAGCCTCTATAGCCTCTATAGCCTCTATAGCCTCTATAGCCTCTATAGCCTCTATAGCCTCTATAGCCTCTATAGCCTCTATAGCCTCTATAGCCTCTATAGCCTCTATAGCCTCTATAGCCTCTATAGCCTCTATAGCCTCTATAGACGCCTCTATAGCCTCTATAGCCTCTATAGCCTCTATAGCCTCTATAGCCTCTATAGCCTCTATAGCCTCTATAGCCTCTATAGCCTCTATAGCCTCTATAGCCTCTATAGCCTCTATAGCCTCTATAGCCTCTATAGCCTCTATAGCCTCTATAGCCTATATAGCCTCTATAGCCTCTATAGCCTCTATAGCCTCTATAGCCTCTATAGCCTCTATAGCCTCTATAGCCTCTATAGCCTCTATAGCCTCTATAGCCTCTATAGCCTCTATAGCCTCTATAGCCTCTATAGCCTCTATAGCCTCTATAGCCTCTATAGCCTCTATAACCTCTATAGCCTCTATAGCCTCTATAGCCTCTATAGCCTCTATAGCCTCTATAGCCTCTATAGCCTCTATAGCCTCTATAGCCTCTATAGCCTCTATAGCCTCTATAGCCTCTATAGCCTCTATAGCCTCTATAGCCTCTATAGCCTCTATAGCCTCTATAGCCTCTATAGCCTCTATATCCTCTATAGCCTCTAGAGCCTCTATAGCCTCTATAGCATCTATAGCCTCTATAGCCTCTATAGCCTCTATAGCCTCTATAGCCTCTAGAGCCTCTATAGCCTCTATAGCCTCTATAGCCTATATAGCCTCTATAGCCTCTATAGCCTCTATAGCCTCTATAGCCTCTATAGCCTCTATAGCCTCTATAGCCTCTATAGCCTCTATAGCCTCTATAGCCTCTATAGCCTCTATAGCCTCTATAGCCTCTATAGCCTCTATAGCCTCTATAGCCTCTATAGCCTCTATAGCCTCTATAGCCTCTATAGCCTCTATAGCCTCTATAGCCTCTATAGCCTCTATAGCCTCTATAGCCTCTATAGCCTCTATAGCCTCTATAGCCTCTATAGCCTCTATAGCCTCTATAGCCTCTATAGCCTCTATAGCCTCTATAGCCTCTATAGCCTCTATAGCCTCTATAGCCTCTATAGCCTCTATAGACGTCTCTATAGCCTCTATAGCCTCTATAGCCTCTATAGCCTCTATAGCCTCTATAGCCTCTATAGCTTCTATAGCCTCTATAGCCTCTATAGCCTCTATAGCCTCTATAGCCTCTATAGACGCCTCTATAGCCTCTATAGCCTCTATAGCCTATATAGCCTCTATAGCCTCTATAGCCTCTATAGCCTCTATAGCCTCTAGAGCCTCTATAGCCTCTATAGCCTCTATAGCCTATATAGCCTCTATAGCCTCTATAGCCTCTATAGGCTCTATAGCCTCTATAGCCTCTATAGCCTCTATAGCCTCTATAGCCTCTATAGCCTCTATAGCCTCTATAGCCTCTATAGCCTCTATAGCCTCTATAGCCTCTATAGCCTCTATAGCCTCTATAGCCTCTATAGCCTCTATAGCCTCTATAGCCTCTATAGACGCCTCTATAGCCTCTATAGCCTCTATAGCCTCTATAGCCTCTATAGCCTCTATAGCCTCTATAGCCTCTATAGCCTCTATAGCCTCTATAGCCTCTATAGCCTCTATAGCCTCTATAGCCTCTATAGCCTCTATAGCCTCTATAGCCTCTATAGCCTCTATAGCCTCTATAGCCTCTATAGCCTCTATAGCCTCTATAGCCTCTATAGCCTCTATAGCCTCTATAGCCTCTATAGCCTCTATAGACGCCTCTATAGCCTCTATAGCCTCTATAGCCTCTATAGCCTCTATAGCCTCTATAGCCTCTATAGCCTCTATAGCCTCTATAGACGCCTCTATAGCCTCTATAGCCTCTATAGCCTCTATAGCCTCTATAGCCTCTATAGCCTCTATAGCCTCTATAGCCTCTATAGCCTCTATAGCCTCTATAGCCTCTATAGCCTCTATAGCCTCTATAGCCTCTATAGCCTCTATAGCCTCTATAGCCTCTATAGCCTCTATAGCCTCTATAGCCTCTATAGCCTCTATAGCCTCTATAGCCTCTATAGCCTCTATAGCCTCTATAGCCTCTATAGCCTCTATAGCCTCTATAGCCTCTATAGCCTCTATAGCCTCTATAGCCTATATAGCCTCTATAGCCTCTATAGCCTCTATAGCCTCTATAGCCTCTATAGCCTCTATAGCCTCTATAGCCTCTATAGCCTCTATAGCCTCTATAGCCTCTATAGCCTCTATAGCCTCTATAGCCTCTAGAGCCTCTATAGCCTCTATAGCCTCTATAGCCTATATAGCCTCTATAGCCTCTATAGCCTCTATAGGCTCTATAGCCTCTATAGCCTCTATAGCCTATATAGCCTCTATAGCCTCTATAGCCTCTATAGCCTCTATAGCCTCTATAGCCTCTATAGCCTCTATAGCCTCTATAGCCTATATAGCCTCTATAGCCTCTATAGCCTCTATAGCCTCTATAGCCTCTATAGCCTCTATAGCCTCTATAGCCTCTATAGCCTCTATAGCCTCTATAGACGTCTCTATAGCCTCTATAGCCTCTATAGCCTCTATAGGCGCCTCTATAGCCTCTATAGCCTCTATAGCCTCTATAGCCTCTATAGCCTCTATAGCCTCTATAGCCTCTATAGCCTCTATAGCCTCTATAGCCTCTATAGCCTCTATAGCCTCTATAGCCTCTATAGCCTCTATAGCCTCTATAGCCTCTATAGCCTCTATAGCCTCTATAGCCTCTATAGCCTCTATAGCCTCTATAGACGCCTCTATAGCCTCTATAGCCTCTATAGCCTCTATAGCCTCTATAGCCTCTATAGCCTCTATAGCCTCTAGAGACGCCTCTATAGCCTCTATAGCCTCTATAGCCTCTATAGCCTCTATAGCCTCTATAGCCTCTATAGCCTCTATAGCCTCTATAGCCTCTATAGCCTCTATAGCCTCTATAGCCTCTATAGACGCCTCTATAGCCTCTATAGCCTCTATAGCCTCTATAGCCTCTATAGCCTCTATAGCCTCTATAGCCTCTATAGCCTCTATAGTCTCTATAGCCTCTATAGCCTCTATAGCCTCTATAGCCTCTATAGCCTCTATAGCCTCTATAGCCTCTATAGCCTCTATAGCCTCTATAGCCTCTATAGCCTCTATAGCCTCTATAGCCTCTATAGCCTCTATAGCCTCTATAGCCTCTATAGCCTCTATAGCCTCTATAGCCTCTATAGCCTCTATAGCCTCTATAGCCTCTATAGCCTCTATAGCCTCTATAGCCTCTATAGCCTCTATAGCCTCTATAGCCTCTATAGCCTCTATAGCCTCTATAGCCTCTATAGCCTCTATATCCTCTATAGCCTCTATAGCCTCTATAGCCTCTATAGCCTCTATAGCCTCTATAGCCTCTATAGCCTCTATAGCCTCTATAGCCTCTATAGCCTCTATAGCCTCTATAGCCTCTATAGCCTCTATAGCCTCTATAGCCTCTATAGTCTCTATAGCCTCTATAGCCTCTATAGCCTCTATAGCCTCTATAGCCTCTATAGCCTCTATAGCCTCTATAGCCTCTATAGCCTCTATAGCCTCTATAGCCTCTATATCCTCTATAGCCTCTATAGCCTCTATAGCCTCTATAGCCTCTATAGCCTCTATAGCCTCTATAGCCTCTATAGCCTCTATAGCCTCTATAGCCTCTATAGCCTCTATAGCCTCTATAGCCTCTATAGCCTCTATAGCCTCTATAGCCTCTATAGCCTCTATAGCCTCTATAGCCTCTATAGCCTCTATAGCCTCTATAGCCTCTATAGCCTCTATAGCCTCTATAGCCTCTATAGCCTCTATAGCCTATATAGCCTCTATAGCCTCTATAGCCTCTATAGCCTCTATAGCCTCTATAGCCTCTATAGCCTCTATAGCCTCTATAGCCTCTATAGCCTCTATAGCCTCTATAGACGCCTCTATAGCCTCTATAGCCTCTATAGCCTCTATAGCCTCTATAGCCTCTATAGCCTCTATAGCCTCTAGAGACGCCTCTATAGCCTCTATAGCCTCTATAGCCTCTATAGCCTCTATAGCCTCTATAGCCTCTATAGCCTCTATAGCCTCTATAGCCTCTATAGCCTCTATAGCCTCTATAGCCTCTATAGCCTCTATAGCCTCTATAGCCTCTATAGCCTCTATAGCCTCTATAGCCTCTATAGCCTCTATAGCCTCTATAGCCTCTATAGCCTCTATAGCCTCTATAGCCTCTATAGCCTCTATAGCCTCTATAGCCTCTATAGCCTCTATAGCCTCTATAGCCTCTATAGCCTCTATAGCCTCTATAGCCTCTATAGCCTCTATAGCCTCTATAGCCTCTATAGCCTCTATAGCCTCTATAGCCTCTATAGCCTCTATAGCCTCTATAGCCTCTATAGCCTCTATAGCCTCTATAGCCTCTATAGCCTCTATAGCCTATATAGCCTCTATAGCCTCTATAGCCTCTATAGCCTCTATAGCCTCTATAGCCTCTATAGCCTCTATAGCCTCTATAGCCTCTATAGCCTCTATAGTCTCTATAGCCTCTATAGCCTCTATAGCCTCTATAGCCTCTATAGCCTCTATAGCCTCTATAGCCTCTATAGCCTCTATAGACGCCTCTATAGCCTCTATAGCCTCTATAGCCTATATAGCCTATATAGCCTCTATAGCCTCTATAGCCTCTATAGCCTCTATAGCCTCTATAGCCTCTATAGACGCCTCTATAGCCTCTATAGCCTCTATAGCCTCTATAGCCTCTATAGCCTCTATAGCCTCTATAGCCTCTAGAGACGCCTCTATAGCCTCTATAGCCTCTATAGCCTCTATAGCCTCTATAGCCTCTATAGCCTCTATAGCCTCTATAGCCTCTATAGCCTCTATAGCCTCTATAGCCTCTATAGCCTCTATAGCCTCTATAGCCTCTATAGCCTCTATAGCCTCTATAGCCTCTATAGCCTCTATAGCCTCTATAGCCTCTATAGCCTCTATAGCCTCTATAGCCTCTATAGCCTCTATAGCCTCTATAGCCTCTATAGCCTCTATAGCCTCTATAGCCTCTATAGCCTCTATAGCCTCTATAGCCTCTATAGCCTCTATAGCCTCTATAGCCTCTATAGCCTCTATAGCCTCTATAGCCTCTATAGCCTCTATAGCCTCTATAGCCTCTATAGCCTCTATAGCCTCTATAGCCTCTATAGCCTATATAGCCTCTATAGCCTCTATAGCCTCTATAGCCTCTATAGCCTCTATAGCCTCTATAGCCTCTATAGCCTCTATAGCCTCTATAGCCTCTATAGCCTCTATAGCCTCTATAGCCTCTATAGCCTCTATAGCCTCTATAGCCTCTATAGCCTCTATAGCCTCTATAGCCTCTATAGCCTCTATAGCCTCTATAGTCTCTATAGCCTCTATAGCCTCTATAGTCTCTATAGCCTCTATAGCCTCTATAGCCTCTATAGCCTCTATAGCCTCTATAGCCTCTATAGCCTCTATAGTCTCTATAGCCTCTATAGCCTCTATAGCCTCTATAGCCTCTATAGCCTCTATAGCCTCTATAGCCTCTATAGCCTCTATAGCCTCTATAGCCTCTATAGCCTCTATAGCCTCTATAGCCTCTATAGCCTCTATAGCCTCTATAGCCTATATAGCCTCTATAGCCTCTATAGCCTCTATAGCCTCTATAGCCTCTATAGCCTCTATAGCCTCTATAGCCTCTATAGCCTCTATAGCCTCTATAGCCTCTATAGCCTCTATAGCCTCTATAGCCTCTATAGCCTCTATAGCCTCTATAGCCTCTATAGCCTCTATAGACGTCTCTATAGCCTCTATAGCCTCTATAGCCTCTATAGCCTCTATAGCCTCTATAGCCTATATAGCCTCTATAGCCTCTATAGCCTCTATAGCCTCTATAGCCTCTATAGCCTCTATAGCCTCTATAGCCTCTATAGCCTCTATAGCCTCTATAGCCTCTATAGCCTCTATAGCCTCTATAGCCTCTATAGCCTCTATAGCCTCTATAGCCTCTATAGCCTCTATAGCCTCTATAGCCTCTATAGCCTCTATAGCCTCTATAGCCTCTATAGCCTCTATAGCCTCTATAGCCTCTATAGCCTCTATAGCCTCTATAGCCTCTATAGCCTCTATAGCCTCTATAGCCTCTATAGCCTCTATAGCCTCTATAGCCTATATAGCCTCTATAGCCTCTATAGCCTCTATAGCCTCTATAGCCTCTATAGCCTCTATAGCCTCTATAGCCTCTATAGCCTCTATAGCCTCTATAGCCTCTATAGCCTCTATAGCCTCTATAGCCTCTATAGCCTCTATAGCCTCTATAGCCTCTATAGCCTCTATAGCCTCTATAGCCTCTATAGCCTCTATAGCCTCTATAGCCTCTATAGCCTCTATAGCCTCTATAGCCTCTATAGCCTCTATAGCCTCTATAGCCTCTATAGCCTCTATAGCCTCTATAGCCTCTATAGCCTCTATAGCCTCTATAGCCTCTATAGCCTCTATAGCCTCTATAGCCTCTATAGCCTCTATATCCTCTATAGCCTCTATAGCCTCTATAGCCTCTATAGCCTCTATAGCCTCTATAGCCTCTATAGCCTCTATAGCCTCTATAGCCTCTATAGACGCCTCTATAGCCTCTACAGCCTCTATAGCCTCTATAGCCTCTATAGCCTCTATAGCCTCTATAGCCTCTATAGCCTCTATAGCCTCTATAGCCTCTATAGCCTCTATAGCCTCTATAGCCTCTATAGCCTCTATAGCCTCTATAGCCTCTATAGCCTCTATAGCCTCTATAGCCTCTATAGCCTCTATGGCCTCTATAGCCTCTATAGCCTCTATAGCCTCTATAGCCTCTATAGCCTCTATAGCCTCTATAGCCTCTATAGCCTCTATAGCCTCTATAGCCTCTATAGCCTCTATAGCCTCTATAGCCTCTATAGACGCCTCTATAGCCTCTATAGCCTCTATAGCCTCTATAGCCTCTATAGCCTCTATAGCCTCTATAGCCTCTATAGCCTCTATAGCCTCTATAGCCTCTATAGCCTCTATAGCCTCTATAGCCTCTATAGCCTCTATAGCCTCTATAGCCTCTATAGCCTCTATAGCCTCTATAGCCTCTATAGCCTCTATAGCCTCTATAGCCTCTATAGCCTCTATAGCCTCTATAGCCTCTATAGCCTCTATAGCCTCTATAGACGCCTCTATAGCCCCTATAGCCTCTATAGCCTCTATAGCCTCTATAGCCTCTATAGCCTCTATAGCCTCTATAGCCTCTATAGACGCCTCTATAGCCTCTATAGCCTCTATAGCCTCTATAGCCTCTATAGCCTCTATAGCCTCTATAGCCTCTATAGCCTCTATAGCCTCTATAGCCTCTATAGCCTCTATAGCCTCTATAGCCTCTATAGCCTATATAGCCTCTATAGCCTCTATAGCCTCTATAGCCTCTATAGCCTCTATAGCCTATATAGCCTCTATAGCCTCTATAGCCTCTATAGCCTCTATAGCCTCTATAGCCTCTATAGCCTCTATAGCCTCTATAGCCTCTATAGCCTCTATAGCCTCTATAGCCTCTATAGCCTCTATAGCCTCTATAGCCTCTATAGCCTCTATAGCCTCTATAGCCTCTATAGACGTCTCTATAGCCTATATAGCCTCTATAGCCTCTATAGCCTCTATAGCCTCTATAGCCTCTATAGCCTCTATAGCCTCTATAGCCTCTATAGCCTCTATAGCCTCTATAGCCTCTATAGCCTCTATAGCCTCTATAGCCTCTATAGCCTCTATAGCCTCTATAGCCTCTATAGCCTCTATAGCCTCTATAGCCTCTATAGCCTCTATAGCCTCTATAGCCTCTATAGCCTCTATAGCCTCTATAGCCTCTATATCCTCTATAGCCTCTATAGCCTCTAGAGCCTCTATAGCCTCTATAGCCTCTATAGCCTCTATAGCCTCTATAGACGCCTCTATAGCCTCTATAGCCTCTATAGCCTCTATAGCCTCTATAGCCTCTATAGCCTCTATAGCCTCTATAGCCTCTATAGCCTCTATAGCCTCTATAGCCTCTATAGCCTCTATAGCCTCTATAGCCTCTATAGCCTCTATAGACGTCTCTATAGCCTCTATAGCCTCTATAGCCTCTATAGCCTCTATAGCCTCTATAGCCTCTATAGCCTCTATAGCCTCTATAGCCTCTAGAGACGCCTCTATAGCCTCTATAGAGGCTGCAGGTAGCTGGTTGTCGTAGCAAAAAACGAGTGAGCAATTTTGGGAAATATGTATATATATGCCGGTATATCGATTACAGTTCGACTTTTGTGCCTAGATATTAGGCGCCGGAGCCGGTATACGAGTGCCGGTGTATCGAAAATTATTATCATTGAAGAGATATATCTCTCCTATAGGAAATAAATCGGTCATTCAGAGATGTGCCGGTATAACGCGTTTGCCGGTGTATCGAGAGCCGGTATATCGAGAGCGCACTGTATATATATATATATATATATATATATACATACACACATATATATATATATATATATATATATATATATATATATATATATATATAACAATAATATACCTATAGTGTATATCTGCAAACCTAGTTATAAACTAGAGCTTGCGAATTCGTAATTACTAATATAAAAACCGGTGATGTATTATGAAATATTAATATTGTATAACATAGATATACCTGCCTGTATACCTGTGGGGGAAATTACCCATACTGCGGCGGGTAGCTAAAACTCGCGGGTGGTTATTTATCTCGATATCTATTGATCCTCGGAAACACTTTAGATATCAAAATTATAGATAATTAAACAATAGTAAGATACATTTAATTTTAATAAATCAATAATCAATAAATTGTGCATTAATGAATGATTTATAGGGTGATCGAATTTATTACGTTTTTCGCCTAAGGGAGAATAATGATTACAAACTAATTAAAGAATATTTATTATATCTTAATATTGAATAACGAAGTTTTACATTTTATCTAATTATATAATGAATGAAGGGTCAACTAAGTAAGGTATGGCCACATATCGGACGTTTTTGGAACCCTGCGAAGTTTAGGAATTCACCGAAAATGGCCTTTTTTACTCTTTTATTAACCCTTCAAATATTCTAATCAAACATTTTATTTTATCTATAAAAGAAGACAGCTATCCTGTAAAGGTAAATACTGTGCATTAAAATATTAAATTATTAAAATTATTCATATTTATTTGACTTATGCTACCCCTTACAACAAACCCGCTAAGTATGGGTACTTCCCCCCACCCCATAAGTAAGCCCCATCACATAAGTCCCCCCACCCTCCTCCGAGTCTGACGCATGCTCACGTCACTATTACAGAGCTATCCTTGCGTTGATCAAGGAGTGTTTGCCCCACCTGAAGATCAGCAACGGAAACGTCGTCAACATCTCGAGTCTGTGCAGCGATCGTGCGGTTAGTGGTGCGCGCGCACCGGAGTGCGGGTGCGAATGGGGGGTAGTGTGCGAGTGTGCGTGTGTGAGGGTTAGTGTGAGAGTGGGAGTTGGGTTGGCGGTGTGCGTGTGCGTGTACGAGGGTTAGAATATTCGTGAGGTTAGTGGATGTACGACGTACAGTGTACACGTTGTCGTGTGAGTGAGTGTGTGAGTGTGTGAGTGTGTGAGTGGGCGCGGGATTGGGCATGCGGACGGTGTCGTCGTCGTCGTGTGCGACTCGCTCTACGTGTGCGCGGGAGAGTGCGGGAGTGTTTACACGCACACATGTAAGCACACATGTGATTTATGACGCTTCTACACACACACACACGCGATAACGCCTACACATCATCGCGCGCATGCTCGTGAACATGCGCTTAGCTATGCGACTGAACATACGCCGCACGTGACGTCGCTTGATAGAATGTTCGCGTGCGTTCAGTGACGACACCGCAGTACTGTTTACGTTGCGCTGCGGTGCGGCGGGGAGGAGGGGGTATTGATTTATAAGCGGAATTGGTTTAAATGTGGATGTGCGACACATTGGTCGTGGGTGACGACGCGCGGTGTGTGTACTTATGTGTGTGCGCACACTGTGTGTGGTGTGTGAGTGTTCGCGGTGTGTGTGGTGCGATTGCGCACATGTGTACATTGTTGCTAATAAGTATTTATTGTAACAGAATAAACAATTAAAAAATATATTATATATATATATACACTAAAAATTAGGGTACAGCGAATTCAATGTATGTAGGGTACAGATATATAAAATATCACAACAATTTACCCTAAATAGGGTACACGATTTTTAAACTCACTATGGTACAATATATATATATATATATATATATATATATATATATATATATATATATATATCTGTAGGGTACATATATGTTAAATATTAGAGTGCATGA
The DNA here is from genome assembly GCA_964019155.1 of Osedax fenrisi. NCBI lineage: Eukaryota > Metazoa > Annelida > Polychaeta > Sabellida > Siboglinidae > Osedax > Osedax fenrisi. The sequence goes on from OZ025239.1 coordinate 26,443,711, forward strand.
CTGTTAAATGCACTAGGGTACACTATATATATTTATTAGGGTACAGCTATGTTAAATATTAGGGTACGTGATTATTATTTTTACATATCATGCAATTCAATTATGCATAACGGTATACCATGGTACATATCATACAACTGCTTTAGGGTACACGGTATCATATAATTAGGGTACAAGCAGCTAAAATTATTTAGGGTATACCCTAAATGTATACAGTTTGGTCATTTGTACTGGTCGAATTTATTCAAATTATACCCTAATTGGGGTACAGCTGCGGGGACACTACTTACACCCTACAAAAGGCACTCGCTGTATACAGTAATTCGCGGTATACCCTAATTTTTAAGCGTGTAGTGTAGGCACAGATTTTGCGAAGCGATACTTCGGAAAATCGTTGGTGTAGGTATGTTGGTATATACTGTTACTTTATAACGTATGAATAGCGTAACCAGCGCATTAACCATCAGTGACGTTCTATGCGGGCTACGGTAAGTGTGGTCATGTGAAATAGGGGCTTGCAAACAAATAGAATAGTTTATCTATACATTAAATCGTAATATATTAAGTTATATACATATATGTATATATATATATATACTTATAGCAAATATATTGCGAAACATCCTTCGAAAAATCTGTGCTTATAGTATATATATATATATATATATATATATACTTATAGATATATATATATATATACTTATAAATTGAATCTCGAATGTTCCGAGCTCGTGTCGCGATAGAAGCTAAGATCCGGGTTACATAACATATAGGTGTAGTAGTAGTGCTGGTAACGCTCGCTAGGGGGTTAGTGTATACGGTAGAGTGTGGTAGAGTAGGAATACCACGCTGAAGGTGACCTCTACAGTGGTGCACGTGGTGGGACTTCTAGAATGTTCCTAGCTAAGTAGTACGGCGCGACCTGGTCTAACGCATCGTCGATAGCTACTAGTGGTTTGTAAAGTATTCTCAGCTTGATAGGTCACGTGTTTTGATCATCAACTGAATAGGAGGAAGGTCACCTACGAAGGTCAACTACACCGATACTATGGGTACTGGTTTACGCTGACTCTAATAGGGTCAATCTATATATAGAGTTATATTCTATAGAATAAAGTCGCATCGTAATCTAAAGTAGGTGTGTGGGTACCTATAATTACATACCTGCGTATGTAACTGTATGTATCCAGGCACCCGTAATCACACGGGTATCCGGGCACCTATGCGTACTTCATAGCGGATTATAATCTATAGATTGTAATCCGAGCAAATAATTAGAAACGAGTTACAATAGGTAATACATACCTAATCAATTCGTGATAATACACGTACACAAGTACACTGTAAATACACAGTGTGTGCGGTAGTGTGCGGTTGACCTACCGCACAGTGTGCGGTAGGTCAACCTATGGTTATAAGTTATAACCTACCGTACGGCGTATGCATTATCACGAATTGTTTATAGTTATAACTTATAATCATGTAATATATGGCGAGCCGTAGAACGCTTAGAACTTATACTGTCTATAGGTACGAAAGCGAACGACTACAGTTGACACGGAAGAAGTTGGATCAGGGAGAAGCGATACCACAACGTAACGGTTTGGTTGTGATACACGGTTTATACAGTAGGATATACACGGTAGAGTATACGGTATACAGTGTGTAATGGGGTGACTAATATAATACACTTGTGTATTCGGTATGGGTATAATAGGCGTGTCATTATTGAAATTAGTAGTCACGTTATATACGGGGTTGTTATGTTCGGAAGGATTAACCCTAAAACAATTGTTATATTCGGAAGGGTTGTTATATTCCGAAGGGTTAACCCTAAAACAATTGTTATATTCGGAAGGGTTGTTATATTCGGAAGGGTTAACCCTAAAACAATTGTTATATTCGGAAGGGTTGTTATATTCGGAAGGGTTAACCCTAAAACAATTGTTATATTCGGAGGGGTCGTTATGTTCGGAAGGGTTAACCCTAAAACAATTGTTATATTCGGAAGGGTTGTTATATTCGGAAGGGTTAACCCTAAAACAATTGTTATATTCGGAAGGGTTGTTATATTCGGAAGGGTTAACCCTAAAACAATTGTTATATTCGGAGGGGTCGTTATGTTCGGAAGGGTTAACCCTAAAACAATTGTTATATTCGGAAGGGTTGTTATATTCGGAAGGGTTAACCCTAAAACAATTGTTATATTCGGAGGGTCGTTATATTCGGAAGGGTTAACCCTAAAACAATTGTTATATTCGGAGGGGTCGTTATGTTCGGAAGGGTTAACCCTAAAACAATTGTTATATTCGGAGGGTTGTTATATTCGGAAGGGTTAACCCTAAAACAATTGTTATATTCGGAGGGTCGTTATGTTCGGAAGGGTTAACCCTAAAACAATTGTTATATTCGGAGGGGTCGTTATATTCGGAAGGGTTAACCCTAAAACAATTGTTATATTCGGAAGGGTTGTTATATTCGGAAGGGTTAACCCTAAAACAATTGTTATATTCGGAAGGGTTGTTATATTCGGAAGGGTTAACCCTAAAACAATTGTTATATTCGGAAGGGTTGTTATATTCGGAAGGGTTAACCCTAAAACAATTGTTATATTCGGAGGGGTCGTTATGTTCGGAAGGGTTAACCCTAAAACAATTGTTATATTCGGAGGGTCGTTATGTTCGGAAGGGTTAACCCTAAAACAATTGTTATATTCGGAAGGGTTGTTATATTCGGAAGGGTTAACCCTAAAACAATTGTTATATTCGGAGGGGTCGTTATGTTCGGAAGGGTTAACCCTAAAACAATTGTTATATTCGGAGGGGTCGTTATGTTCGGAAGGGTTAACCCTAAAACAATTGTTATATTCGGAGGGTCGTTATGTTCGGAAGGGTTAACCCTAAAACAATTGTTATATTCGGAGGGTCGTTATGTTCGGAAGGGTTAACCCTAAAACAATTGTTATATTCGGAGGGGTCGTTATATTCGGAAGGGTTAACCCTAAAACAATTGTTATATTCGGAAGGGTTGTTATATTCGGAAGGGTTAACCCTAAAACAATTGTTATATTCGGAAGGGTTGTTATATTCGGAAGGGTTAACCCTAAAACAATTGTTATATTCGGAAGGGTTGTTATATTCGGAAGGGTTAACCCTAAAACAATTGTTATATTCGGAGGGGTCGTTATGTTCGGAAGGGTTAACCCTAAAACAATTGTTATATTCGGAGGGTCGTTATGTTCGGAAGGGTTAACCCTAAAACAATTGTTATATTCGGAGGGGTCGTTATGTTCGGAAGGGTTAACCCTAAAACAATTGTTATATTCGGAGGGTCGTTATGTTCGGAAGGGTTAACCCTAAAACAATTGTTATATTCGGAGGGGTCGTTATATTCGGAAGGGTTAACCCTAAAACAATTGTTATATTCGGAAGGGTTGTTATATTCGGAAGGGTTAACCCTAAAACAATTGTTATATTCGGAAGGGTTGTTATATTCGGAAGGGTTAACCCTAAAACAATTGTTATATTCGGAAGGGTTGTTATATTCGGAAGGGTTAACCCTAAAACAATTGTTATATTCGGAGGGGTCGTTATGTTCGGAAGGGTTAACCCTAAAACAATTGTTATATTCGGAGGGTCGTTATGTTCGGAAGGGTTAACCCTAAAACAATTGTTATATTCGGAGGGGTCGTTATGTTCGGAAGGGTTAACCCTAAAACAATTGTTATATTCGGAGGGTCGTTATACTGTATGACACCGGCGTGTTGTATATAAATATGGTGGCGTTATACAGGTGGCGCATTTGTTCATTAATTTCACAAATTCAATAGAGCGGAATATCTTTCCGTCGGCAAATATTTTATTACATTATTATCGGCTCAATTTTGTTAATGTTTTTTTTTCGTATTAATCTTAAACCATATTCGAGAAAAGGATCACTCTATAGATCGTGTACTACATAGTACACACGATGGTATAACAATAGCTGCTATTGTACTAAGTTCTCTGTACTAAGTTCATTGTACAAGTACGCCGTACATAGGTATGCCTATACATACCATACAGTGTACACGCGACAGGCCTATAGGCGTATATAGTATACATACTATAGTATGCATACTATAGTATGCACTATAGTATGCACTGTATATAGTGCACAGGGAACAATGTGTAGTACAATATGAAGAGCTCCTATAACCTCTGAGGTTATAGGAGCTCTTGGCATTGTACACGCTGTGTACTATAGTATATATAGTACACATAGTATGTATAGTACAGGCATATATATGCCTGTATCAGACATACGGCGTATGTCTGATACAGGTGCATTAAGTCATACGCGTGCCAGTAGATCTTTAAATATACCAAGCATATATTATATTTTATAAATAGATAACATTGGAATACATTACATTTGAATACAGCACAATACGGCTGTATTTTAAGAACGGTTAGGTTACATTTCTAGGTGTCCGATCATAGCGGAAGACGTCGTCGTACGGGTTGAGCATGTAAATAGATATATTATTATTATTATTATTTATTTTAGTCAGACATAAACAGTCCATAGATAAACAAAACAAAAAAAAATTTAAATACAACTATACAACACATATCTATATATATAAGTATATAATTACAAATAATATATAGTTAAAAAAACAATGATGTACACCATGTTTTAAATATTGACGACGGGCGAGAAACATTATATAAATATATCATTTTAATAATAGAATTGTCAGATAATTTAACACGATTATATAGTGAGTAATACGACTTACGTAATTTTATAATAATATTATCGACATTATCATATAGGTACATTTCGGATGCACTGCATCTAGGTTTATAGCCAAGGGATATGCGATATGCATTATTATATGCTACTTGAATTTTTTTAAAGTAAGCATTATCTGTATCCCATAGACTACAAAGATACATATTAGAGCAGAATGTTTTAAAAAGCAATATACATACATATTTCGAGCAGTTTCTAAATCTATTAGATAGAGAATAGCTAGTTGTGTAAAGACGTTTAATATTACAGTTTATATCCATCTCATCAGATAAATTATCAGAAATCCAGTGTCCAAGATACTTATAAGCTTTTACTACTCTCAAGCATGTATTTCCAATACGTAGCTTAATTGGATTATGATGAGATTTGTTATAATAAATTGGTAGGATAACAGATTTTTCAATATTATATGTTATTTTATTACTATTTGCAAACTTCTGACAACAATCAATCAACAGCTGCAAACCAGATAGCGAGGGTGAGAATAAGGTTGTGTCATCCGCATAACACAAATTATTTATTATATTTCCATTAATACAATACCCAGTTTTAATAGAGTTCAGATTACCTATCATTGGATCAGTATAAATATTATATAGTAAAGGTGATAATATCCCACCTTGACGCACTCCATTAGCAACACTAAACGTATCAGAATTATAGCTTCCCCATTTAATATATATACGCTGATTTCGATACCAATAATTTAGAAAATTAATTAAGTATATAGGAACATTTGTATTCCTTAATCTTTCGAATAGTATATTGTGACTTATATTATCAAATGCTTTGGATGCATCTAAAAATGCAACAAACATATTTGTGTTGTTATTTTTATAATCATTGATCAACTGTTTTAGGGAAAAGACACACATTTCCGTGCCAAGCTTTGCTTTAAAACCAAATTGATTATCATGAGTAGATAATAGTTTATATATTCTATTGTAAATTACTTTCTCAATTATCTTACAAATTACATTAGAGATACATATGGGCCTATAATTCGCTGAATCAGTAGTTCTTTTGTTTTTATTTTTAATAATGGGTAAAATATATGATTCAATTAACTTACTCGGGAAATAAGAATTTAGAAGCATGTTATTGATTAGTAATACTAGTGTATCTATAATAGTATTATCTGCATAATTAATGTGTTCAACTGATAATCCATCAGGACCCACATTTTTACCTTTTTTAATAGTCTTAATAATAGATGATATTTCATTTCTATCTGTATAAACTATTTCATTAATATCCACTATTTGGTAGGGGTAATGACCATCTTTGCATCTATTGAAAATGCAACTATAATGATTGAACCAGAATTTTACAATATCAGATAAGCCATGTACATTATCAATATTATTTTGTATTGATAAGTTTTTTTTTAATTTACTAGATACAATTTTCCAAAATGAATTACGATCATTTATTAATTTGAATGCAACATCATTCGCTTTTATTCGGCTATAATAAGCTTTACTTGTGCGTAACTCATATTTGAACTTTCTCCTCGACATAACCATGTTATCATAAACTATACCATAACGGGGATTATTTACTGATCTCCATATTAAATAATGTGATCTAGCAATCGAATGATACTTTTTTACGTCACTAGTCCATTCTGACCGAAGATTTTTGAAATTAGTTTTAAGTTTAATATGTAATACATCAGATTCACTTAAAAGTATACTTAATAGTGTATTGTATACTGATTCTGAAAAATTAACATTATTATTACTATTAATTGAAGTAATTAATCTATTGAGTCTAAATTTTGTATTCTGTTTGTATAATAATATTTGCTTTTTATTTAGATTATTCCATTTTATTCTCTTATTCACTTTAGAGTCATTTGAAACTACTAAATGTGTATTATCTTGTCTTACAGTTATTAATAACGGATGATGATCCGAGAGTATAAAAGAATAATCAATAGTAATGTCAATTAAAGAAATATGCATATCATTTGTTGAGATAACATGGTCTAGCCAAGAAAAAGAATTCCAAGCAGAGCTTACGCAGGTATAACTATTAGGCTCAAGAAGCAAACTATCAGATATAATCAAATTTTTTTCATCACAGTACTTTATTAAATTATTACTATATAAAGATTTTAAATTCAAAATATTAGAATTTAAATCACCAATTATACAATAATTGCTAGTATTAAGACAATCACAATATAAAAAAAGTTGTATCAATTGATTATTAAATTTATCTACATTATTAGGACATTCATAAGGCATATAAACATTAATTATATAGAAATTAAACATTTTAATACAAATTAGCCAATCATAATCTGATTTTATAATTGAGACATATCTATCAATATTCTTATTCCACATAAACCCAACCCCACCAAACGGTCTACCTATTCTCAATTGAGAGTTGTCAAAAGCTGCATTACCATAACCACAAAACATATCACTTATAGTATTGAACAATAGGCATTCTTCAGTAGAAAGCCAATGTTCTTGGAAACAGAATAAATCTACATTATTATAAAAATCTAATATTTCATCTATTTTATTTTTTATGCCATTACAATTTAAAGACATTAACTTAAGCTTATTATTTAGATTCATTGATTTAATGTAGATGCAGATGCATTACTTGCATATGAACTATTATTAGTAGCATTATTATTATTTCTAATAAAAAATCTCTTTATAATAATTCCTTTTGGCCATCTATTACCATCATAAGCATCTTGGACACTATCAATCATCAAACTCACCTTAAAAGATGATACAAATTTTTGTCTAGTATTAATATTTTCCACCTGACAATCATTATCGGAAATTTTAAATTCATTACATATATAAGTTTTTAAAACATCTGTTGTTACATCAATATTAATACGCGATAAGAATAAATGACAACGCCTACCAGGAGTTTTTCCTAATGCTTCAGACGACCCCTTCCCGACGTAGATATCTTGCTTTTTTCGTGTAGTACTCAGTGAAGATCGATCCTTATCTTTCTTTGGTTTCTTAGGATTCACCAGTCTAAATCCATCATCAGAAGTCTTAGAATTTACGATTGATGCATAGGTCAAGTTATTATTCAGATCATTATTCACAGTAGGATTGACTTGTTTATCTGAGGATATATTATCAGATGTATTATCCAATAAATTATTAATCTGTACGTGATTTACTGAAGATTTATCGAGCAGTGGTGCAATTGATTCATTAATTAGGTTAATATTATTTCGCAACATAATTATAGCTGAATGTATTGCAGCCATATTTGTATTCTGATCACCAATTGGCGGTAATCTCCTAATATCAGATGCAACAAATAATGGTATGGATGGAGAATTGAACTCATCAATCAGATCAAGGATAGCTACGAGATCTTTAGAGATCTTTTCAGCTAGGTTCGGCGCTTTACGCTTAACATTGAGCCTAGATTCACTAGTTTCCATTAACTTTACAATGTAATCTATATCTGTAATACACTTTTTTGCATTTAAAAGTTCATCAGTTGTGAAAAATCCAGATAATACCATTTGAATGGAATCTCTATTCATCGTTTCTCTTGCATTTACACAGAAGCACAATACTTCATTTACTATAATTAATCTATTAGCCATAATTTACTTCGTACTTTATAACTGAATTAGAGAGAAAATATATATATTTATATATATATATATATATATATATATATTAGTAGTATAATACATATATTTATCAATGCATATCAGTATAATGCTAATCAAATTATATACAATATAAAATTGCGTGCGTGCAATTATATATATATATATATATATATATATATATATTGTAGTTAATTTTGAGGGTTATTTGGTTTAAATGGTATAGTTTTGTTCTGCATTATATCCCAAAGTGATCCTATAAAGTGTTCCTAAAAACTCAACTCGTCATTTTTCGCGATTATTTACATTACAACCCGTCGGTTATGATCGTGTACCATATTTTATAATATAAAGCTTCATCAGAAAGTTACTAATGAAAGTTACTATTTAAGGCACGCGAGAACGTGTTAGCTGCGCATGTCTAGTGCTAACCACACACCGCACAATCACCTCACGCACACCGCACACCACCAGCTCCCCAAGAACGTACTGTACTGCATGAGTAAAGCCGCCCTAGACAACATGACGAGATGCCTGGCTCTAGGTTAGAATTGTTACCCTGTTTACCATAGTTACCGTGTTACCATAGTTACCATAGTTACCGTGTTTACCGTAGTCAATATAATCAACATATATGTACCTATAGGTACCGAATACTATCCGCACACACATATTAATAGTATGTAGGGGAGAGTGCTCTAATATCGACATGCGCGTAATATCGACAGTCTAGAGATCTCCTAAAATATATTCCAATCAAAAAATAATTAATGTATGAAATGTTAATCAATATAATTCTAATTCATATAGGTATACATTTTTTTTAATATTTATATTTTTTTAATTATATATAACAAAGTGATTTTTTTGTTACAAATCAAACAACTAAATTTATGAAATGTTGAAATACAATATCGATTCTCAATCATTTAAAAATGTAGGTATTTTTAATATTTAAAATAAATCTTATAGAACTAATTATATTTTACAATGTACCGAAAATATTTTGAATTTTTCATAATATTTTACAAAGTTATAAATTTTTACTTAAGCATTATACATTTTCACCCTAATTGCACATAATATCGACACCCCTATTATCTCAGAGTTAAACAAACTAAATTACATTTTAAAATAGCTATTATATGCATATAGGTATACCTACCTACTTAATACTTATAAATAAAATTTGGAAATATTTAATTGAGAAATAATAAAGTTATGGTGATTTATTGTTAGGATGTCGGTATTCGAATACTCTCCCCTTATAGTAATATACAGTTAGGATGCCAGTCAAATCTAAAGCATCGCTGCAGTCTCGGTTAACTATAGGTAACTATATCAAGTTTCAACTCGGCTCGTTTGGCTAGAGTTTCGGCTCGGCTCGTTTGGCTAGAGTTTCGGCTCAGTCTCGTTTTTTTCTCGAAAATGAAAGTCAATAACCAAAAGTATGGGCTCGGCACTAAAAGCTCTGAATCATCAGTACATCACCAATACACATTTATTAGTTGACAGTTTATGCGTTTACACTATTACGACTTAGGCGACTATTGATGACGTCACTGTTGACGAGAAAGTTACGTAACAGTGTTACGACTTAGGCGACTATTGATGACGTCACTGTTGAAGAGAAAGTTACGTAACAGTGTTACGACTTAGGCGACTATTGATGACGTCACTGTTGACGAGAAAGTTACGTAACAGTGTTACATCATAGCTGTGTAATACGGTAATACGGTAATAAGCATATTTATGTTATGCTCTATATACATATATCTGTGTATATACATATATATATATATATATATATATGGAATATTTATGTATATGGAAAATTAAGATACATCATTTTACAGATCTTGCAAAATATCGAATAAGAATTAATTCCGTGAAGTTAGTATAGCCTATAGGCTAGTATATATACTGTATATATATATATATATATATATATATATATATATATATATATATATATATATATATATATACAGTATATATATATATATACGTATGCATATACCTATATTCAGTATACTGTATAGGTATAGTATAATATTATACGTAGTATTACAGTAATTGTTATAACACAATAGTGCGCTACTAATACATTACGTAATACCTTCATTGCCTATCGATTACGCACGATATATGACTCATAATGTATGAGTCATAATGAGTGATTGGCTACGATACGTCACTATAGCACACAACACACGACACACAATGTTATATTGTAATCACTGATAGATATACATTATGTACATTGTATACATTGTGTACCTTGTAAACATTTTTTACATTGTGTACATTGTGTACATTTTGTACCTTGTGTACATTGTGTGACTTGTATACCTTGTATACATTTTTTACATTGTGTACATTTTGTATCTTGTATAGTATACAATGTATACATTGTGCACATTGTATACCTAGTGCACATTGTGTACATTGTACAATGTACATCCATCCTAAGTATCTAGTATGATATTACAATAAAAAAGAAAGCACAGATAATGCAATAAAAAAAAGTGTATTGAAAAAATAACAAATAATGTAATTAAACAAACATGAATGACAATTTATTGATTTTTGATATTTTTTTTAAATATGATAAATAAACAGATTTGATTATTTCATTATCTAATGAATTAAATATAGTAACTGATTTATTATAATAAATCATTGATTAGGTACATTTGTAATGTTATTATAATAATGTTGTTGTTTCACATTTGTTAACTCTAACCTCCCTGCTTTAACTATATAGTTCTATAGTTATTGTACATTTTAAGGAGATACAATTATATCTCTACATATATGTATATATATATGTATAATAATATATTTCTATTTACATATATACTAATTATTTGTAATTAAAAAATTATAGTTTAATATAAAATATATTTTCAATAAGTTCAATCGATTCTAATTTAAAATATTTTAATCTCACTGTATATGATTTATAATTAATATGTGGTGAATTTGTATATCTTACACATCTTGTAATAAGTGTATGGCATGTGTAAACATCATTATTTTTTTTTCATTTATTACTTATTATTAAAGTATTGTTTCATGTAATTTTGTGTGTTTTTAACACTCAATAAACTATATATCTACATCTTCTAGTAAACAATAGCTGCCCTATTTCAATTTGGTCTACGAGACAATGATATTTACTAACTTTTGAAAAAGATACCACATTATGGATGCATAATATCCCTTGCATAATCTAACAATTGTGTACAATAAAAATTGAATAATGGCCCTGGGGATTCTGTAGTAATGGATCTAAATTTTGAATTCAACGAAATATACGCTTTTTTATAAATATGTCAATTAAATAAAAGGCTATTCTCAAATATTATTCTTATATATATATAATCTTTTTCAATTTCGCTATTATTTATAATATATTTAGACGCATCTAAACCATCGATATAATGAAAGTTTCTTTATATCGATGATCTAAACATGCACGGAGTAAGCTTTCCTAAATTCATAACTGCGTACAGCCATGGCCTCCGAAAACATCGAAGATAAAGTAGGCCATGGTACAGCACTGATGAAGTGGTTAATTGCTATAAGAACATTGTGAACATACTTCAAAGTGATCTCACAAAATAGATATCTCATTCTCATATGAGGTAGGCATTTCCTATAGAGAAACTATGTTTTAGTATAATGCAAATGAATTACTGTAAATGTAGGAAGAACATACACTAGGGATGTCACTAATTTTTAGTTCAAATAAAATTGAACATATTTTTTGTGAAAATCAAGGATTTTACAATAGATATAATAATTTTACAATAATATCTAGACATTCTTATTTATTGAAACAGGTTATTTTATATTTAGCAGATATTAAATTGGTGAATGATTTTATTATTCTATTAGATATACGTTATGATTTTAGTTAATAAAAGTATTTTTATAAGGAACAAGCTTTCAAAAAAACAATATATAAATATTCTTACGAGTTTGAATTATTAATTTCATTATAGTTGTTAATTATAGATATATATTACATTATTTTAAACTTTATTCTATCTACCATGTTTAGAAAAAATAACAATTTCTAATATTATACCAAAAATTTGTAGATATTATTTATTTTAATTTTTAATATTTATATTCAAATACTAACTTTCTTATGATAATAATTGCACATTTCAAATGATATATTTAATTGCCAACATATTTTTTAATATTGATTATATCAAAGTTAATATCTTTTGATAATTATAATTAGGGGTATGTATATAACCTATGTATGATATTTTATAACTACCCTTTTATATAATATATGTAATTGCCATTTTGTAGTACAGAATTCATCATGTTAATATTTAAAATATTTTTCTAATTATCGAATTCTCATAATTATGTTGATTTTCCCTTTATAAAAAAATATTTATTTTTTGATAAATTATTAGATTAAATAGAAAATTGTTAGAAATAAATGGTTAACTATTCTACAAATACATCTGCAGATGTTATTGATATTGGCGTATAGTTATTTTATGTCTGAATTTGTCCAGTTCAACTGAATTCCATCATATAACATTTATTAATCTAATACGTATGTATTATTCTATACCATATTAGTACAAACATGTCTATCAAACAACTCATATATATGGAAAACAACAACAGAAAATAGGCATATTATTTTGAAGCCCTTTAGAAGAAAACATATAAATATTATTATAATTAACAGGAAAAAAAAATTATTATTAAAATTCTTCTAATAAATATTATAATAAATAATAATTATTATTACTATTATTATTATTATATATTGGTTTATTATTGTTCTATCACTTGACAAACATTAATTTTTAAAACTACAAAAAATAATCAAATATTTTACTTAATTTTCATGTATACAAATTAACAAATTAAATTATTAAACCTATTTTAAAATATAAGAAATTATGTAATAGATTATGACGTTTAGCAATCTAATTACTCGATCAACTATTTACCTAGCTGAGTATTTGCATAAAGTTCTTACTGAGTTATTAAATATAGGTTAACCATACAACGCATGCATAGCTACCACATACCTACCATGATCTGACAAATAAAATCTACATCCCAACACTAATTAGTGTAATAATAAGAGACTTTTCTGATCAAACATCGTAAGTCTGACAATAAATAGGGTGTTGAATAAGTTCTGATCATTTTATAGATTTCATCTTTTTACGTAAATATTATAAGAATTTCGCCCTAAAATCTAAACATAAATATTAGCGTAATGAAATTGCTAATCATTCTAGTAAGTAAAGCATTCTATAATGAATACTGACAGCTATTTACTTTGTAAATAAAATACTAATAAGTAACCAAGTATACAATATACAAAATAATATACGTTGTCATAATTTGTTGATTTCTATAACGTATGTTATCGTTAGCAAATATTTATACTTTCGACTATGTACTTGCTTAAATAAATTATTAATCAATAATTCAATCAGAGAAGTCTAATAAACAAATCAATACTGGTTACTAATACTTATTAATCATGTAAATATACTAAATTCCGGTTATCTTCTTACAACTATTAAAGATAAATTAAATTCTCATCTTTCCTATTCTTTGATATGTCAGCAACGGTTGTAGTCAGAATCTTATAACTGAAATATAATAAACATATACATTAGCATACATCCCTTATCTTTTAATAATGACATTCTAAATATGTTCTATAATACCCGTAACTCAATGCATTCTTATATATTCCCGATGTTATAAAAAGACAATTATTTTTCCTATTATTGAAAATCTGACCTGGCTACATTAGCAATTCACTTCTGACCTGTAGTACCAATAATAGCATTAGTGACCTCATTTAGTTTAGTTTAAGGTAAGGGTTCTAGAACAGTGGTGCCAAATCTTTTCACCAGACACTTTTTTTTGATAATTCTTAAATTAAAAATATATCATGATCCAATAACAAAGTTAATTTTGTTATTATTATACTTTAATTATAAATGAATAATATAAACTATAATATATATATATATGTATATTAAAACATGACCCACAAAACAACCTAATGACCCAAGGTAGGGTCATGACCCATAGGTTGGGAGCCACTGATCTATAGGAATGTTTGTTTAGGTCGCGTAGATTATTTGTTAGAATATATTCACTTAGTTGTTTACATATTCTTGTCTATCGATTACTTTATAATATATATAATAATAATAATAATAATATTTATTAGAAGAATTTTAATAATTTTTTTTTTCTGTTGAAATATAATAATATTTATATAATATTTTCTTCTAAAGGCCTTCAAAATAATATAACATATATATTTAGTATAAAAAGTTTGTTAATGATGATCACATCGCATTAATCGACCTAATTCAATGCGATCCTATTGGTGCTTCCCTAAAGCTAGCTACTCTCCCTACATTACCATGTAGCCGTAAAGTAGGAGTTATTCTACGATACAAGACGTGTTGCAACACACACCTAGCTATAGTAGCTGTATCGTGTACCTCCTACTATGAAGTGTTCACTACTTAGTGTTGGGTCGTAAAGTTTATATTTTTACGATGTTTAAATTAGTATCAATCAATCTTCATCATCATCACCATCATCATCGTCAACATCACCATCATCATCACCATCACCACCACCACCATCATCAACACCATCATCAACATAGTGATGATGATACAGCAGTAGGCATCACACCTACCGTTCATATTTAATTGACGTAAAACTTCTGCAACGGTATAATAACTTGTTTATCTTGTATTTCAAGTACCCGCCACAACACATAGTTCACACTGCATCAACCACACATACACTGTATGCATATAATATATATATATATATATATATATACTATGTGTATAATATGTGTGTCGAACGCATTATAAGTATTAGTGATTAATTATTTAACATGTCATCGTATAAGTCTATTTTATATAATCAATATTTGTTTACTATTAAATATATATATATATATATATATATTATATATATATATATATATATATATATAGGATATAACCTATATACACATATATATATATATATTATTAAAATGGCAAAATGAGCGAATGATTAATTAACCGCGTGACTAATTCATAATCTCCCCTAATTAAACGCCGACAGCCCGGCGGTAGTGGACACTCAGTTCTTGTACAACTCTGGGTGTTGCAGCGCTTCAGAAAACCAACAGGTTTCGCACTCGCGGCGGCAGCGGAGGTGGAGGAGGAGGCGTTAAACAAACACACACGTACGCGCGCGTCATTATATAATAGAATATAAAAAATAGCATTAATAAAGATTCGCGCGCGCGCGCACTCTCTCGCGCGTGTTTTTTAAGCACTATATTTTGATGTGTCTTCGGTTGTTGTATCGCATCAATAATACATAGTAGTAATTATCTTACTGGTCACGACCGCCCCGCTGTACACAGTGCACACGTATCATCTCATCACTCTCGCAAGTGTGTGTGTATATACACTGGGTACGCGAATGTATACGATATGTAAATAAATGTATACGATGTGTACATAAATGTATACAATGAGTACGCGTACACGCGTTGACATCTAGCTGTGAATGTCTACTAGGGGTTAAAGTTTAACTTATGAAAGTATTGTATACTATTATATCAAAATGTATACCTGTATAACCTAGTATAGATAAACCCATGTAAATCTAAAATTGCTAAACAACCTGTATAACACATAATAGTTAAACCATGTATAAGCTAGTATATTTTAGACATGTATAACATAGAATAGTTAAAACTCTATATAACCCAAGTTACGCTGTAAACTCATAATAGTTAAACCATGTATAAGCTAGTATATTTTAGACATGTATAACATAGAATAGTTAAAACTCTATATAACCCAAGTTACCCTGTAAACCCATAATAGCTCAACCCTGTATAAGCTAAGCTACGTATAACCTAGTATAGCTAAGCTCTGTATAAGTTAGTATAGCTAAACCCTGTCTTAATAAGCTAGTATCATTAACTCGTACACGCTATGCAGGTAATAACGACAACACACTTACTAATTAGGGCGTTACCTCAGGCTAACAAAGTACTACGGCGGCTCGCATAAATCACGTATGAAATAGGCCACAGTCAATGTTACAACGCAGCACTAACTTCCTTAGTTTTTATAGCGGCCCGCGCAGTTATTTATAGGTTTACATCATCATCATCGCAGCAGGCAGCGTAGGCTAGGGTAGGGTAGTCTAGGGTAGAGCCGGTGTGTACGCTAGGGGCGAGCTACGATTCGGGGTACTAGCTACTCGAGCCGTATACTAGCGATACAGATAACTGGGTCAACACACGCGTACACATGGTGGGGAGTATTAATCGTACACGAAGTAATGAGCTATTGTTTAGGGTAGTGTTAAATAGTCGTAATCGAATGGCGAGTTATTTTAACATTTATAATTTATATTTTATAAACGCGTCTCACCCAAGATATGTACCCATTTATAGATGTATTTTCGTATGACTTTTTGTATAGATTTTAGAATATCCCATACGAAATGGTCACACTAGGCGACGGTGTTTATTAAAATCAGCACAGAGGTCACTGTAGTCCTAATGGCAGAGGTCACTACTTCTACATACACCTACAGTTCATGCAAACCACACACAATCAACACCTAATGGGGCGAAACTGTAGACCCCGAGAGGTTGCTCAAGGGGTGTTGTTCCTGGCGTCGGATAAGAGAGCATCCTTCTGTACCGGAACGTTCCTGGCGGTCAACGGAGGCTGGGACATAGCGCCGCCTGCTTATCAGAATGAACCGGATGTGGTCGTCTAACGATGTCACAGGCGATTGTTGTTCTTTATGTAATGGTAACTTTGAATTGTGTGCTTTGTACTTGCAATATATACGAGTGAAACGGTCGACTTTTTCAATGATTTATTATTAAATAGATATTTATTCGTAAATTAAATTGCACCCCATTTCGTAATGCAATACGTTAAAATCATCCAATATATACATTCAATGCGGTGAATATATAACAAGAAATCACTAAATGTCTTAAACTTGCTGTCGATTACGTTACATACGTACAGACATCTTATCAACAATGTGTTTTTAAACATATTACATATGCAGTTAACTATTGTTTACGATGTTATAATTATGAATAATTAATGTATCGCACGAATACATCATGCTTAATAAGCACGTGACATATGTCCTTAACTGCTAGACTATTCGTCTACCTGGCGAAACTGAAACACTACAAACTTCAATCAGTAATGTTCACCAGACAATAAATGCTATATTTACACTATATTTGCGTTATGTGCATTATAAGATAGGTAATACTATTGTTATAAAGTTTATTGTCATAGAAAAGCTATATTTATAAGTAAATAACATCACTAATTATATTTGCAAGTTATACATGTGTGTAGCACAATAACACAACGATATGTTTATAAAGTTTATTATTATAGAAATGCACATGAATTAAGCGAGCATAATCATTGTAAGGCTTAGGAAAGGGTCACAGTTCTGAATAGTTGTGTGGCTGTGATGAATAGTAGTAGTAGTAGTAGTAGTAGTAGTAGTAGTAGTAGTAGTAGTAGTGCATGATCGGTATGCATCCATGCATGCACACAGATGTGCCTGTGATGTATACTAGAGCATCTTATTATTAGAATTCTGATGACATGAGGAATAAGAGGGTGGTAGTAGTAGTAGTAGTTGTAGTAGTAGTAGTAGTAGTCATAATATGTATGAAATAAGTTATAAATCTGGTAATTCAGGATATAATAGAATTATATATATACATTGATATATATATATATACACATATATATATATATATATTAATTAATAATAATAATGATAATAATAATGATAATAATGATAATAATAATAGGGTGTAATAGGATACTTTATGTACAATTGATTCTATGGTGTTTGGAGATCAGCAGACATTATTCGACACGTTTAACCTTGATGGCTGGGGTCACATTGTAATAAACGTACAATAGAAGGATCACTCTTGGCCCCTTCTATGAATTCACTAATTGATAGTTTACCTACAATCAGGGAAACATCAGCTGTAGTATAGTCATACACACACTCAAATAGATTAATCGTAATAACCATACTGTTGATTAATAATAAGTAATAATAATTAATAATAATATAACCCATATAATATATGGAATATAACTATATGCATTAGGAACACTACCGCAATCTAGGGCTATTTATTCTCTTCGAGTGTGAATAAGAAAAGTTATAATTATTACCTCATTTATATCAAGTAGTTTTTTTTAATTACATTTATTATAACTATAAATATAAATTCATACTCATATAAATCAATGGTTGATCTATTTTTTAATATACAATTTCTAAGAATTATTTTGTTATATAATAAATTATAATAAAGAATTGTTGGTAATGCACTATATATATATAACATGCTACACAATAGAATATGTAGTATGCTATAATAAATGGTACATTGCATGATATAATACAATTTATAATTCATGTTACACAGTTTAAACATTGATGACTTCTGAGAATTCAATGCAGTACATTATAGATGTACTAAATGTCAAACATATATAGTGACATATCATTCATTTGAATACAAATGTCTAATAGAATTCATCAGAATATATATATATATAAATATTTATGAATATATTTGTAATTATATTAAAAAATATATTCATAAATATTTATATATATATATTCTATCAAATTCTATTAGATATTTATATTCTATTAAATGAATAAATGTATATATATATATATATATTTAGATAATTTATCATTGAAGTATTAATTATGATTAGAAATAAGTAACATTTATTTGAAAAAAATGTGTTAGCTTTTATGCAACATTTAATTACATATAAATAAACTCTATAAGTAAGTACATATAATCAATTCCTTATTTAATTATATATATATATGTATATTGTAAAATAAAATGTAATTAAATAATACATAATTTCTAATTTAATCACGTTTTAAAATGACTCAAGAAGCAATGTACAGATCATGATATTAATATTTGGGAAAAGTAATACTTATAATTGTTAACTATATTCAATGTGTTTAATGATATAGACTAACTAATTACACTAATTTAGATACCGTAATGCCTATAGTATGAATGATAATAGTGTTATGCTGTGGTACCGACCGTCTAAATCTTTGTCCATCTGCTTAAAGATCTTATCCGTTCGCTTCTCAGGAGTGGATTCGTCTTCAGGCATCTTCATCACTGTTCCAACCATCTTGTAGATAGCCTAACGAGTGATCGTAGTTAATATCGTTATAACTAACTAGACATCGATATCATGTATTATACTGATAACTATTCACGATATGCATTCATCGAGTTGTAATTGTAAATCTACTTTTCTATGATTCAATGAACTAGTAGAATGTGGATATACCTTTAAATATAAGCCACAAATTTAGAACAATAAGTTCAGTGAATTGTTGAGGGAAGGGTTAATCATTAATGAATGTTATACATGCATATATTGCCCATAATAGTGCCTTCCCCCCTCTCTCCAGTAGTGGGGAGGGGCCAAACAAGGATTAGTCTTAGTCTTAGTGCTTAATTTGATCATTAAGATAAGATGAAGTCAAGTTAATGAACAGCATACAGCAGTGAAAGCAGCAGCAGTATTGTAATATAATGTAGTGTGTAGTGTAGTATAGTATGTAGTGTGTAGTGTAGTGTAGAATACATTTTGTGTGGGGGCATATTTTAACAATGTATATTAGTAAAAAAAATTGAAAAAACTATATTAAATACTAATAATTGCATACCATATTTATATTTATAATTATAATTATATTTCTAAATAATTCAAAATTCTAGGCATAGTGAAAGTGATAAGGGACATTGTAACATAGAACAGATAGAAACCGTTACTATTTCGAGCATCTCTTGTCGCGAGATGTAACCGTTTCCGTCGAGGTCATACATCGAGAATGCCCACCGCAGTTTCTGCTCCAGTTGACCTCTAGAGGTCACAGAGAGGGCGCAGATGAACTCGCGGAAATCAATGGTAGCTAAAATGGTAGATAATACATGAATTCAGCATTCGTATAATTTAAATAAAGTGTAAAGCAATATATACATAACTTTATTATTATTATTCGTATATATATATAATGGTGTATGCGAAAAAGAAACAAATTATACTAGAATCGTACATATTAATTACATTTATATGACTCACCTGTAATACTGTATACACGCTACATATATTAGTTTACAATAATATTACAGGTGAGCAGCATCGTTCACTATAACCAATTAATCATAATCAATACTTTGCAAACAATAATATATTTACCTATTAAATATAATAATATACATTACAGGTATAGTATTAACTAATATTTATGCGCTATTAACTTACTAATTCGCGTATTAATTTCTTTATTATTTATGAAATATTTGTGTATAACATTATGACGTAATATAATTTATAAAATGTTTATTGAAATATGTGTAGTTTAAATTGAGTTTAAAATATTCTAGGAAAGAATCACAAATATTTAATTCACTAAATAAATTATTACTTGGAAAATTACCAAAAATTAAATTATTATTTCTCAATAAAATGTTTATTATGTTGACAATAAAAACTCTATAATTAAACTGAACACAGCATAATAAACAAATGTAATGGTATTTATATTATTCTATATAGAATACATAATAACAACATTTTA
>OZ025239.1:26467382-26512382 GCA_964019155.1 Osedax fenrisi
CACATGCAGTACTAGTGGTGAAGTAGTGGTGGCGCTACTAGTAGTGGTGGTGATGAAGCTAATGAGAGGCACCGAGGGTTAAGGACATATGTGATGACACATGCAATCAGCATCATTACTCTCTCCCTCACGGTAGTGTACATCGGCCTAGTTACTACACAATACAACCATATAAGGCTATACAGCCATATAAGGATATACAGCCATATAAGGCTATACAGCCATATAAGGATATATCGCTGTATAAGGTCTTCATCATTTTGTAGACACTTATTAAGATATATAACTATAGGAATTCTATGTGAATATAATGAAATAGGGTTATATAACATTGGACTAATGGTGATAAAATAGGGCTAGTAGGGATAATATATAGTTATAGTGGGGAAAACAAAGGAATAGGTGGGATAATATGAGGCTATTAGAGCTATTAAGGGGCCTATAATTATTATAATGCTAATGTGGGGATAACTGTTCATGGATATTTTAAGACATGTTATTATTTGGGTCAAAGTGGGGTTATGGTGCGACAATGATTATGATTTCTGCACCACACATTCATAAATAACATGTACGTATCAAATACCATATGTATATATGATATTTAATGGCATAACAATGAAATGATCTCGTGTAATAATTAATTAATTAATAAATAAATAATTAATTAGTGATCACTACGAGCGTGATTAGTGCATGAAGACAATGGGTGATGGGTCCTCGATGGTGGTGATGATTACTATATTAGGTATGCATGGGGCTAGATAGGCTATAGTATTTGGGCTGGATCAACAATCAGGAGCAATCTTTATAGATCTCAATAAATTAGAAATTATCAACATTTAATTAAATATATATATCGAGATATATATATATATATATGTTGTTGGGGTAATGTTCTAGTGCATTATAGCATATTATGTAATAATATAGTCAGTGTACAGCGTATGGTGTATAAACGAGGTCATGACAAGGTCATGTTCTCTAACAACATGATTCTCCGACTATTTATAATTTAATGTAACACAGTAAGCATTTCTACAGAATTTTAATGTAAATATTTGATAGAAATGTACATTTTACACGCACATACATGTGTGTATATATATATATATATATATATATGTATGTTTATAAATAATGCTATTTTGTCTAATTTATTTAGCCTAATAACCATATATAATAGAAGTAATGCTTATGCTGTTGTTGATAGTTTAAAACAACGACACCAGAATAACATAACAATGCACTTTAGGGACGGAGATACTAGGCTATTAATTAATGAGCTAATGGTCACATCAATAGGTAGACACTAGCTAGGTTAGTGTATACGTGTAAGTAGACAGTACGAAAGGTTACTTCAATTATAGTAACAAAGATGTTAAGGGCATACGCTTGACCTGAGAACTCAATGTAAAAAGATAGGGTTTTTTTAAAGTCTATTAGTCTAAAAATAATTAAGTTATTTTAATTCTGTAAACGTCATATTGTAGTGTGGAGTGTTATTTACAAGAAATAATTGTTCATAAGATATAATTATTTATTTTCGGAAATACAAACATCTAGTAATAGTAAAAAAAATATTTTAATTTATTTTTATATATGATATAATGAAAATAATTAAATAAGCCTATATTTTTATATTATAGACATATAAAGTGATATATAATGAACATTAATCAAGTTAAAAGCATTATTTTTTAGAGAAATAGACTTTTAATATTTAAAATTAGGCTAAAATAATTATTCAGAGATAATCAGGTTTGAAAAAATTACATCTAAAATATTTATATACAAAAAAGGTGGTGTAAATGTAAAATAATTGTAAAAGTTTGATTTGTATGCTTTATTGATCGTTTTATAATGTAATATTTGGATATATTATTGATAAATATGACATCTAAAATATTTATATACAAAAAAGGTGGTTTAAATGTAAAATAATTGTAAAAGTTTGATTTGTATGCTTTATTGATCGTTTTATAATGTAATATTTGGATATATTATTGATAAATATATAATTTATTACATTTATCAACAAAAACAAATTTTATTTTGACTAATTTTTTCCAGGTCAAGCGTCCCTTAAATAGGTAAAGACGAACATCTCTAATTGATTAATAATTAATAAGAATATAATAATAAAACGTTAAATATACTCAATTCTAAACATTTCCCAACATATTTATAATATAAATATATTGGGGAATTTTTATAATCGAGATTATTTAATATAACTTTTATATATATATATATATATATATATATACTCCATATATTATGTGTATATATTAATAATTTCAATATTTGTATTATTATAATCAGCTAAATATATATATATATGTATCTCATTATTAGCATTATTGTATTGTTACTACGTTTAAACTCATAACTGTTAGTATATATTATATCAGTTTATATTAGTTTATTTATAATTTAAATCCGTATCTGTATATCTGTAAATCAGTATCTGTATATTGAACATAACTTCTTTATTTATATTATTCCTCCTTTTAACATTTTATTATAATGTTTTCGGTGGATAACTATAACTATTATTCGGTTGAACTAGGTAAGTTATGCTTGCACCAGACTCAGCATCTGCTGACTAAGGCTGTGATTTTCTCCTTGATACATATATATATATATATATATATATATATATATATATATATATATATATATTTAGGTATATTTAGGTATATTTATGAATAAAGTAATGGAAATATCATGTATTTAACATTTATTACATAACATCAAAGGTTAATTAAGCTTGACTACAGACGTGGCCTTGGGTTTTGTTTGATTGGCATTAGTGAGCATCTGAAAATAGATAATAGATAATATTAACCATAATACAATATTTCTCTAACACATACACACACAAACACAAACACACACACAAACACACACACACATACCCAAACACACATACACACACATACACCAACCATCGATATAAAGAAAGTGGATAAGCAATTGACGCAGGCAATGCATGTAAAAGATAGATACGTGAATGACACTTTTGTTATTTGTATCGATAAATTAACAAAATGGTATCAGTGATTTTGATTGATTATAATCTAATAATTATTAGTCATATTATATATGTTAAATATTTAAATATTTTTCGTCAAAATAAATTAAAGTGACTTCTATCTATATCAATTGATTTAGATTATAAATATCAATAAAATAATATGATATCTTCAATTTAAATACATAACATTATGATTAGGAATGTTGATATGATGTATTTTAAATATATAATTTTATTTTTAGTATAGTTAGTTTATTAAAATTGGTAGTAATTATAAATATATATGTATAAATAAATAATATTAATTTAAAATTTAGTAGGTATTTACTGCAGCACCTCTATCGAAAATTGCCCTACATTCAATTACTTATCTACTTTCTTTATATCGATGAAACCAACACACACATACACACATACCAAAACATACACACCAACACATACCAACACACACAAACATAACTGGTAATAGACTTACAGTTATTTTGAATAGCTGAGGATCATTCATACAGCCAATAATAAATTCTTCTCTGGATAGTTTTCCTACATGTGTAAACAGTTAGTTAATAGGAAACCTATAGCTAGGGCATACTCAACAAACCATCTTTATCGGTATCCATCTTAGAGAATATATCGGTAGTTCTTTTAATGGGATCTGTGAGGTCCTCCAAGATTTGTTTTTCATTTAGTTCAATCCTTCTCATCTTAAATATAGCCTACAAGCAGAATTGCAGCCATTAGCGAATGTCACATGTCACCACTATGGCACTGACACGACAACAATAGCTAACCGTGATAATCTCAATCATTTCGCAAGGTTGTATATAGCCGTCACCATTGATGTCATACATACGGAACGCCCAGTTCAGCTTCTGTTCGGGTGAGCCCATAGCGCTGATGTCGATGGCAAGCATGAATTCCTAATGGCAGGGAGGTGTGTGTGTGTGTGTGTGTCTATCATTAGTATGTGTGTATCTACATATTGTGAATTGTCTGTTGTATGCTAGTGGCTGATATCACTAAAGGATGATGATCGCGATGATGATAATAATGATGATGATGATGTTGATGATGATGATTATGATGATGGTGTTGATGATGATAATAATTATGCCGAAGATGTTGATGATGATAATAATGATGATGATGGTGTTGATGATGATGATGATGATGATAATAATTATGCCGATGATGATAATAATTATGCTGATGATGTTGATAATGATAATAATTATGCCGCTGATGTTGATGATGATAATAATTATGCCGATGATGATAATAATTATGCCGAAGATGTTATGATGATAATAATGATGATGATGGTGTTGATGATGATGATGATGATAATAATTATGCCGATGATGATAATAATTATGCTGATGATGTTGATGATGATTATGATGATGGTGTTGATGATGATAATAATTATGCAGAATATGTTGATGATGATAATAATGATGATGATGGTGTTGATGATGATTATGATGATGATAATAATTATGCCGATGATGATAATAATAATGATGATGGTGTTGATGATGATAATAATTATGCCGCTGATGTTGATGATGATAATAATTATGCCGAAGATGTTATGATGATAATAATTATGATGGTGTTGATGATGATAATAATTATGATGGTGTTGATGATGATGATGATGATGATGATAATAATTATGCCAATGATGATAATAATAATTATACCAATGATGTTGATGATAGTGGTGATGATGATAGTAAAGGTAATGTTAAAGATAATGATGTTGATGATGATGATGATGATGATGTTGACATACCTTGAAATCAATAGTACCACTTCCGTCGGTATCGAATGAACGGAACACGTGTTCACAGAAGTCAAGGGCATTAGTAACATCATTGTCATGAGCGAATAGTTGTGTGTAGATTTCTAGAAACTTCTCACGGGTCAACTGACCATTCGGACAATCTTGCTGTTGCATTGTAATAAACATCATTAGTATTATATTCACACACACACACACATACATACACACACACACACGAGCGCATACACACACACACGTTATTAAATAATGATATATCTATGAAGAGGGTGGGGAAGGGCAGGTAAACAGGCCTGCAATACCGCACACACATATGTGATAATCTAACTGTGTAGTTATTTTAGCATCGGATACACCAGCTGTAACAGTATATCCCCCGCGCGCGCTACAACATATACATTTCCTTAAATACCTTGCCGCATTATTAACCGACCTACTACCTATATTATGTAATACGTATTATACATGCTATACACGTAATATAGATATACACACACACACGCACGTACTCACACACACACACATTAAATAGGACAGGCTTTCAATAATTATATCTTATCTTATATCGAGATTAAATTATTAGTAGTGATTATAGTTTATTATAATTAGATATATGTTTATTAGAGATATTCATTACACAAAAGATACTACACTTGTTATCATTGATGTGTGTGTGTTTTTATGTGTATTTGTGTGTGTGTGTGTGTGCGTGTGTGTATGTGTGTTACTCGATAGAGAAACACGCATAAAGCATCTTACGCAATGTTTTATAATAAATAGTAAATACAGAGAGGTGGCCGGCGACCGTAGATCAATATGAAGTAAGCAGGCATTGTATGCTTGTGTAGTGTTGTTTGTACTGGTTACTGCTGTATCTGGTGTTATTATTGTAATATTGACTATAGGAAAGTGTTAATAGCTTCACACAAGTGTATGTCACGTATAATCTAACTATATCATATATATCAGAGATTGTATATCATATTATACATATATAATTCGATAGTATTATTGAATGAAATACCAATACATCATTAATAATTTAAGAATGTGCTATACGCACAGTGTGCGTCGCACACACCCGCACACACCCACGCAAGTATTTTGTTAATCCACAATCACGTGTACTAATATAGTGTATATTGGGTGGTAGTAGTAGTAGTAGAGGCAGTAGTAGTAGAGGCAGTAGTAGTAGAGGCAGTAGTAGTAGAGGCAGTAGTAGTAGAGGCAGTAGTAGTAGTAGTAGTAGTAGTAGTAGTAGTAGTAGTAGTAGTAGTAGTAGTAGTAGTAGTAGTAGTAGTAGTAGTAGTAGTAGTAGTAGTAGTAGTAGTAGTAGTAGTAGTAGTAGTAGTAGTAGTAGTAGTAGTAGTAGTAGTAGTAGTAGTAGTAGTAGTAGTAGTAGTAGTAGTAGTAGTAGTAGTAGTAGTAGTAGTAGTAGTAGTAGTAGTAGTAGTAGTAGTAGTAGTAGTAGTAGTAGTAGTAGTAGTAGTAGTAGTAGTAGTAGTAGTAGTAGTAGTAGTAGTAGTAGTAGTAGTAGTAGTAGTAGTAGTAGTAGTAGTAGTAGTAGTAGTAGTAGTAGTAGTAGTAGTAGTAGTAGTAGTAGTAGTAGTAGTAGTAGTAGCAGCAGCAGCAGCAGTAGTAGTAGTAGTAGTATTAGTAGTAGTAGTAGTAGTAGTAGTAGTAGTAGTAGTAGTAGTAGTAGTAGTAGTAGTAGTAGTAGTAGTACTAACGAGAAATTCATCATACCATTCTAGTATTTGAGCACTCGAGAACTCGGTATTCTTCAACAGAAAGTCGTAGTCAAGGGGCGATAATGTACGTTGTCTGCTAGCCGCGTTACCCATTTCTGTAACCACCAGGTGTCAGTGCTTGTGCTGGTAGTAAATCAAACGATACTTACGTCGATGTCGATGTTATGATAATATAGTGAATTATAAATTT
This sequence comes from Osedax fenrisi, assembly GCA_964019155.1. NCBI lineage: Eukaryota > Metazoa > Annelida > Polychaeta > Sabellida > Siboglinidae > Osedax > Osedax fenrisi. The sequence goes on from OZ025239.1 coordinate 26,474,168, forward strand.
ACATTTTCAAATTATTTCAAATTATAAATAAAATTCTAAATGCACAAAATAAAACAATTCGTTTTTAAATATATTGATATATTTGTTGTAATCGGAATATATACACTGTATAATACAGGTATATATATATATATATATATATATATATATATAGGAATATATACAGTGTATTTATAGAGATAGAGAGAGAGAGGCCACAGGGCATCCGTATTAATACTGAGAGAGATTTGTAACGATATTGCTATTAGACATATGTTAATTATAATATCATTATTATAATACTGTAATAGTGAAACTATAGTGACTATAATAGTACAATATATTATATATATTAAATATAGATTTAGTAATATAATATATCCCATATAACATCAATATACTCGGTATATTAGTTACTAATATACAGAGTATAATACTAATATTTATAGTATTATAAATTAATTATTTGTACACATTATATTCATAGAACTTTTATTATTCAGTGGTGTGTAATTATAATGTGTATTATAATGGCTTATTAATACATAACTATTAATATAAATACATAATTATTTTAATAAAATAGATGATAATTAATAGTTATAAATATAAGATATAACTTACCTGACTGTTTACGTAAAAAAAGCCAATATTAAATCGTATAAAACAATTAAAGTTCTTGTATTTATTATGTTTCCATGGTAATGATGAATATTCATTTTTGATTTACAAAATTAATATTTTCAATAAAAATAGAAATAATATAAATTATTAACTATAATAAAATAATATATTAAATATGTGGCAGGCGTTATATGCTATTGAATGTTACCACATTTACATAATTTACTAAATACATAGTTATTGGATATGTAAAATTACACTATTATTATAAATACAGTATTAATACATATATTATTAGCATATATATAATTAAAATCGCAGACTATATATAATATATAAGTGCATGCACAGATTATAGAACGAGTGATATTATTTAAAAATTGTATAGTTCGGAACATTTTCAGAACGATATATTCACTATAGTTGGATTGGTTCCGCTAAATCACACACACTCGCGCACGCACACACATACGCACACATTTGCACACGCACACTATGCATCGCACACTGTGACGCACAGTGTTCCCTAAACTAAAGAGACACGAATAGAGGTCATACATCGTGCGTGCGAACTTGAATGATAACACCTTGTAAAACGTAAAGATCAAGCGCACACCACACACTCACCACACGCAAACTGTGCGGCGCACACACACACTATAGCTGTTAATGATAGGATAGTGGTAATCGAGTAACTCGCCACTAGGACACTGTCCGTAGGACGGAGGCCGGACTACTGGACATAGCTACCACCGCTAGAGGTCACCACCGCTAGAGGTCACCACCGCTAGAGGTCACCGTACAAGTCACGTGGTGATGACGTAGAGGTTGCGCGTGCGCGAAGCTATAATCTCGAGGGACGACGAAATAAGTAATGAAACGAAATCACTGAACTAGGAATGGGGGCGTGTTGACTAGAGATATAGCTAGCTAGCGACCGACCGAGCTACATACTACAGTCACTATCACTGAAACGTAAGCGAGTTGACTAAATGATGCCATATCGAGAGGTATCTCCATTATAGCGTATGACATGTGCCTCGTATATAAGAAGAAGGACGAGAACAGAGATAGGGGCGAGATGAGAGAGAGAGAGAGAGATTAGTGGTGTGGTGGGGAGGAGGCTGGCGAAACCACGTGGTACATGATGATCGATCACACGCATGCGCATGGCTGAGGTGAAGTGCTATAGGTAACTACGATTATTGTCGAGTGTGTTGTATGAGGCCGGGAGAGGTGTAATAGTGACACCTGACACATGCCTACTAGTGTCTTTTATTAATCAATGGAATGATATTCGATGCTATATTTTCATATATAGTAATTTGTGTGTGTGAGTTGTTGTATAGTGGATTGTATGTGTGTGTGTGTGTGTGTGTGTGTGTGTGTGTGTGTGTGTGTCTGAGAGACATATTAGTATGACCTCTCTCGTGACCTCTACACGATAAAGTTATCTAGGGACTTATACAAAACAGAGATTTCACGACAGACATGTCAATACTAAACAGCGCTTGATGACTAAACATATGGCGGTGTAAACACGCCGCCGAATGAATCATAATAACCGTAAAATAGTAGCTATCTTTCAATGACTACGTGAGACTCACGTCGTGAGTGACTCATCATACTCTTCATACAGTGACTAACGCATCGGTGAGTCATGCGCTACGAACTCGTCGACGATAGAAACAAAATGACCAGGTAAGTAGTGCGCTAGCTTCCAGTGGTGTATTAGGTATGCGTGCGTGCGTGAGAGTGCGCGTGCGTGCGTTCGTGTACGCTTACACTAATAGCAGTACGATAAGTGTATATGATAAAGAGGACGGCTAATGCAATAGAGGCGCGCAAATCGATACATGATGGTGTGCTTGTTAGGGTGGTCAAATTAACTCTGACCACTGGTCAAATGGACACTGACCACTGGTTAGATGGACAGTCAGTGGACAGGTTGTGTGGTTACAACTGTAGCCCAAGTTTCCTACGTTTTATATAGATAGATAGTAAGATCTCGCGCGCGCACATAAACACATGTGTGTGTAGTATTGAAACTCTAAACAATTAGAGTTACACGTGATCAGTTAGATCACGTGATCAGTTAGATCACGTGATCAGTTAGATCACGTGATCAATTATACGATAGTAACACATGTCTATGTTAATGGATGAAGCGGAGATGAAACTGATGAAATACTATATGTAGGGGGGGAGGGGGTAAACATACTGTACATGTCTGCCTTTAATAGTATACTATAGTATACTCGAGTACGGCATTCTTGCATACTACAGCCATATAGCACACACACACGCACGAACCATTCATGTAAATAAAGTAACTTTCTTTATATCGATGATATACACATGTATATCAATATACATATATATATATATATATATATATATATATATATATATATATATATATATATATATATATATATATATATGCGTTTGTATGTATATGTATTTAATATTAGAAAGCTGTGAATAAAATAAATTGTATATGAAATACCTGGAAAATAGTTATAAAATCAGTTCATTTAAAGATTTCCTTTTATTAATAAAACAATGATTTATATTACGATACCTATTATATCTATGTAATGATCATCGATATAAAGAAAATGTCTTTATATCTATGTAATGATACGTTAGTATAGTACATTGAATCGTTATTGTCGTATTCTCAAGGACATGCCCTTGAGAATAGTATCATTCAATTAACCCTATCATTAAACCCTGTGTTACACCTATAGTTATGCCTAGAATTAAATCCAGAATTATATTATATATGCTAATATTCTATGTATTAATACATATGCTTAGATTCGTGTTTTTAAAAGTGCACTTAACCATTTGTACAGATTGAAAATTGGTATTATATATAATATATTCGATAATAATTCGATAATAATTAATGATTTATAATAAGCACATAAATTAACTATTATTCACAATAATTAATATTTATTTATAATATTAAGTGTTATAAAACTTCATTATACTCATAAATATAGCAAATTTAGGTATAATATGTACATGAAATGATATATAAATGATTATAAAACTAATTTTCTATATAATATTTAATTAGATGTTCAAAATGTAAAAATATGACGGTAGTGCTTTGCCTAATAAACCATGTTATTACATATGTTATTACATATGTTACATACCGTCTATAATATAGACTCTATATAGACACTTTTTGTGTATTTTGTTTACCAATAGACCAATTATATATATAACTTAAAAGTTAACTTTTACTTATATACTGTATATATTTATTATTATATTAATAAATTAATTATACCTCCGTTATAAAAGCAATGTTTGTTAATTATAAAACGTTATCATAACTATATGAATATTTCCATTCCACACTGATTAGTATACATAGATAATTCGATAAGCTACAATTTCTGATATATCTATTTATATTATATATATATATATATATATATATATATATATATATATATATATATATATTATATATGAAGGTATATATAAACTTCATATATGGATATTCGAGCAGTTAAAATACATAGAATATTAGTATATATATATATATATATATATATATATATATAAATCAAGAATACGGTATACCAACATATAAAATATGCATCATATTCTAATATGTATGTGCGCATGATTGATATGTAATAATAGATCGGTGATTCAGTGCGTGTGCGTGCGTTCGTTCGTGCATGTGCGCATATGGTATTCATGCGCACACACACGCACAGTGTGCGCCGCACACACTACGCAGAATATATCGAGTTTAACAGTCGCATACAACAGGTGACTGATACAAAAATGATTGATATTGTAGTAGTGGTAGTAGTAGTAGTAATATACTATGTAGTGATAGTAGTAGTAGTAGTAGTAGTAGTAGTAGTAGTAGTAGTAGTAGTAGTAGTAGTATCGAGGCCCGTGTTATCGGTAGGAAGGACTCGCCTACTTGACAATCTATAGGTAGGCGATAGAGATACCCGCCCACCTCATCGCCTACCTGTCTAGCTAGCTGACCGTCTGTTCTAAACGTACAATTATACAATACGATCGATTACGTGTAGTCAATAGAGGCGCCGCACATCTCATTGATATCGGCGGAGGTTGAGGGGTGGGGTAGAGCCTACCCGGTTTACCCCCACCCCACCCCCCTCTGTAGCGCCTTATCGCGGCGCACAATACAGATTAATAACTACTCACAATCGATAACAATAACGGGCCAATCAATGGTCAACGGCTAACAATAGAAACGGTTACATAACAGAAACAGTAGGGGCATTGTTTAATGATGTGATGATGGCAGCAATGGCAGCGCGTATACCACAATACAATCATCATCGTGTATTGTGCGATAATATACCTGTTTATATATAGCTACAGGTGTTCTAGGTGGGGGGGGGGCAGGGTTTAGGCGGGCCAGGGTATAAACCTACTGCGGAGAGGCTACTTACTAAATTATAACTATTGTATGTATGTGTGTGTGAGATGGTAACAATAGTTAAGCAGTAATTAGTAATAGGTTGTATGCTATGTGTGTGTGTGAGTATGTGTGTGTGTGTGAGTGTGTGTGTATGTGTGTGTGAGTGTGTGTGTGTGAGTGTGTACATTGTATTGACATATCATAGCAATGTGCACACTTACTACTGTTACATGTAGACGCTAATGTATACCTTGTATACTATGTAGCCGGTGGTGATACTAATGTATACCTTGTATACTATGTAGCCGGTGGTGATACTAATGTATACCTTGTATACTATGTAGCCGGTGGTGATACTAATGTATACCTTGTATACTATGTAGCCGGTGGTGATACTAATGTATATCTTGTATACCGTGATGCTGCCTTATTATTCATGGATTATTTTTTCTCATTTTTCACTATAGGGAATTCTAAAATCTATTTTTTCTCATTTTTCACTATAGGGAATTCTAAAATCTATTGGTGGAAAATTATCTTTATTTTACATGCATATGCCTATAAGGGTAGGATAATTATCTTTATTTTATATATATACATGCGGATATATGTGTATGTATGTGCACACGCAAATATAACCATGGTAGAAGATAATAACAAATACACTTGCTGATATATACGATACATATAGGTCAGCAGGAGTCAGACATACAGGTAGTAGGAGGTGGCTTCGAGCTCCATGGGGACCTTTAAAATGGGTCTTAAAATAAAATCTAGAAGTTATCTTATATAATTATGTATACAAAATGATCGGCTCTCGTTAAAACCATGGATGCTTCAACATGAGAGCGGCTTCGAAGGAACATTAGAGCCATATATGGTTATAAGTGAAAACTTCATCTAAGTTCCTGGATGGGATGAAAGACTCCAACAAAACAATAACACTATATCATCACAATTGTGTTATATTATTTAGTTAATTAATGCAACTATGAAACCTTATTGAATGAGAATAACATTTACAAGTTGCTAGGGTATAAATAGTAAAGATAACAGTAAGATAAGAGCATATATAGTAAAGATAAGAGTAATATACAGATTAATCAGGCATAAAGAGTAATCGACAGCTGGTATCATGGTGCCTTTCATTACATTGATACAAATATTTGGTTATGCGTAGTGTTTGTAATATTAAAACTAATAAAGTATATAAATGTCCTCCTTTTATTATCGAAATGTCCTTCCCCGTAAAAATAACATCTTCTCTAGTAAACATATGTTACAACTTGTAATTATATAATATATTAAAAAACTATTTTTATTATTAATTTATTGAATCGCCTGGTAGATAGCTAGATTAATATATCATATTACTTGTGTGTGCGCGCGCGTGTGTGCGCGTGTGTATACTCGTGTGCGCGTGTGTGCGCGTGTGTATACGCGTGTGTATACTCGTGTGTGCGAAGTTCAATACAGATACATAATCATAAGCTGAAAATAATAAATACATTGAAATAAATATACGGTGATAAATAAATGAGAAGACGATGATATTAATAAATAATATTTACTAAATATATATATATATATATATATATTTTAAAGTTTTTTTAGTAGTCGTATATTAGCAAAAAATGGTAAAATATTAATAATTTATTACGTATATATATATATATATATATATATATATTCTATATAATATATGATTATCTAATAACGTTAACATAAATAGAGGATTACGTAATATTATAAATGTATCGCTAGTACGTTATTGAGACCACGACAACGAAGACGGCAGGTTAACTAATTGATGCTTCTAACGTTCGCAGCAGGCACATCTATAATAGTAGGCTAACACCTGTATAATAGTATACCACCACCACCACCGGCGCATATTATATTAGGTATGAGTATCGTATCATTAATTCATGGCCTAATAATTGCGTATAATTGACGCCGCCGTCGATGTTATGAAGTAAATGCTTAGTGGCGTAATGTTATTAATTCATTACGACGCGTAATCGACGCCTATTGTGATTTACGAAATGAACGACGGATTGTAAATTTAAAAATTAAACGATTTATATTATAGATTATTTTTAATGTGGTGATATTTTAATGGTTATTACCAATTGTTAAGCGGTTACTGGTTACATGTTTTAGATAGGTATTTATTTCTCAAAAATCTATTTCTCTTAAATTAATTAAATAATTCGATTATGTGCATTGTATAGTGTAAAGTATACCATTACCAGGTCGAGCTTGCTCGGCATTGAAAATAATAAAGTATAAACACAAGGTTACCTAACCGTAAGTAGTAGTAGTAGTAGTAGTAGTAGTAGTAGTAGTAGTAGTAGTAGTAGTAGTAGTAGTAGTAGTAGTAGTAGTAGTAGTAGTAGTAGTAGTAGTAGTAGTAGTAGTAGTAGTAGTAGTAGTAGTAGTAGTAGTAGTAGTAGTAGTAGTAGTAGTAGTAGTAGTAGTAGTAGTAGTAGTAGTAGTAGTAGTAGTAGTAGTTGTAGTAGTAGTAGTAGTAGTAGTAGTAGTAGTAGTAGTAGTAGTAGTAGTAGTAGTAGTAGTAGTAGTAGTAGTAGTAGTAGTAGTAGTAGTAGTAGTAGTAGTAGTAGTAGTAGTAGTAGTAGTAGTAGTAGTAGTAGTAGTAGTAGTAGTAGTAGTAGTAGTAGTAGTAGTAGTAGTAGTAGTAGTAGTAGTAGTAGTAGTAGTAGTAGTAGTAGTAGTAGTAGTAGTAGTAGTAGTAGTAGTAGTAGTAGTAGTAGTAGTAGTAGTAGTAGTAGTAGTAGTAGTAGTTGTAGTAGTAGTAGTAGTAGTAGTAGTAGTAGTAGTAGTAGTAGTAGTAGTAGTAGTAGTAGTAGTAGTAGTAGTAGTAGTAGTAGTAGTAGTAGTAGTAGTAGTAGTAGTAGTAGTAGTAGTAGTAGTAGTAGTAGTAGTAGTAGTAGTAGTAGTAGTAGTAGTAGTAGTAGTAGTAGTAGTAGTAGTAGTAGTAGTAGTAGTAGTAGTAGTAGTAGTAGTAGTAGTAGTAGTAGTAGTAGTAGTAGTAGTAGTAGTAGTAGTAGTAGTAGTAGTAGTTAACACAAATGTTAAATGTAATAACAATAATGTTTATAACAAAATGAAATGTTCGTTTGAATATAATAAGCAATAGCTGTATAGCTGTGCTGCATACATAATAATAATAATTACATTCTGAAAGTGTTGGATCATTGTTGGCTGAGATATAGATTTTATTACACATCGGAATCAAAATATTTACAGCGAATTGAGTTTAAAAATAATATGTTTTTTAAACAATATTATGATAATAATCTTAAAATACTAGATATGTACGTAATATTATATGATAGTTTCTTATGTTGTTTACTAGAAATACTTATTTAGATTATTGTAAATGATTATTGATTTATGAATTTAGATTAATTATTTATAGATTTAAAAATAAATAGAATTTTAATGGAATATTTACAACCAAAATTAATTTGTTTAAAATATAATATATACATATATATATTGGTAACACTTTCATAGTTTGTATTGCCTCCACAAATATTTCTATTATAAGGATTAGTGTCAGATAACTAGCCGACTCTAGAGTAAGATATAAAAACAATATTTAAATGTAACACATTGTAAAATAGTTATAATTAAAAGATATTTTGCAATATTTTTTCATATATATTTAGTTTATAAATAGTAAATATTATAAAACGTCTATTTGTACGATTTGTTTATCGTTTTAATCACTAATTTAAAAAAATATTTTAGATTAACTGAAAAAAAATATTGTTTAATTTTATGTTGATTAATAGACAATAATATTATTAATTATTCTATATACTATTACCAAGGACAGGACATCTGCTCATTATCTCTTCAAGAGTACATTGTTGTACACCAAAATAAATATTTCATTGGTATATTTCATTATATTTCAATCTTAGAATCAAAGATTATATATTTATTTATTTGTAAAAAAAAATGTATTCTTATTTTAAAATTTTATTTCTATATACATATTTTATTAAAAATACAATTTATTTATAAATTCAGCTTGAATTGAAAGATTTTTTTCTATATTATGTATGGGTTCATCCTAATTAATATAATTTGTATTCAATTATATTATGATTTTGATAATCTATTGATTCATCAATCGATATGTATTGAAATCTTCGATTAAAAAAATGTTTTGCCCTCATTTATATATTACATACAAATTTGGGACCATGATGCAATATGATAAGGAGTTTCAAAAAAATGGCGCTAGTATATGTCCTGTCCTTACTATTATATATATACATAAGTAAAATTCAAACTAACTTATATTATACAATTATTCATATAAAATATAATATAATTTGTATACTCATTAAATAATTATAATAATAAAAATTAATATATATATATATAATATATATAATACTAATGTAATACTAGATTTTAAATAAAACATCTTTAAGACAACCTCTATATAGAGTCAGTGTTAAAATGTAGCATGTCTGAAATTCTTGGTTTGAAAATGTCAGCAGAGCTGAGATAAAACATGGAATATATATGCAGACGTAGCATTATTGCCTAACAATTAAAAATTCGAGCCACACTTTTACCATAGCATAGATATGTTATAAATATATATATATATAAATCTTTATCTCCTCCTTCCCACTCTCCACATGATTTATCTGATAATTCAACTACTTCCACATGACTAAGTGTAAGAATGGCTCTCATCAATATTCGATCTCTTAGAGCAAATTCTCTTTTATTATTGGCCTACCTTAAATCATCGTCCCTCAAGCTAATTGCCCTCACAGAAACATGGATCTCACCTGATGACACTGATATTTTCTCCCTTTTTCTTGATATAGGTTACACACTCTTTATCTCTTCCCGCACTTATGGTCGTGGAGGTGGTGTAGGAGTTCTCATACATCATGATTTACCTACCCCTACTTTCACCCATCCTACTTTTTCGTATAGTGATTGTCTCTCGGTTTCCTTTTCATTCTCCAAGGCGAACATTACATTTTCTATTTATATTATTTATAGACCTCCAAAACCTGACTATACTACGTTCTTTAATGAATTTAATGATCTCATTTTGAATATTCCAATCTCCACTAAACACCAGACCACTATACTCGGTGATTTTAACTATCATTTTCACTCAACCCAATATCCTCATTCAAGCTTCAAGTGTCTTACCGACTCCCTAGACATGAATCAAGTTGTAAATTTTCCTACCCATACAGCTGGGCATTCTCTCGACCTTATTTTTTGCAGGTCTCATGATTCATGTAATTGTTTAATTAATTGTACCAAATCTGATCTTCTAACAGACCATTTCATCATAACTTTTACAGTTATCCTCCCTCTGCTTCCTTCTCTATCCAAGAAACTCATTCATTATAGAAAAATAAAATCTATTAATATTCCTTTATTTTCCTCTGAACTTGTATCAATTCTTGTATCCCTACCCATATCCCCTGAATCTATAAACTCCACTCTCTCCCTTCTTCTTGACAAATATGCCCCCATCATATCTACTACTATTTCCCTGCATACTAATTGCCCATGGTTTACACCTCATCTTGTTAAACTCAAGCGATCTCTACGTAAAACTGAAAGAACATATCGTCGTATGTCTTCTCCTGAAAACCTTTTATCGTTTACTAATCATCGCAAATTCTACAAATCACAAATCAGTAAAGCAAAATCTTCTTACTATATTAATAAAATCAATAGCCTTTCCTCCAATCCTCGTGCCACATTTGCCTTAGCTAGAAAACTTATTGCACCTGATCCCCCTTTACACATACCTTACATACCAAATATTCCTAAAAATAAACTCTAATGAATTTTCTAACTTTTTCTCGAATAAAATCCTATCTACTTGTTCAACTATTACTTCCCTTCACCAAAAATATAGCATCCCTTGTATATTAATCAGTAAACCAATTGATAAGTATTTATCTATATTTACTACTCCCTCAATATCTAACATTTACGACCTAATACTAAAATCCAATTCCTCCTCTCCATCTGATCCTATCAATATTTATACTGTTAAAAGTCTCGCTAGTACCCTATCCCCTTATTTGCATACTATATTCTCGTCTTCTCTCTCCAATGGAGTTTTACCCCCCTCTTTTAAACATGCTATCATTACTCCCATTCTTAAAAAAACCTATTCCAACCCTAATCTCTTATGTAACTACCGTCCTATCTCCCAACTTCCTATTTTTAGTAAAATACTTGAAAAAATAGTTGTCCATCAAATAAATAGGTTTATGTCACTAAACTCTTCCCATGATGTCCTGCAAAGTGCATTTCGTAAAGGTCATTCAACTGAGACTGCCCTCCTTCAAATCTTAAATAATATATATACCAAAGTTTCTACCTCACTATGTTGTCAAATGGTTCTACTTGATCTATCTTGTGCATTTGACTCTCTTCGCCATGATATTCTTATCTCAAGACTTGAGATGATTGGAATTAATGGTAGTGCCCTCAAATGGCTTAAATCTTACATCCTGAATAGATCATCCTCTGTTAAATTCTGTGATTTCTTTTCTGATCCCCGTCCCTTACTCTATGGTGTCCCACAAGGTTCTGTCCTAGGCCCACTTCTATTCTCCATATATATAGCACCTATACGGTCTATTATATCCAAATTCCCTAACGTTTTCTATCATATATATGCTGATGATATCCAACTCTACTCATTCCTCTCTGTTTCTACTCCAGATAATTCTCAACTAATTGCGTGTGCCTCCTCTATTAAATACTGGCTTCTCTCCAATAACCTTTTACTAAATACTTCAAAAACTGCCCTCCTCAATATACCTACGAACTCCCCATCATTTCCTTCTTTTTACCTGACAAAATTCTTATTTCACCTTCCAATTCAGTCCTCAATCTTGGTGTTATTTTCGACTCTGATCTATCTTTTTCTAGCCATATTTCTAAAATTTCTAAAGCAGCTAATTATCATTTATTTAGAATCAAATGTATCCGTAAACATATTACTCGTCCCCTATGTGCTGTCCTTATTAATTCACTTGTAATTTCTCGTATTGATTATTGTTCTTCTTTATTATATATCCTTCCTGCTTCTTCAATTGCCCCATTAAATAGAATCATCAGATCATCTATACGATCCATTTTCAATATTAAACTATCTGACCATTCCTATACTGACTCATTTCAAATTATACCAAACTGGTTTCCCTATAGAAAACGATCTCTAATTAGACTCCTTTCTATTACCCATAAATCTATATATTTTTCCATTCCTTCATATATATTTGACCTACTTTTAATTCGCTCCACCACCCACAATACACGTTCAACTTCCAGTATCAATCTAATTATCCCACAGCCATCCTCCCTTAAATTCCAGAAACGCTCTTTCTCCTACATTGTCCCATCTATCTGGAATGCACTCCCTTCATCTATAAGATCTATTCAATCTCCCACCTCCTTTAATTCTCATCTCAAGTCATATTTATCCAGTATCTAATTTCATTATATTATTATTAACTTTTATATTTCATTATTATTACTTCCACATTGTTAGTTAGTTTATTTCACTTTGTTGTTGTGGTTGTTTTATTTATATTATTTATTTTACGTGCACTTACGAGGAGTGTTATCACTTTGTAACGGTGCCTAATAAACTATATTTCATCATCATCATCATATATATTTATATATATATAAATATAATTATATATAATGTTATCATTAATAATTAGATTTATAAGAAATGAAATACTTAGGCGATGGTGCTATTCAGCTTATGTTGAATATATACCGCACATTATATTTCTATATTAATTTGTTGGTTATAAATAGATTATGTTCTAAACAAGTGACATACAACTAGACTACACGTAATCAATTTTTATGAAGATACATTATTTAGAAACATGGGTTTTGCGATAATGTGACACCCACTTAATCGTAATTAGGTTGGCCACAATTATTCTAATGATAATGAATCTAATGCTGGGTATTATTTAATTATTAATGATACACGTTTATGAATCGCAAAACATAAAAATTAATATTAATAAATGATATATAAATTATATACAACAACATAATATAAATATATACATTCACACACACACACACACACACACATACATACACACACACACACACTCACACACACATACACATAAATATATAAATATTAAATATGTTCTTATAAATATAATATAACATTTAATAATATGATCATGTAATATTACAGTATATATATATATATATACCTATGTGATTTTTAATAACTTTTAATATTTATAACTTTTAATAAGTATACAATAATTATTATTGTAATTCATTATTAATATTAATAATAGAATTACATTATGTATTATGTAATTTACATACTAATTATTTTCATATAAATATACAAAATTATAATATAATAATTATATTTTGTATATAACAATATATTATATTCAGTATTATATTGAATATAATACTATTATATTATATTATAATATATTATATATATTATATTATATTTAATATATATTAAATATATAATATTTCTAAAAATATGTTACTATTATAGTAACTATATTAAATATAATATTTATATAGATATAATTATTGATGTAATTATTGTATTAATTATATTAAAATGTAATATATTATGGAAATTATATTAGTTTAATATTTATGACAACATTATGTAGCTAATTTAAACCTAATTTAAATTAACTTATTAGTCTAATAATTAGATTATTGATATTATTATAATATTAATAATTATATTAAATATAGTTAATAATTTATTATTAACTTAATAAATACGTGAATTAATATCATATATATTCAATTAATTCGTGATATAACTAGTCACATAGACTATTTAATATATATATTAAATATAAATGTATTAATATAGTATAATATGTTTTAGAAAATATTATATTATATGCTAATTATATATTGTTTTTAAATAATTTTGTGTAAAAATATAATAATTTCAAATTTTATATATTTGAATTCATCTGTATAGTTCAATGAAAATATAATATACACATATAATACTCGTCATTATTAAAATTATATTTAAATTATTTTGTTAATTTGTCGAAAAGACTATTATTCAAATATATATATAATTTTCTAAACGCACCTGTGGTAGTATGATCACGAAGTAAACGATAGTGAATTAATATTTATTATCGATGTCAAAATGAAATCTTTTTTCAGTGACGTTTATCTTTTGAAATTAAATATAGGTGGCGATATAAGTATTACCCTATTTCTAGGAATTACTATTAAATCCTATGGTATTAAATTATAGTAATATTGACCTCATATACGTAGATGTATATACACTTGTCATTAGATGGTATATTTAAATACTTCCAATATATTATAATATAGGAACTATATCAAAATAGTAAATACTACACTATTTATATATTACAACTGATTATTAATTTCTAGTGTATTAATATATATTATATAATATTATATAATATAATATTATATATAACATATAATATATATATAATTTTATATAATAATACATTTATAATACATTAACAATTAATAATCAGTACCAATATACAAATAGTTTAAAACCTTATATAACAGTATACATATATTTATATTTAATTAACTATCATAGTAACTATGATAGTTAATATGGGTATTATATATAATACGTCGTACATTGTGATTTTTATTTTTTCTGAGGGATAGATTACTATATTTAATATAATATTAATATATTAATATATATTATTAAATAAATGTAATCCATATAAAGCATATAATACAATATGGATCATAACATAATTATAATATTAAATGTAGACCACATGATATATTTATATATTATTTTGACTGATGATATATGATATAGGATATATATATATAACATATGAACATATATATATATATATATATATATATATATATATATATATATAGTGTGTCACACACACTGTGTGTGTATGTATGTGATGCAAGTATATTTATCTTTGCGGTGCCCAGCAAACAGTAAGAGCAGCATAATAGCAGCATAACAGCAAATGCTAGAGCCTCAAATGTTTACATTGAGCTATTATGCTGCTATTATGCTGCCATTATGCTGCTATTATGCTGCTATTAATTTTAAAAGTATATTATGCTGCTACTATGCTGCTCTTATTATAATAGCAGCATAATAGCAGCATAATATACTTTTAAAATTAATAGCAGCATAATAGCAGCATAATGGCAGCATAATAGCAGCATAACAGCAGCATAATAGCGTGACAAATTAATAGCATCATAATAGCAGCATAATATACATTTAATAGCAGCATAATAGCACAATGTAAATATTTGAGGCTCTAGCATATGCTGTTATGCTGCTATTATGCTGATCTTACTGTTTGCTGGGGAGGGGCATAAAGATGGAGATAATTCTCTTTAGCTCAGTGGGGATGGGCCTAAAACAACATCTCAAATCGTTATCGCGCCTATGTAATAGCAATACCTCCTAACACCGTGATGTAATAGCTTGTACACAACACATATAGTGGTATTGGTAATAACAATTGTCCTTAAGGACTCGGTGAAAAGGTTATATGAACAGGACGTCTGGTATTACCCACCAAACAGTAATAGCAGCATAATAGCAGCATAATATACTTTTAAAATTAATAGCAGCATAATAGTAGCATAATAGACTTTAAATAGCAGCATAATAGCATGACAAATTAATAGCAGCATAATAGACATTTAATAGCAGCATAATAGTACAATGTAAACATTTGAGTCTCTAACATATGCTGTTATGCTGCTATTATGCTGCAATTACTGTTTTCTGGGTATGTTGTATAGCGATCTAACCCTGCTCACTAGCGTATGGTTTACAAATGCCTCTAACTAGCAATCTATATTCCGCGTTATATAACTTGTGTTCCGTTCAAGTAGTCGACGTACCCACCGCTAGGTGAAACTAGCGATGTCGAGTGATTCGTGTAGCGGTGGTAGCGGTGGTGGTGGTGATCCATTATGCAAATTAATTCCTTTTTTATTAATTATATAATAACGAAAGGTGTAGCGATATATTCATATATATATATATATATATAAACTGTTTGAAATGATTAACTATTCATCGTAGATATGTAACTACAGCTAAGGAGTGTAAGCCCTAAATTACACTGTAGGCCCCCCCTACACTGTAGGGGCCTTACAGTAGGGCCTACACTCAAACCTCATATAACCTCCTATAACCTAGGTCATGTAAGGTATTGCTACACTGTAGGTGCATGTTTATCTGTCATCTATAATTTATACAATGTGTTTTTAATAAATCATATTAGTAACACATCAATAAGCTAGTCGATTTATATACAATATATATTAGTATAAATACATAACATTATGTTTTTCCATGGTTTTAAAAATAAATAATTTAAATTAATTAATATATTATACTTGTTATGGTAAAGATAAATATTTCATGAAATAAATCTACTATTATAATGATAACAAGTTATTTGTTAAAATGTACCCTAAATATCTTAGTTTATATTAGCAGGGAATAGGATCAATAACTTCCCAAGCAACCAAAAACTCAAAATGTACATGTACAGAAATAGTTATTTTAATCCCTTACTGCAAACAGCTTTTTGTTAAGTTTTAGTAACAGTTACATGGTACATGTACAATTCAGGTATTTTATACTAACTAACAGTAACAAAATATGCATTTTGTAACACTTTATGATTTAGTTTTAAACCATTTTGGTTGCTTTGGTTAATTGTCTTAGTTCCTATCTTCAGGGAATATGATCATATATGTCCAATTATTATATATACCTAATTGTTCTTGGTCCCACTCTCAGGGAATATGATTGGTTATTAAAAATGTAATAGGTTCCACTTTAAGTAAATAGAAACAGTTACCCTAATTGTCTTGTATAGGTATCACCATCAGGGAATATGAGCAGTTATCTAATTGTCTTAGGTCCCACTCTCAGGATCAGTTACCATAAATGTCCTAGTTCCTACCTTCAGGGAATATGAGCACTACTCATTGAGAGGATACCCTTAATTGTCTTAGTTCCTACTCTCAGGGAATATAAGCAGTTACCATAATTACCTTAGTTCCTACTTTCAGAGATGGAAGTCAGTATAATAAGTGTATGACGTATGGATAAAGATCTTATACAATTCTACTAGTGATGATACACTAGTGTATAATATATTATCTATGCATGTAATGTTTTGGAATGGTAAACTTTACAATAAAGAGCAGCAATATAGGTATCATTGTTAACAATCAATTGATTGTGTAGAAAACAGTCTATGTTATAGGAACTTATCACCGGAAGGGTGAAAATACAAATTAAATTACATATATTCTATTTTGTAATCAATAATATTAATATTTATTCAAAATAGATAACGCCTACATATATTTATTTTAAATAGAGGCATTCCGTTGGTGTAATTTTTTTTCATCCAATTTTGCTCGTCTATTTTCTTTTATCATAAAAAAATGAACTACATCTGGTAATAGGTAATACCAGGCCATGCCTACGCTACTCCACTATATTCACATGCGTGTGTATGTTCATATGTAGGCTACTATGAATATTGTACATTAGCTATCAGGTGGTTAAATAGGACATTTCGTAACTGGATGGGCATTTCCGCGACAGTCATTGTCACCCAGTTAACTAGATCCATGACTCATTTTCACCCAATTAACTAGATCCATGACTCATTGTCACCCAGTTACCGTGATCCATGACTCATTGTCACCCAGCTAACTAGATCCATGAGTCATGGTCACCCAGTTAACGTGATCCATGACTCATGGTCACCCAGTTAACATGATCCATGAGTCATGGTCACCCAGTTAACATGATCCATGAGTCATGGTCACCAGTTAACATGATCCATGAGTCATGGTCACCCAGTTAACATGATCCATGATCACCCAGTTAACATGATCCATGAGTCATGGTCACCCAGTTAACATGATCCATGAGTCATGGTCACCCAGTTAACATGATCCATGAGTCATGGTCACCCAGTTAACATGATCCATGAGTCATGGCCACCCAGTTAACTAGATCCATGAGTCATGGTCACCCAGTTAACATGATCTATGAGTCATGGTCACCCAGCTAACATGATCCATGATTCATTGTTACCCAGTAAACATGTTTAATCATACACCGGTAGAAAGCGACATACTTGAGGGGCTTAGACTGATTATATCTTTGGGTAATTTAGATGTTTTATTATTACAGGTGACCCTGCTCCTCTAAGTCTATTAGGCGTGTTGAGTTACAACTACCTAGTCTGACCAACCCGAGATCTCCTACCCAGTTGCCTATGTTCTATGTTCTTTGTATGTATTACGCCAAAGATTTTGCGAAGCAAAGATTGTTCACTCCCTATCTAAGCTATGTAATTATTTTAATATAGTTCCCATACCAACCACTAGATGGATACACATGTACTATTTTAAGTTATATTTAATATTATTAATTCATAAGATAATTAATCTAATTGTCAGACTAATATACTTTTAATATTATAATATATATGTGAATTATATTAAACAAATCTATTTTAAAATTACGATATTTTCACGGCATTGAAAGTTTACATGTAAATAACTATGACTGAATAAATCTACTTTTGACCCATACAAATTCGGTAACATTTTTATGAATTCACTTTTGATATTTCCAAATAATATTTTTGCGGAACACTTACTTTTCGATAAATATCAAATTTTTATACATATCTTAATTTAAGATTATATTAAGGGTATTATTTTTCAAATTTACATGTAAACACATACTATTCTAAAAATAGATTTTAGTTCACATAACCGTCGCATTTGCGCTAGTGTAGTTTTTATTTCTATAAATTGGTAGAGTGAACCATCTTTCCTTTGGAAAATCTTTGATTACGTTCTCTTTGATTATTGTATTGGACGCTAGTAGGATTTATTTATTCGGCCCTTTTATATCACTTATTATATTTAATTTGTGTTCCATTACAATACACTTTATACCTATCTAGCTAGCTTTCGTACGATGTTATACACATGCGCGATAGTACAAGTGTACACTGTACTAAGTGAATGAAAGTGAAGTTTGTAGTAAAAATTTAGTAAAAAATCACTCGAAAAATCCTATAAGGGCGGGTGGGAGTGGGGGCGGGTGTGCTAGAATTGTTGTTATATCGTTATACTAACGGGGTGGGGACGGACACTAATAACGAAGCGAATGTCTTACGATACAAGATGAATAGGACTACTCGCGTTAATCTATCGCAACGGTATACGGGTTCTAGATTATATTGGAAAGTAGAGTATCGATCCGTCGTCACGCGTAGACGTTCCGGTTACTAAAGAAGGTTCCACACCTATAACGCCCGACATCCGCGATACGTTCGTTTTACCGACTACTTCGCGTCGATTAAATAACGGCTTAACATTAAATTAACTATCGGATGGCACTTCCCGGCTAATGCTAAGTTTGTCGTCGGGGGCACAAACTAAATATTCGTTCATCGTCGCGTTACGTTCGCCGAACCCGACGAACAAACGACTTCTACGAATAATGGGCAACGAGTCGTTCAACTACACCGGTGTAACATCGGTAAGGGCCACTATAAATAGGCATATCTAGTGCGACTATGCCGTGTGCTATCCAGTAGAATACAATCTGATAGAGGTATGCCGTTATCGAGCTATCTATATGTATTTACCCTCGTCGTATACAACAACGCTCAATAAATGTGTACCTATTAGTTAATAAAAACAAAGAATAGATACATCGATACTCCTAGTATGATATTAACATAGTGCGCATACAGTGTATACAGTCTTATTAAAGCAGTACACTTAATGTAAACATATATTTAGAAAAAAGCATAAATATATAATGAATTCAAGTATACAGGTATATATGTATTGATATAAGTAAGTATGTATTGATATAGAAGAATGCATTGACATATAAAAGCACTTCGAATTTATTATAGCATTATTATTGCCAAGGATATAGAGAGTAATAGAGTTTGTTATCAATAGATAAATAGTTTACTATGTCATTTGTTGTTATAGTGGATATTAATATTGATGTGACGCATTAATCAAAGGTAGAATGCATATTGTTTATTATTAGCAATGCTTATATCAATAAAGTATTAATATCCGTATATTTGTTACATGTAAAACATACAAATATGGAATAGTTTTCAAAGAATAATTAGCCTATATTTTATCACACATTATACAAAATCATAATCTTAATAAAAATTTTATAGATTTTTTTTAAAAGATATGCATATATATATTTAAATAAAATCGGAAAAAAATTATTATAAAAAAAAGCATAAATAATGATACATATATAAAAATGATATACTCAACATTTTAAATAAAATTATTTATTAAATCTATATAATTTATATATTTGTGAACGGAATTGGAAAAAATATTTATTTTGAATAAATCAAGTTTTAATGTTTAAATGTTCACTATTTTATTGGTCAAATAATCAATTTCCTATAAAATATAGATATGAATATGTTCAATAACAAAAATATAAAATATAGAATAGAATAAATAATAATACAAAATATTTACAAAATAATATATATATATATATATATATATTAAAAATCTAATATAATTTTAATTGTAAATTGTAGTGTCATTATAAATTCTTCTTTTATGAGTTATTCAATATTAATGCATTATTTTTAAAATAATATAGAATATGTCGTAAATAATTTATAAACAATTATAAAATTTGTTTATTTTATGGTGTACCTTTAATATATGCTCTCAAATATCAATTATTTCAACTTTTAAACTTCTAAAAAATTAATTATCATTATAATTGTGATTATTAAATATTCATACTAATAAATAAATAAAAAACAATTAATATATTATTATTTATTGCCTATATAGTTATAGTAATGATGACCAATGGTCAAGAGGATCCTATTGAGAGAGACCTTTAATCTTGAGGAATGCTTCTTGGTTGGGTTCACGACCTAAGAAATTCTTCAACATTTCGGTAGCATCCTGTTTTGATATGTATACAAGTCAGCATTGCGATCATCAGCAACTCAATGTATTATTAATAAACTAATTATCATTTCAGTGTTGCATATATTAATATAGATATAGGTATATTTAAATGAGAATTGCTACTAAAATCATTGTGTTTATATTTTGTTATAATACATAATTAGGATTAATTTGAAATCAGAATAGAACCATGATTACATTGAATGGATGCTATGATGCTATCCTGAACATAGAATATCAATAAGCAATGATGCTTACGTAACAGTGGAGAGATGCTAGTAACTTATCTCATGGTGTTTAGATGAACTAAAGGTTGCTACATTAATAGTATTTACTAATATAGCTAGAGGTATTATCATATAAGTTATGTTAATAGTAATAAAGTTAGTATGTGTGATATATCATAGGCAATTCAGATGCACTTAAAACACAAAGCTCGTAATATGGTCTCAAGTAGAATTGTTTACATGGTGACAACACCAGAAATATACTGTACTATTTTGAAGCCTTTTAGAAGCACATATCATATTAATATTATAAACTAGAAAACGGAAAAAAAACAAAACTTCTAATAAATATTATTATTAGATTAGTGTGAGAGGCAACGATACTAGATTAGCAGATAGATAGGTGGAGCCACTAACGATGGAGCCGCCCGGTTTCAGAATACACTTCCTGTACAGCGCTCCAACTTTAGGACTCAATATCTGATCATCGACGTGGAAACAAGACATGAACATATCGTCGCTGAATACTTGAGACCACTGTTGGGGGTGGGGCGTGGTTTAGAGGAGGGGGAGTGGTTTAGAGGGGGGGCATGCTTTAGAGGAGGGGGAGTGGTTTAGAAGAATGGGGAGTGGTTTAGAGGAGGGGATGTGATTTAGAGGAATGGGGAGTAGTTTAGAGGAATGGGGAGTGGTTTAGAGGAGGGGATGTGATTTAGAGGAGGGGGCGTGGTTTAGAGGAGGGGGAGTGGTTTAGAGGAGGGGGCGTGCTTTAGAGGAGGGGGAGTGGTTTAGAAGAATGGGGAGTTGTTTAGAGGAGGGGATGTGATTTAGAGGAATGGGGAGTAGTTTAGAGGAATGGGGAGTGGTTTAGAGGAGGGGGAGTGGTTTAGAAGAATGGGGAGTGGTTTAGAGGAGGGGATGTGATTTAGAGGAATGGGGAGTGGTTTAGAGGAGGGGGCGTGGTTTAGAGGCGTGGCAGGGGCGTGGCTAGGTGGGGGAGGAGTGTAACCATGTAGCCGTAGTACTGGGCATCATAACCACCGGCGAGGTGACCGAATGAAGCAGCCATGTTGGTTCCCTTTGAAGATGGTATGCCTAGGAGTTCTGTGCTTAGCTTATTGAACAGAGCCGCTGTATCAATCTGTGTAGGGGGGGGGGGTTACTTCTGACTATAGGTACTAGTGGCAATCTGAGCTATGGGGGGGGGGTTAGTTAAGACCATAGGTATTAGTGGCAATCTGAGCTATGGGGGGATAGTAGTAGTAGTAGTAGTAGTAGTAGTAGTAGTAGTAGTAGTAGTAGTAGTAGTAGTGGTAGTAGTAGTAGTAGTAGTAGTAGTAGTAGTAGTAGTAGTAGTAGTAGTAGTAGTAGTAGTAGTAGTAGTAGTAGTAGTAGTAGTAGTAGTAGTAGTAGTATTAGTAGTAGTAGTAATAGTAGTAGTAGTAGTAGTAGTAGTAGTAGTAGTAGTGAGGATGACATCATACTCTTAGCTACTAGTGAGAATCTACATTGTGGGGTGGGGGGCGGTTACTCTGGATCGGTTACTCAAGGTGACGGTGCCGACCTTGGTATCGGAGCTGGTGTGAATTGTCTGATCAAACGAGGCCAGCAGTATTTGACGCATGTTAAACAGACCGGCGTTAGCCTGACGCGAGTTCAACAGAGCGCTCATCAGGTCTTCGGGTATGGGGGAACCTGTAGATGTGTGTGGAGGGTAGGCGAGTGTTGAGGTACAAGCGCGCACAGATAGATGGGCTTAGATGGATTAAATCTGCATTCAAAACAATAAATACAGGACGATATCGGCTACTTTATTGCTTTGTTGTTTAAAAATATTTACAATATATCTGACGAGTTTTTAAAGCAGCCGAAATAGGGCTATACAACAGGGCCTATAACCGGCTGTATTTGTGGTTTGAACGCAGATTAACATATGTACAATATAGTAAGGTAAGGATGAGTAGGGAATGGTTGGAGAGAGTGGGGTGGGGTGGGGAGGGGTAGGTAGGGTGTAAATTAACCATCTTTGTAATGTTTAGACATCAGTTTCAGTGACCCCTCGTACCAAGCCCAGTTCTCGAGCATTTGAGACGGAGCCTCGACAAAATCTCTCTCCACAGAGGTACCACTGTAACGGGCGGCGGGGGGGGGGGGGGAGGGAGGAAGGGGTTAATATAGTCGATAATACATGGGTCGGGTTTTTCTAATTTTCGGGGTGAATCAAACACATTCACTTATATTATGATATTAATTTTGTTATTTTTACTAAATTTTAATTATATACCATCGTTTTGAAAATAAAAATAGTTTGTATATTTATATTTATAAACTATGTCGATAATATGTAGTAACTAAATAAAAAAATAATACTTTTTGAATAACAAAATATAATGTGAAAATAAATATAGTTTTAAAAATTCTTGCATTATTTAATTACATATTTTCATATTCATTTTAATTATCATAAAATTAACAATAATTTGTACTAATGTAAAAGCGATTATTATAATAAATATTAAAGATAGATATCGTAATGTTAGAAAAAAAGCATATTTATAAATATTTGAAACGTTATACATTATAATATAATATATAATTTTATTACTATATATAATATTATAAATAAAATAAAAATATATATAATTTTAATATAATTAATTAAAATATCATAAATAATCTATTATATAATTTAATTATATAAGCAGGGTTATTGATTTTTTTGTGAAGAATATTGGTTTTTTTATTTATTTTAAATAATTTGTATTTAATAAATTGTTATATTGAATGTTATTTGTAATAAATACTTTATAGATATATGATTATTATTAGATATTTCATGTATATTATATTAAAAAGTATTATAGTATAATTGATGGGTTTAAATTCATTCCAAATAATATATGTAAATATATTGATTATTATTAGATATTTCATGTATAATATATTATAAAGTATTATAGCAAAGATTTTCCGAAGGAAAGATATAACACTTACGCGAAATCGTGTAATTCGAATTTGTATACAAAATACCCTGGTGCCACCTATAGCGAGTTACTTTTAGGAACTATGCGTTGTTTATAATGTAAATTCGTATTTAACTATACCATTTTAAAATGTTAAATAATATGCTTTAAATTAATATTTATATGATGAAAACTAAGTGTTCATTACTAATATATAACAAACAAATATGATATTTATGTTTTAAATGCTATAAGTATATATTTAGTAAGTAAAAGTTAATTTATATTGCATGCAATTTAATAGAGCAATGAAAACATTGTTGTATGCAAACAGAGCCGAACCTAAATCTATTTCAGTGATTTCGATACTACTGCTAGCAGCGGTTGGGGATATTATTAAATTACGTTGCATGCATAGGGAGTGTTATATCTTTGCTTCGCAAAATCTTTGATTATAGTATAATTGATGAGTTTTAAAGGGTTTAGTAAATTCATTCCAAATAATATTTGTCTTACACCCAGGCATGTTTATTAAATGAATAATACATTATAATATGATATACAATTGATATCTAATTATTTGATCTATTTCAATAAAATATGAATAAATTTCATATAAAATATCCCCATAATTAATAATATTATTTTTGTTAGTAAATTGTTATTTTCTTATATTTATTGGTATTATACATGGTATACTTTATATAATATAGTCTATAATATTATAACTAATATTAAATGATAATATAGTAGTGAAATTAATATATTTATCAATAATTGTATATATACAAAAATTTCAAAAAAACAAAAAAACTGAACAACCCTAAATTTGGAGCTATATTAAATAGAAGCTATATATTATTTAGTTTTTTAAAATGTTTTATATTCAAAAATGTGCACAATAAATGTCTAAAAAAGTGTGTATTTAAAGTATGGTTTATGATTTTATTTCAGCCACTATATTCCTATTTGTTCCTATACGGGTTTATCTCCTAGATGTCTATGATATTTATCAAATATAAATTATTATTGATATTGATATTATTACTAAAAAAGTTATTACTTATTAATTACAATATTTTGAAAAAGGAAATTTATTTATTTCAAAGTATTTTTCATAAATTTAAATTAAATCATTATATTATAATAAATTATATAGTTAAATGATTTGTTATCATCAAAATATATATTTAAATAATATTTTATGATTATTTACAAAGAATAACTATAATTTATGTTAGAATTATTAATTAAACAGTAACATTAATGAAAAAAAGTTTCCCTTTTTAATGTAATAACATAACATCAACTCAATTAGTGTAACCTATTAGCAAAGATTTTGCGAAGCAAAGATATAACACTCCCTATGCATGCAACGTAATTTAGTAATATCCCCAGCCGCTGCTAGCAGCAGTATTGAAATCACTGAAATAGATTTAGGTTCGGCTCTGTTTGCATACAACAATGTTTTCATTGCTCTATTAAACTATATGCAATATAAATTAACTTTTACTTACTAAATATATACTTATAGCATTTAAAACATAAATATCATATTTGTTTGTTATATATTAGTAATGAACACTTAGTTTTCATCATATAAATATTAATTTAAAGCATATTATTTAACATTTTAAAAGTGTATAGTTAAATACGAATTTACATTATAAACAACGCATAGTTCCTAAAAGTAACCCGCTATAGGTGGCACCAGGGTATTTTGTATACAAATTCGAATTACACGATTTCGCGTAAGTGTTATATCTTTCCTTCGGAAAATCATTGCTATTAGTATATTTTTAAAATTTATTAACAAATTAAAAAAAAATTAATCACATACTTTTTATAGTGCAATAACAGTCAGTACATGTATAATGCAAAACTATTTTAATGATATGTTATTATATATAAAGAAATAGTTATTATTATTATATATATAAATATATATCTAATATCCAGAAATAACAATGTAATACATATGACATTATGAAGTTACAATAGAATTATATATATATTTGTACCTGTTAAAAGTTAAGGGTATATGCTTGAGAACTCAATGTAAAAAGATAGGGGTTTTAAAAAAAAAATGTCTATTAGTCTAAAAATAATTAAGCTATTTTAATTCTGTAAACGGCATATTGTAGTGTGGAGTGTTATTTACAATAAATTATATTGTTCATAAGATATCTTTATTTATTTTCGGAAATACAAGACATCTAGTAATAGTAAAAAAAATATTTTTATTTATTTTTATAAGTAAATGAATAAGCCTATATTTTTATAATATAGATATATAAAGTGATATATACTGACAATTTCATCAAGTTACGAGCATTATTATTTAGAGAAATAGACTATTAGATACTTTTAGATAAATATATAATTTATTACATTTATCAACAACAACAAAATTATTTTTACTGATTTTTTTCAGGTCAAGCGTAACCCCTTAATTAATAACGTAATAAACAATGTACACTAGACCGGTTCGTACTCATTTTTTTTTTAGAATTTTATAAACCTTCACATCTATAACAATTATGTATGCTATGATGAATAAGTGTTTACAATTTTAGACCTATATCTTAAATATTGTTATGTCACGAGACCTTTTTATTTTAACATTGAATACATACAAAAGTTAACATGGGGGAGATACAGAAATAAGTTTTATTCAATTTTTATAAAATTGGATGATTTTTTTAAAGCCAACTATGGATATATCCTAGAAACATATATAACAAGTAGTATTAACAGTACAAAATATTTTTCATAACAATCTAGATACCCAGATTTTATAAAATAATTTAGTCAAAAAAAATATCTAAAAATCGTATAATTTAATATAAATAAATTATTACAATTTAATTTAAAAAATTAAAATATATAATTTATAGATAATAATAATACAATTCAAATTAATTATTAAAAAATTAAAAATTATTTTTAGAAAAAAAATTAACATCATTTTTAAATTTTTTTGGATTTTTATTTGAAATATGAAATACAAAATAAGTTTACATATTTTTTAATTTTTTTAAATATATTTGTATAAAGGACATTTATATCTAACTTATTTCCACAATTCAATACAATCTGATCACTCACATTTATGTAAAGTATAATTATATATATTAATTTTAAAAAATTTATTATTTTTTTGAATTATTTTGAAATAAATACTTTGTAAAATGGTGTATTTTCTCGAGTTTTAGGAGACATTAATATTGGTAATTTGTAGATATAAACATGAAATATAGATATTATATTAATAATAAATATAAATAATGGTATATATTATATTAATTCATTAAATATAATACAAATACATAATTAATTTTAAATATTAATTTAAATATTTGTAAACATCAAAGATAATAAGATGGTGTCATTACTATTATACATGGAATATTATAGATTTTATCTTAAAATAATAATATATATTTCAAACTTTAAATGCTTCGTGACCAAAGGTAACTATTTTTTTATAAAAATTATTAACACATATTATACTAAAATATAGATATGTATTATATTTGATATGAAGGATTAAAAATTGAATCGAACGAACCGGTCTAATGTACACAGAACATTATTACTTAGAAATAAAGTGTTTATTGAAATATTGTAAAATAATCAATAAACAATATATTTTAGTAAAATAAATTATTAAAAAAAATATTACGATAATTTTCTTTCACTTTTGAATATTTTAAGATAAATTTTATAACATTAAAATTAAATTATACATAAGAGAAATTAAAGTTAACTATTAATTTCTATATGAAGATGAAAACCACAATATTATATAGTATAATATTTTCATGCAGGAACAAATTAATCAGATTATATTACTATGAAGAAAATATTGATCTGTCCATCAATATGAACAAAATGTTAATATTTTATAGTTTTTAAAGGTAATATGTTTGTAGCACGGACATGCTACAGTGGTATCTATGCAATATATCAACTGACAGTCCATACAGTGTACAACTGTCCTTGCATTTATTGTTATCCAGTTACACTGAACAACGACACATACTAATACGCCAGATGACAACATGTCCACCTTATCCTTCACAATTAGTCATGATTAAATCTAAAAATAGAATATCTAGGTTACTATAAAATCAGGTTGAAAATGTTTACCAAATAATTTAATTAAAATTTATAAAAATAGATAAATAATTGTACATTGCAACAGTGTTATGAACAACGGACATTCAACTATCAAAGTGTCTACGGTTAAAAAAGCAATACCTTATGCTTAACATACTGAGAAGTAAATTGTATTTTTTATAAATTTCGATACAAAAATGAATTAATATATAGTTTTAAAAAATACGCAGAATAATAAAATACCAATATGCAATATTTATCTATTTTATATTATCCAATATCTATAGTCTATTATAATAATAATAATAATAATAATAAATATTTATTAGAAGTTTTAAATTTTACATTTTTTTTCGTAAGAAATATATAATTATTTATATTATTATTTCCTAAAGGGCTTCAGATTAAGATCAACATCTTTATGCCGTCGCCCGAGTATAAATAGAATAAAGTAAACACAATGAGATACAAAGAGATAACAAGTAGTGTTATGCGTACCTGAATAGGGCGAAGTCGGCTTCAGAACAAATCTGATGCATCACGTGTCCAAACTCATGGAAGTAAGTTTCAACCTAGAAGAATCAAGTATTTTTATACGTTTATTAAAGTGGATACAGCATGAGAATGTATATTACAACAATTATGGATACTAAGTTCAGTAGTATTTAATAACTAATATAATTTTAATAACTAATATATTTAACTATATATATATATATATATATATATATATCCAGAATGTAATTATAATGTGCAGTTTACTTCGTATATTATTATTAATATTATCAGATTTAGGCAATGCTAGGGTAATTATAGAAACAGTGTTGCTTATCGAGACAATTACCCCTATATGAGCAATGCTAAGCACTATTAAGGTTTAGGGTTTCGACGTATAAATAAATGCAATTATCGAACGAATTATGTAATTGTTGATAGCATTCTAATTTTTATTAATTTACAGTAATCTAGATATTCCTTATCGTTAGTTTTTCATTGTTCGCTTATGTTCCGTTTTATTGTTTGCGTTATACATTTTTTTGTTACTCTGACTCTCGATTGCTTCGGCACGAAGAGTCGTTAAAATAAATAAACAAAATGAATCACTAAGTACATAGGTATAATAGGTAAGCAGCACCCCGGGGGCTAACCCTAGGGAGCTAACCTCATCGTGAGCCAGAAGACTAGGCTTATCTTTAGTGGGCTTCGTGAAGTTAGCAACCATAGCAGCGACGGATACTTGTCTCTTACCTTCGCGATCCTTGCATCCGGGCTGTGTTGATGACGTGATGTATAGTAAAGAGGTTGTATTCTAATGTATAAGTTATAAGTTATATATAACTTATAATGTGTATTATAATGTAAGAATGTGCATTATAATGTGCATTATAATGTAAGAATGTGCATTATAACGTTCATTATAATCTAAGAATGTGCATTATAACGTCCATTATAATCTAAGAATGTGCATTATAATGTAAGAATGTACAATTACGGAATCTAAGTTCCTAGTAGCATTTACTAATTACAATATGCTGTATCATCATCGGCACACATTCTAACGTATATTATCACACATAATCGGTGAAATACGCTTAGTAGTAGATGTAGGGGTTGAAGGTGATCAATTCCTGAATAATTAATGCGCTTTTGTCATCAAACATATTAGATATTTGCGAATGTTTCGAGTGCGAGTGTTTGCAAGTGCGCATGTTCACTAGAATTGTGGTCTCCACATCTTCATTATAGATGATACTACATATTCTACTGATACAATACTTAAAGAACGGGGCATTAATTACGGGGAGAGGGGCGAACCTGTAATCCGAAACACGCTGCGTGTCCATATTTACCCTGCCGTGGGAATATGTCCAGATAGAAGTAGCCAATCAGAGCATTGGATTCGGCGTCAGTTACGCTGTACTGTGTAATGTGGATGAGGGGTGGGGGTAGTAGTAGTAGTAGTAGTAGTAGTAGTAGTAGTAGTAGTAGTAGTAGTAGTAGTAGTAGTCGTAGTAGATCACTATACTTACCATATCTACTTCAGGGTGCCAGGTGCTGATATCATTGATCTTGGTGTACTTCAAGCCCAGTAAAGTCTACACGAGAGATAGCGGGGGAAAGTTATAGTAACAATGTAATAGTGTAGGTGCGTTAACGATGTGGAGCGTAGCCTAGTGTAATGGTGACTATCTAGAGAGTAAGGGGTAGTGAGTTCGATGCTCGGTAGACCTAGTGTTTTTATAGTGTTTATATTTGTATAAATAAATCAATACGCTACTTTATAATTTTATAAAAGAAAATTATAAATAGTATAATATTTAGACAGATAATAAGTTGTTGCCTGTTGTTACTGGTTATTACAGTGGAAGATAGGTTTTTACGTTTGTGGTGGGTAAAAACAGGTTTTGCCAAAAATATAGAAAACCTGAAAATATTATTTATATACATTATTACTTTTATTAAAGTACTATTTCGGAGTACAAAAAGTTTCCGTTGCAAAAATAGCAAGCAGACATTCATGGTATAATCAAAACTAAATATATATGTAATACATATATATATATATATATATATATATATATATATATATATATATATATATATATATATATATATATCATACTCGTATATATATATATACATGTATATTACATTAATGATGCGAGTGAGGGAATGACGCTGAGAAGATAACAAAGCCCCGATGACGACGTCCACCCTTAGAGCGAGAGAGAGAGAGAGACTACAATACTACGCATGTGTACTGATTGTATACTATACTATAGGATGCTGCTGCTGCTGACGCTATACAATATTACATAACACCGAGGTGGGGTTGATGAGTTCATCACATTAAGTGCACAATGTGAATCTATCACTGGAGGAAGGGGGCGGGGCGGGGTATGGATGTTCGATGCGGTGACTCATCAATATTAAATATGTACGTATGTGTGCACGTGTGTGTGTGCGTGTGATTTATTACCAGAGCTATTAGGCGAAGAAAAATCTATATTTTACATTATAAATTAATAATATTTAACACAAATATTCATCCATGTATATATATATATACATAGGTTCCATTGGTTATCATCATATGGTTATGGCAGTTATAATTCACGATAGTTAGAAAGAGACCAGTGAAAAATGTTCTAAAAAACCTATTATTATCTATAAAATTTACTATTAAATACATTTATTGATTTAATAGGTGAGATAATATAAAATCATATATAAATACATATTTAGCATATTCAGCAATACAATATATCATGATAATAGGTAGAGTTTTTAACATGGCAAACACATTCGTTTATTTAAAATCTTGTTTATTATTTAATAAAATAAAATATGATTTATAAATGTTATATGTAAATAGAGTTATAAAAATATAATATAATTAATAATCATACAATCATTATAATATGTATTGGCAATAGATTACAAAAATATAAAATCTTTATTAATTTTTATTTGACATGGAAATAACAAAATATTTAACAAAAATATAATATTTTAATAAATAATATATGTTATTGAAATTTAAATAGATATTTATATCATTATATATCAATAAATAATTGTTTATAAATATTGTATAATACTTATGAGCATGCAAAATAAACATCGATGCTGTCAATCACAAATATAAAATACACAGTCACCATAAAGTACATATATAAATCAATTTTAAAACCTCACATAACAGGATATCGCCATGGGATGGCCATTTGTTGAATTTACATGTATAGGGTTAAGGAATGCATTACCTCCGTTTATTAGGTGCTTCGAAAAAATATCTTCGTTGAATTTAAAATTTTTTTTTGTTATATAAAAAGTACATTTATATATATATATAATCCTAAAGACAAAAAAATTAAAAAATATATATTTGACATGTATAATAATAGACATAATTTTATTTTATTTTATTTGTTCATCAATTTTATAAAATCCAATACATCATAATTATATTTTTAAATATTCTCTCTGGAATTGTGCATAAATGTGTTATTTATATAGAGCAAAAGAAATTAGGTAGATCGCTTCAGTACTTTTATCTAAACACTAATTTATATACACAAACATATCAATAAAATGTATTCTGATTAAAACGCATTTGAAAAGTCAACAATAATATTCAAATAAATTATATAAGTCATAAACTTATACATTCAGCTAATATAAAATCAATATTATAAAGTAATAGTTTTATATTTTCTTATAAATATCTCAATTTTATTTTTTTATTATATAAGAGATTTATTATATCAGAGTCTAATAAAAGTATGTATTCAGCTAATATAAAATAAATATTATAAAGTAATAGATATGTTTCCTTATCTATATATAAAATTTATATTTATAGAATTTATATATTAGATATAAAACATTATATACAAATTTACATTAGTTAGGAATATAGATTTCAAAATAAATGTAAAAATCCAGTTTTTAAATTTTCAAATTGTGATAATATTATATATAAAACATTATATAAACTTATACATTTAGCTAATATAAAATCAATATTATAAAGTAATAGTTTTATATTTTCTTATCAATATCTCAATTTTATTTTTTTATTATATGTGAGATTTATTATATCAGAGTCTAATAAAAGTATGTATTCAGCTAATATAAAATAAATATTATAAAGTAATAGATATGTTTTCTTATTTATATATAAAAGTTATATTTATAGAATTTATATATTAGATATAAAACATTATATACAAATTTACTTAGTTAGGAATGTAGATTTCAAAATAAATGTAAAAATTAAGTTTTTAAATTTTCAAATTGTGATACTATTATATATAAAACATTATATAACAATTTATAATAGTTTTGAATGTAGATTTCAAAATAATTCATTTTAAAAATGCTATAAACGATGCTTTTTATGCTACTTCTAAACTGATTTCATAGATAATTTTTCACAGTTACTAAATAACATATCATTAATCAATATATTGATAGTACTATAGTACATATTATATACTAATAAAAATTAATTTTTTTCCGATTTTAATGAATTTATCCATGGCGATATATATCTCCATAATTTTAAATAAAATAATTATGTTTAAATTGTATTGATTAGTGAATTTTCACTACCATTGCTCTATATAAATATATATATATATATATATATATACTTAAAAATATCATTCTCCTATATTCAGATATCAATATCTTAAATATTTGTTCATTTAGCTTTGATTAAATTACAAATATAATTATTGAAGATGTGAAAATAAAATGATTACTTGTATTCCTTTGAAATGAATCATACCACCAACACTATCATCATATTGTCAATAGAATACTTATATAATATTTTATAATATATATATATTTATATATATATATATATATATATATATATATATATATATATATGTATTACATATATATTTAGTTTTGATTATACCAAAGATTTTCCAAAGGAAAGATATTGCACTCCCTATCTATCTCTAGTACCCTTTAAAAATGTAAATTTAAAATGAATCTGAACATTAACACTAGATGGTGAAATAGTATAACATGTGATATTTTAATTAAGAAATTACTATACATATAGAAAATTCTTATTATCTGACTAATACCGCTAGATGGCCATATCGAATTATTAGGTTACACAAATGTACACAAGTGAAATATCTTTCCTTTGGAAAATCTTTGATTATACCATGAACGTCAGCTCGCTATTTCTGCAATAGCAACATTTTGTATTCAGAAATAGTACTTTAATAAAATTAATAATATATATAAATATTACTTTTCAATGATGTATTTAATTATATTTCAATTATTACATAGATAAGAAAGATATTTATTTATTTGTAAAATAAAAATGCATTATTTTTTTAATTTTGATTTCTATATATGTTATTAAAATAATTTTTTTTTTAAATTCAGTTTGATTTGAAAGAAGTTTTCTATTATATTGTTTGCATTCTAAATAATATAATGTGTATTACGTTATATTAAAAATTATTGATTTGTATATCAAATTTAAATATGTTCTACTGGATCATAATGAAATATGATAAAATCATACAAGTATAAAACAAATAAAAATGTCATAAATATTCTTTATTAAGCAGACTTCCTGACCGTGATTTTACTTATTTATATAATAATTGATAATAGAGTTAGCTAATTTATATATTCAATAGGAAGTGATAGACACAATACTATATTCATAGAAGAACCAAAACTAACACTTCTAAAAATAGCATTGTTTATAAAATATAAATAAATATACAATAGGTTATAAATTCATTTAATTATAAAAAATTCCCTTTATACTAAAATATAATTTTTTTCTAAGAATAATAAAAATTAATGTATTATTTCAAATAAATCTATTTTAAGTTATTTTATAAAGTATATTTTGAAAAATGTGTATATATTACAATGTATATATATAGCAGATAATTATATTATAAGTCTTATAATACAGGTATAGATCTAAACAGCACATGTTGATAATCAAACACATGTAAATCAGCAGCTAATCATGCTTGTACTTAATGTATGTTGTTACTTTATATTAGTTATATATAATTTAGGATTTATATGAGTAATTTATAATAGTGAGTGATATTAAAAAAATAACTATAATACTTAAATATTCAATATAATATATATTATTATTATTATTATCAGATTTAGGTACAAGTACCTGGGTAATTGTAGAAGCATTGCTGCTTGTCGAGACAATTACCCTTATATATATGTATTTATTTATATATATATATATAAATATAAAGAATACACATCATTAATATGAAAATAGTTTGATTAATAAATTATAAATTGATATAGTTACCATTTGTTGATATTACATACAACTGTTAATATTAACATTGATATATAATTATTAATAATATGTTTTACATACAATTATTAATAATAAATTTACATGAAATACACTTTTATATTTCACTTAAAATTATCGTTAATTATCGTATATTATAATATATTACGCATAAAATTAAAAGTACTAAAATTACATAACATAATAATATAATGTAAGTAAGTTATACGTATTAGGGTGCGGTTAGCTACAAAAGTAGAATTAAGTTTCAAGGAACGCGTCGCTCTTACGTTATATGTTTTATATTATAAATTTTAAGCGCGCAAAATAATTTCTAATGTAAAGTATGGCCGCCTCGAAGCCTAATTCTACTTCCGCGCCCTTATTAGGCAATAACGCGGAGCCCGATCGTGACGCTGAACCTGATAGATGTTCAGCAGTCCTTCGGTGACAGTCTCCAACGGGAAGTACTCCTTGATCTTGTTCTGGTCGAACGAGTACAGGGATTCCTCGACGCGGGTCATGTAGTAACGGTAGTCAGACATGCACAGTGTACCGTCGAATGGGTACCCGTATTTAGCGTGCTGTCGGGAGGTGTACATTACACTCTTACAAACTTTCATAGTAGATAGGTCAATAATAATACAAATCAAGTTTTGAATCCATATATATGTTTATTTTTCGTTAACTATTTTATTACTTTATCAGATACAAAGTTATCCGGTACACGATTTAAATAATGATCATGCTTAATGTACACACTGTACACTGTACGGTATTGTTTCGTTAAAAACGTATAGCATCTCTCTAGGCGCGTGGTCTTGAGATCGAATCTCGGCGGAGAGAAATAATTTAATGTGTTGATATCATTATATGTGAAAATTATCGAAAATGAATATTTTTTAATATTTAAAACGATATTCAAGTTAATTTATCGCAAACGTAACGTAATTCTATGCGATTAATTTACTAAAAAGTCGTAGTGCAAAAATTATTATATATTTCATTTATATAACTATATATATATACATATATATAGTAAAATGTTAATACATATAATACTTCTAAATATTAATATGCTTATATTTTCTTTGTTGGTAATTAAAATAATTATTCACAACTAATTATATTAAGAGCTCAACTATAACTTAATATCTCTAAAGGGGATGTCCCACTACCAATATTTCCGGAAACAATGTATGGAAACGTTTTCTAGAAAGTGATTTTCTAATACGTTGTAGTGAGATACCTCCTTTAAAGATACTATATTTCCTGCAAGTTGTCGGAATGCAAGGGACTATCCCACTGGAACTTAATGCATACATTTAATAAGAATTAGTGAATTTTTATTAACTGGAATTAGTAGTATGTTTAAATTGTAAAATGTCTACTATATACACATACAAATAATAGTACACATACACTGTATGTGACATATAGTCAAATATATTTATAAAAATATAATTGTTAAATAAAATATATAATTATATATATGTATACTAATGTGAACTAATAAAAATATATTTAGGAATATTAATATTAATATAAATTGATATATATATATATATAAGGTAATAAATATTACTAATATTATTCTAATTTCTAAAACACATTTGTAAATTATATTAATATAATTCATAATTATTTAAATATTCATAACCATATAAATTTAATTACTATAATAAAATATTCTCAATAAATATTTTATGTATTACATTTTTAATTATTTTATATTAATAGCAAAGGGCATTGTTAATACTTAAATTTAGTATATTAAATGTTACTATTATTTTATGAAAATATTAAAATGTAGATTTTATGAAAGTATTTCAAATTTAAAAAATTTAATATCTGAATGATTCAATCACAGAATATAAAACTTGTTTTTAGAAATATATTTCTTTTCAAATATGAATACATATTTTTATAATATGCATAAAGCTTGTCAGACTAAATAGTTAATAAGTATATTTTTATTAAAGATATTATTTTATCAGAATACGTCTTGGTAACAATTGTTTAACCACCAAACAGCATATTATTATATATATATAACAAATTATTGTATTTGTAAAACTAAATGATCAACAGAATGGCCTAACCTCCTTCTCCTTGAACTCTAAGAATACTTTAGCTTCCTTATCTTTCAATGGTTGTAATTTTGTCATTAAATCTTTCAAAAAGGTGTTCACAGTCTGTTTGTGAAGTGTGAAATGATATCTATTATATATTGATTTAAAGATTAGTAATTAAAATATATAATTAATACTGTTTCAAGAATAATATAATATATATATATAGAATTATAATAAATTTAACTTGAATAATTGAACTAATTTATATATATAAATATTGTATATAAGAGAAGGATATAATTTAAAATGCTGACAATTATCATCTTCATATACTTTACACATTACATTGTAAACAAATGCAATGTATCCATACCTGTATCTATAGGTAACAGTATATCTCTAGTCATAATGTATATTGTATTTATTTGAGAATATTGAACGCATAGTATTCTATAGTGATACGTTAGGATATAGATGTATTAGAGATGAATTGCAACGTTGCGACATCGTAGCATTAACATTAATCGTATAAATGTCATTAATCGCGTCGTAGATTCTTACATCGCAATCACGTCCTTACGCGAGAAGAATCATACATACGAAACAGTACCTAACGTATAAATATCGCTTATTTAATTATTAATATTCTATTGTTTTATTAGAACGGAAACGAAGATACGACATCGCGCGTAATGTTAGTAGATTCCGAATCAATAAAGCTGATCGCTTTCGCTGATCGTCCATAACCTAAACTCACTCATGCGTCACATACGACTACCTACGGTAACTACGACTACCATACAGCGCGCGCGATACGGCTATCGTGGACACGCGACTAACTTTCGTGTCTTTAG
>OZ025239.1:26517382-26579882 GCA_964019155.1 Osedax fenrisi
CTACTACTAAACCACAATAAAACTGAACTATTAAATATAACTAATGACCCAAATACTTACTTCCCTGAAATTATTATTAATCAACACAAAATCATTCCCACCAATTCTGTTAAATACTTAGGCGTCAACTTCAATAATAAACTTAATCTAGATAAACATTACAGCTTACTTATTCAATCTACGACTGCACAGCTATTCAATATTAAAAAAATACGACCATACTTAAATAGAAATACTACAAAACTACTGACTCAGACTCTCATACTTTCAAGACTACAATACTGCAACTCACTATTCACAGGAACTGAAAAACTGAAAATAGACAAACTAGACAAAATAATTAACCGCTCAATTAGAAATATATACCGACTACAGAAGACTGACTATACAACTAGCATTACTGACTTACGTAAAAAACTTAACTGGCTAAACACTGAAGACTCTATCAACTACAGAATACTTACAATACTTAAAAAGACTATTACTTATAACTTACCCTATAATTTACGAAACAAAATAAAACATAAACCAAACACTAGACTTTTACGTAATAACAATTCCACTATACTACACCAACCTATTACCCATTGCATCAAATACGAAAGAAGAAAATTCAGCTCTTCATCAACAATTAGATGGAATAAACTACCCCCGCAACTTAGAAATCAAAATATATCAATTAATATCTTTAAAAAGAAATTAAAAAAATTTCTTATCGACAAACATTGATATTCGTTTATTCATAATATTATCGTGCGAATTATATATATATATATAATATTATATATATATAATGTATACATTCGCTATTTTTATCTATATGTGATATATATTGTTAGATACACATTATAGAATTATAATTATTAATGATGTGATTAAAATAAATACTTAAACAACAACAACAACAACAACATATACACACACATACACATATACACACACACACACATATACACACACACATACACATATACACACACACACATATACACACACACATATACACATACACACACATACACATACACACACACACACACAAAACTAACGAATAAGACACTCACTACCTCATATGCACAAGCTGCCAATACACCTACTACTAACCATACTAATACCGACATAAGATTAATTACCTATACTGATATCAACTATACTGCTACTATTGAAAATATAGCTAAAGATAATCGTAATCTAAACTATATAACGAAATTTATTTCTAATTTTAATATAAACCCCTCTTCGATATCTAAAGTTATATTTAAAAATAGTTATTGTTTTATATCATTTACTACTCTCTATGCTAAAGATTCTTTTATCTCACTCAACCCATTACTGAAAACTACTGACTATAACCGACTTTTCCTACATAACTATCTATCACCCGAAATAATACGACGAAAACATATATATTTTCACGCTATAAAAGCTAATCTAATTAAGGGATATAAATGCTCATTGAACTTAAAGACAAACACATACGAACTCAGACAAAAGATAGATAATAATAAGGTTAACTGGAAAACAAAACCACTAAATGTTCCAAATGAATTATTTACTGATTGGACAACTTCTTTTACAAACTATATTAATAATAAGGATGAACTAACCTCCACTACGGATGAATTAACTTCCATGAATAAGCATACATGACTAAACAACAGCATAAACTACTTATCTCTTACTTTAATAAATGCCAGATCTTTAACTGCTAACATTGATATTATTACTAAATTTATTATGGAATATTGCTTTTCGATTATAGCAATTACAGAGTCTTGGCTAAAAAATGTAGACACCGTCATTCCTGCTGGTCTTAAAAGCCTTGGATACTCGTTTATACAAAAGTGTAGATCAGATGGTAGA
The DNA here is from genome assembly GCA_964019155.1 of Osedax fenrisi. Classification (NCBI taxonomy): domain Eukaryota; kingdom Metazoa; phylum Annelida; class Polychaeta; order Sabellida; family Siboglinidae; genus Osedax; species Osedax fenrisi. Next base: position 26,519,246 of record OZ025239.1, read on the forward strand.
AATGGAGGAGGAATAGCTTTGTTAGTAAAAAATCACATCACAATTATTCCTCAGCCCGAGATTTGTACATCAAACTGCGACTTTCTTTTTACTAAACTGAAAATAAAAAATAATATAATTCCGATCCTACTAGTATACAGACCACCAAATAACTGCCATACAACTTTTGCTTTAGAATTTACAAACTTTATACATGAACATAACTATGACAACCTGGTCATTCTAGGAGATTTCAACTTCCACTATGACTCTGACAAACTACACCACCAAGACTTTAAACGACTTTGTAACGAACTGAATTTAACTCAACACGTTAATTTTGCAACTCATACCCACGGACATATACTAGACCTGATACTTACATACAACCATTCTAATATACTAATACATAAACCAACACGCTCTACATTACTCACTGACCATTACGCAATAAACTCTCAACTTAATATACTGAACTCCTCACCTAGACAGACCCTACTTACTTACAGGTGTATCAGGAAAATAAATATTGATGAATTTTCATCTGATTTTATCTCTATGATAAATAAAACCCAAATTACAGTACTCAACTTAAACACTATACTTAAACAACTATTAAATCAACATGCACCACTGAAAACAAACTACTTAACTATACATAACGAAACTCCATGGTTTAACTCCAAATTAAATAATTTAAAAGTTTTATTTAGAAAATCATGTAGACTTTTTACGAAATCACCATCACACTCAAATCTAATTGACCTACGAAAAAATAGATATATATACAGGAATGAACTGAAATCTACAAAAACAGACTACTTTACTAACAAAATTAACGATTGTTCACACGACTATAAACGACTCTACTCAATAACTAAGACCCTCTTAGGAAATAATAAAAATTCTACGCTCCCACATTTTCCCGATGATCAATTATGTAAGAAATTTGCAGAATATTTTAAAGACAAAATTAACACCATTTGTAATAGACTCTCTTGTACATTTGACCCTCTTTATAATGCACCCCAAATATTACCATGCACTTCGACACTAACACATTTTACTGTACCTACTAATACTGCAATCTACAATTATATTGTCACTGCTAGATGCTCTTCACCACACGACCCAATTCCTCTATACTTAATAAAAAAACTAGCATTAACTCTGACTTTGACTTACAAAAATATAATTGATGACTCACTTCTAACAGGAACTATTCCAAATTTACTAAAAAACGCAATAATTACGCCAATAATAAAAAAAACTAATCTTGACTCTTCTGAATTCTCAAATTACAGACCTATATCTCAACTACCTCTACTAACTAAAATTCTTGAAAAAACTGTTTATACTCAACTTTCACACTACTTAACTGAAAATATGTTGCTGGACATACGACAAAAAGCATTCCGTAAACTACATAGTACTGAAACTACCGTACTCTCTCTTTTTGACGACTTATATAACTCACTAGACACTGGACAACCAATACAGCTAATACTACTTGACTTATCCTCTGCATTCGACACCCTTAGACATGACATACTGCTAGAAAGACTTAGAAACATAGGAATTCAAGATGTAACTATGGAATGGTTTTCTAATTTTATTAAAGATAGAAATTATTCCATTAAAATAAGAAATAATTACTCTAAATCATATACCATCGATCACGGTGTTCCTCAAGGTTCAATACTTTCCCCAATTCTCTTCTCTATATATCTTATTCCATTACAAACAATTATGAAACGTTATCCATCTATTACTTACAACTTATACGCAGACGACATAGAACTACACGCAACGATAACAAACTCTACCCAACTACAAGACTGTTTAAATGAACTACAAAACTGGCTAACAAATAATAACCTACTACTAAACCACAATAAAACTGAACTATTAAATATAACTAATGACCCAAATACTTACTTCCCTGACATTATTATTAATCAACACAAAATCATTCCCACCAATTCTGTTAAATACTTAGGCGTCAACTTCAATAATAAACTTAATCTAGATAAACATTACAGCTTACTTACTCAATCTACGACTGCACAGCTATTCAATATTAAAAAAATACGACCATACTTAAATAGAAATACTACAAAACTACTGACTCAGACTCTCATACTTTCAAGACTACAATACTGCAACTCACTATTCACAGGAACTGAAAAACTGAAAATAGACAAACTAGACAAAATAATTAACCGCTCAATTAGAAATATATACCGACTACAGAAGACTGACTATACAACTAGCATTACTGACTTACGTAAAAAACTTAACTGGCTAAACACTGAAGACTCTATCAACTACAAAATACTTACAATACTTAAAAAGACTATTACTTATAACTTACCCTATAATTTACGAAACAAAATAAAACATAAACCAAACACTAGACTTTTACGTAATAACAATTCCACTATACTACACCAACCTATTACCCATTGCATCAAATACGAAAGAAGAAAATTCAGCTCTTCATCAACAATTAGATGGAATAAACTACCCCCGCAACTTAGAAATCAAAATATATCAATTAATATCTTTAAAAAGAAATTAAAAAAATTTCTTATCGACAAACATTGATATTCGTTTATTCATAATATTATCGTGCGAATTATATATATATATATAATATTATATATATAATGTATACATTCGCTATTTTTATCTATATGTGATATATATTGTTAGATACACATTATAGAATTATAATTATTAATGATGTGCTTATAATAAATACTTAAACAACAACAACAACATATACACACACACACACATATACACACATACACACACACACACATATACACACACACACACATATACACACACATACACATATACACACACACATACACACACATACACATATATACACACACACACATATACACACACACATATACACATACACACACATACACACACACACATATACACACACACATATACACACACACACATATACACACACACACATATACACATACATACACATATACACACACACACATATACACACACATACACATATACACACACACACACACATATACACACACACATATACACATACACACACATACACACACACACACACATATACACACACACACATATACACACACACATATACACACACACACACATATACACACACACACATATACACAAACACACACATATACACACACACACACATATACATACACACATATACACACACACATACATATACACACACACACACATATACACAAACACACATATATACACACACACACATATACACACACACATATACACACACACACATATACAAACAAACATTAAAGTGACCTATGCAAATGCATGAATAATCTCATATTTGATTTACGCAAGTTTTTAACTTTGCGTGGGGGGCCTATTTATTATTGAATCAATAAACTCATTATATTGTATTTATATTATTTTCATTCTACAATTATTCTCATTGGTGAGAACTCTCATTAATTTCGTTATTACACAATTCAAGATATTAATATTTAAATGTCTAAATAAATAATTACAATATATATTACTAATATATATAGAATATACTTTGTAAATTGAAAACGTTAGAAATTAAATAAAAGGTGTATTTATTTCTCGAATGGAGATATGTATAGTGTCCACCAGTAATTAATAGGGGCCACTAGTAATTAGAGGAGAGGAGGCGAGGGGTTACGTCACACTGACCGTTACGTCTGCCCAGCTTGACGAGACGTTCGATGAAGCGCCTCTCTTCAGCGCCCCAGTCTCTCTTTATCTTCTCCACGACCAGAAGGTTGTTGAAGACGTCCTCTCTCATGCTGTATGTAGGGGTGACAGGGGCGGTAAAGGAAGGGTGGGGACGGTAAGGGAGGGCTGGTAAGGGTAGGGTACGGTAAGGGAGGACTAGTAAGGGGTGGGGACAGTTAGGGAGGGCTGGTAATCGTGGCAATACTATATAGGGACCCATGTACGTGCAGATGTATTGTAATCGACTAGCATTCCAGTAGGCCAATGTACAATATATATATCAAGTACAGTTTCAGTAGGCCAACGTACAATATATATATATCAAGTACAGTTCCAATAGGCCAATGTACAATATATATATCAAGTACAGTATGTAGTCACTCTTAATGCACACACTGATGGCTGTAATACGCTGCGTACGACTCAGTGAAACAATCAGCGTTATTACACTGATAGAGAAGATATATCATTGCATTGCAGATAGTTCAATATCGATTATGTTCAACTGAAAATTTATATACTAGTGAGATTTTTAAATATATTTAAAATTATATAATATACAATCATTTATATAAATCAACATTATATATAAGAAATATCAATTATAATCATGAAACATGAAATTCTCAGATAGAAGGTATTAAGTACGAAACGAGAGCAGTTTTTTTATCTCAAACAAATATATGTTTTATTTTTTTATATATGTTTAAATGTGGATTATAATACATATATTTCACTAAAATTTGACAGCTATTTTCTCAGTATTATATTTAATGAATACTCTACTAAAAAGTCTGGAACTATTTTATTCTTTATTATAAATTGTTGAAATTTCAGTATATTTAAATGACACAAATATATATATAGATGTAAAATTTTCTTTTAATAAAATATTATATAATGAATGTATATTTGTAATAGTAGGTGCAATAAAACATAATTTATATTTATTAATAGACAATTTAATTAAGGTTATTACATAAAATGATAGATAAATTATTATATAAATGATAATTTCTTAGATAGGGCTATAACCTCATCTCGACGTCAAAGTCTGACAGTTTCTTATCAGCAGTTACACTGATATCTCTTATCTCCTTATCAGTGCTGACGTGCTGCAGGAAGTCTATCTCGTTACGACTCGAGGCCGTCTCACAATCCAAGTCAGCTAAAGCCTGTGTGAGTGTGTGTGTGTGTGTGTGTGAGAGTGTGTGTGAGAGTGTGTGTGAGAGTGTGTATTTGTGTGTGTGTGTGTGTATGTGTTTGTTTGAGTATGTGACTACTTCTAAACTGCTTGTGTGGCTTAGTTGGCTAAGGCGTCAGACACACAAGCAGTAGGACAGGGTATTACAGTATTAACATATGAAGCCCTAAACTTAGATGTGAACTACCTATACCGAGAAGTATCGCGACTATAGTGACCGTGAGACGCCCAATATTTGTACGACTCGTTCTAGATCAGCGGTTCCCAACCTTTTTTCGTCAGACCCTTTTTTTGATAATTCTTAATTTAAAATATTCCATGACCCGATGAACAATTTTATTTTTTTATTATTCATAAACGAATAATATATATATAAATAAATATTTTTAGAAATAGGCTCATGACCCAAACAAAAAACCCAATGACCCAAATTTGGGTCACGACCCATAGGTTGCGAACCACTGTTCTAGATGAAACCAGCGCAATCATTGTCCGTTATCGTGCCAGCGTAACTGTCGACTCAGGCGTTGTAAACTGAGGCTACGCTGTACCTACTTATTAGATTATGAGGCGCTGACCTTGATGACGTTATCGAAGGTCACGTCCTCGGGTTTCAGTCCTCCGACCGCGTCGTAGACGAGTTTAGACTTCTCGATGAGGGCATCGGTTTTGAGCGGAAGATCCTCCTTGGTCAGGTCCCAACGAAGTAGATTACCAGGGCTCGTCATGTTGTAGAGTCTTTGGGGAGGTGGGGTGGTGGGTGGGACCGTATTATTTTGTGAATTGTAATACTAAATAGTGGAGTTAAAGTTTGTGTAAATATAAATAAATTATAAAATTAAATGTTGTTCATAAATTAATAAATAAGATATATATATAAATATATATATATATATATATATATTCATAATAATATTAAACTATTTGAAACTGTGCATGATCATTAACGATCTAATTAATAAGCCTACTCGATAATACAAAGCCGATACGATCCTATAAGCGAGATCAAACGCGTTACATAATGAGCGACGCGACTCTGGACCGACTAAAGGATTATCGGTCGTGTGTGTTGCTTAATGAGTCATACAATGATGAGTCACCGCTACTAGCGATGGTAACCACCGCGAATTATCCATTACATCACCGATAATAGAATATCGACGAAGCCGTACGCTATTTGATGGTTGTATTCGGCTCGTACGATGAACATCCCAACTATTGCCCGCATTATTGTTTTATTTACTTTCGGCGCGTGTAAATCACAACTTATTTATATTCGTTGACTATTCTTTATATATTTATGTCATTATTATTATGGTTACCCATCGTTTTGAATCTATTCAATAAACTATTATCTATCTAAATCTATCTATAATAGTCTATCGTCTCGAGCTCGCTCGTAGCGATAAAGTTCGTATAGGTGATTTAATCGCTGTAAATAGGCACTATGAGGCTAATAGGATATCTTAATAAGCTATAGCCTATAGGGTATTAATAGGCTTCCTAGACAGGAGCTATTTTACCGCGTCGTACATTTACGTATTACGTATTACGACGTGTATATTTAACATCGTTTGTATGTACGGTACGCTGTATTTCATCACTAGAATTGTTAAACTAGAAAATATTAGTTTTAAATTTTTTTTTATAAATTTATATATACTATATCAGGTAATGAAATACGTATAAACGATATTAAATATATGCGTATGTATATGCCATTATGCATCATTTTGCTATATAATAGTCCTTTATATTATTTAGTATTGTTGTCCATGGTATATTGAATGTAAATTATTATCGTATTACTATTATTTTATTATTTTCTTCCCGCACGAGAGAAGGGGTCTACATGACCCTATTTTAGTGCTAATAAACTCAATATCATCATCATCATATGCATTTATGTAATACCCGTTCCCCTGAAGGTGTTCAGACCTCTTCGTCGTAAAGGGAAGGTTGTCGCGGGTAACCATTGTACCGTCGAAGTAATACTGACATTTATGGGCTAACGGCAATTTTATTTCAACGTGTATATTCAAAGAATTTATATTCTATAGTTCGTATGCCGATTGTCAATTGATATACTATACGATACATACTCATAATTAAATTACATCTTTTATGAAATAAAATTGCCGTTATCCGGTTAAAGAATAGTTACTACTACGATAGTATAAGTTGACATACATTATCAATAGTAGATTAATATATAAATATATATATATATATATATCATATTAAATATGTATTAATATATAAATATATAATAAATTATATGATTATTATAATAATATCATATCATAGTAAATATATAATATTATATATATACAAAATTAACAATATAATAGTTAACTTAATAAAATGTATACATAATATATACAATCATCATTAGTCAATATCGAAAAAGTAGAGAATATTTAATAGAGCTCCAGTTTGTTTTGATTACGCATTCCGAGTTCAAATTTCAAATATTTTATATATATCGCTATATAATTTAAAATTACAATAACAATTAATGTATATATATCTTATAATAGTATACTATATTATCATTCTTAAGTTTATATTAAGTGTTATATTAGTTTATCGTGTACACTAGTATGTCAAATACAGAAACGAGTATTTTAAATTTGACCCCATAAATCGTAATCAAAACAAATGGCAGCCATATTCGATACAGACCTAAATAATACTCATTGAATGTATATAAATATTTAAATAAAATAGCGGAAATTTATAACCAAGCAATTTGTATAATTTACATGTAAATTGTAAATATTGGCTAATTGTTTACTGATGAATTTGCCATTTTTTCACCTATAAGATATAGGCTATACATTTATAAAAATGTGTATGATTATAAAATTAATATATGACTTTTATATTACTTTAATATGAATTTTTCCAATGTACACTACTAATTATTGTATTCGAGCGTCAATAAAAAAATCTCAATAATAATTATAAAATGTTATTTTATATAATAATTACTTATCATAATATAAGTTATAGTAGAAAAAAAATGAAATTGTCAATTAAAATTCTATTTATACTATTTGAAAATATAATATAATAATTTAATAAATATAATATATAATATTATATTATATTAAATATATTTATTATATTATATTATATTAAATATATATAATTTTCTAAATAGTATAAATAGAATTTGGATCAACGGAAAAATTCGACGGTATCCGGTCGATCGTAAAGTTAATCTGATATGCTATACTATGAAAATCAATGTCCGTCGATAATTTTGAATGTATTGTAGTATATGTACAGATGTCAGTCGATCATGAAGATAATCTTAAGCTAAAATACAATATAATCAAGTAAACGGATTATGGTCAAAAGCTTCGCGAATTGAACGCCCGCAAACTTGTTTATTCGAATTAGTGATTTTACAATAGCTTATAATTGCCCATACATGCAACGGCTTATCATTACCATATATTTATATATGTGTGTTTTATAGACTCACTCGGGATGTAATGCAGCTAAAAAACCTAGCGGTATTAAAACTAAACAAGTGAAAATATCTAAAACTAAAAATATTAATGTTTGTACAAACAATCATACGCTATTGTAAATTCACTAATTCGAATAAACAATTTTGCGGGCGTACAAATCGCGCATCAATCGCGAAGCTATTGACCAGGTACCAAGTAAACTTAACGATCGACGGACCTAGGTCGTAAAGTTCACTTGATCACACAATTTTGTATTTAACTTAATAAAATGTGCCTAGTTTAGTGCGGAACTATTTCTTGGAGTATTGATTTCTTGAAATATATGATATATATTGAGTTTTTAATTATATTTAATTATAAAATATATTAAATATTAAATTAATATAATATTATATATTTAAAAAAAAAATTCGCATGACTAACATTCTATATAATATAATATTAATTTAATATTTAATTATTAAATAAATTAATATATTTAATAATTAAATATAATTAAAAACTCAATATATATATTTCAAGAAAGCAAGACCCCGAGAAATATTCCGCAATGAAATAGCCATATTTTATTAAATAAAATAAAAATCGTGTACTAAACACAATATTATATAGGCTCACTTCGGGAATAATGCAGATAAACAAAATTCGCCGAGAAATCATTTCTGAAATTTATTTTAAAAATAATGTTACTAGTAAAATGTGTATTATACATTATACACTGTATATAATACCTATATTTTATTGATAATTATAATCAACTAAAATAATTCAACATTAATATACAATATTGTGCTACTAATTAATACGCTATCGTATCGATATAATATACATTAAAAAAAATAAACTAACGATATGGTTTGTTTATTTTCAAAACAATTACAAAACGAGAAATTACGGGAAAACGTGTATTCATTGGCTAGAATTATTTGTTTTGAATATGTTAACACGTTTCGTTTAGCATATGAATTGTATAATAATTTACGTAAATTATTAAAAATTAAAATGTTCATCATATATATAAAAAAATGTCACTAATTATTAAAATATGATATGTATTTGCAACATAAACTTGAGATATAAATTTAACCGGGGAATTGTAGGTTCAAAAGTTTACAATCAAAGATTTGAAGTAGTATGTTATGTTGCCATCATAAACATTCGAGTTGGCCTAAATCATAAATACATAATTAGGTGTATAATAGTCATAGATATGTATAAGGGTACACTTAGGGCCCTTATACATATCTATGATAATAGTAGTGTTTCATTCGTTTTTATCTGTATACAGACTATAGTCTAAATAATAAAGTACCTTAAATCGCGAGTGTTCGCTCCGTACATATAGCTAACGCAATCTAGCTATATGGCCAGTAGTATAATTAGAAAATCAATACATTGACAAATCCAATGATTTACCTATATTAAATATAATATTTAATATAATTATTATATTTAATATAATATTAAATTATATTTATATTATATTAAATTATTATATAATAATATAATATTAAATATTATATAGTATATAATTATTATAATTATTATATATAATACCTAATACTGAGTATTATACTACTATATATAATATTTAATATTATAATTATTATATAATTATTATAATTATTATAAAGTAAAATTATATAATATAATTATTATATTATATAATTTTACATAATATAATTATTATATTAAATATACTTTTAATGGCAATTGCCGAATTGTTAACATAACAGCAACATAATAGAATTATAAATTAATAGCAGCATAATTATTATGATAATATACTTTTAATGGCAACATAATGGTAACATAATGCATGCTTGAATCTAAATGGAAAAAAGAAAAATCTTCATCATCACTAACCATATATAAAAATTTTAAAAATAAACATCGTATCGATCTCATTAACGCTAAAGCTATGTTTACTCATGAAAAGTTTATTTCTATGCAACATGATAGCAAGTCACTTTTTAAATTAGCAAATAGTATACTTGGTAGAAGACAAAAATCGCCATATCCTGACTTTAATAATGATGAATTACCTAATTTATTTGATTCATTTTTCAATGATAAAATCACCAATATTATTTCGTCATTACCCAAATCTATATCTATAGCTCTATCGTTCTCTGCAACTAATACACTAACTTATTTTTGTCTACCTTCTAATGATCAACTAATTTGTTTACTTACAAATTCTCGCAGCTCTTCTTCTCTTGATCCAATTCCTTTAAAATTACTAAATTATATAGCTCCTTATATAATATCAAATATAGCTCATATCATCCATGAATCACTTATTTCTGGTATGTCCCCCTCATTTTCAAACATTCTCTTATCACTCCTATCATTAAAAAACCTTCTCTTGACCCCTCATCCTTTAATATTTATAGACCTATTTCCAATCTTTCAATACTTTCATAAACCTTAGAAAGAGTCGTTTCAAAACAACTATCTTCTTTCCTGACTACTAATAATATACTTTGTACTTTCCAAAGTGCTTATGTACTGAACAAATCTACTGAAACAGCAATAACCAGGGTAACAACAAATATCTTATGTGACCTTAATAATACATATGGAACAATTCTTGTTCTACTTGATCTTAGCGCAGCATTTGATACAATTGACCATAGTCTTCTCATATCACGTTTGGCTAATATTGGTATCACCGGTATTGCACTTAAATGGTTTACGTCATACATTTCTGATCGTACTTCTTCTATTCTTATCAATGGGCACATATCATCTCCTAGAAATATTTCTTACGGAGTCCCCCAAGGCTCTGTATTAGGACCGATTCTTTTTAATATTTATCTACTTCCTATTTTTGATATAATTTCTAAATTTCCCCTTATATCAGTCCACTCCTACGCTGATGATATACAACTTAACGTAAAATGCACTTCTGATATCAACTTTGCTCCCAATATTATGTCTAACTGTATTAAATCTATACATACTTGGCTTTCAAATAACTCTCAATCACTGAATCACAATAAAACAGAAACTATATTTCTTCACCTCCCTTCTCCCAGACGCCCATCAACAGTCCCACCATTTATCATGTTTAACAATCATAATATCTTATATTCTGATAATGTTAAATATATTGGTGTTTATTTCGATAGTTCTTTATCTTTTCATCGCCATATCTCAAATCTTCTTCGCTCTATAAACTTTCATCTTCACTTTTCCGTATTATCCGTAACTCCATCTCCCTAAGTGTTTCTATAACTCTCGCCTCATCTTTCATATTACCGCTTTTCGATTACTGCAATATTTTCCTTTTCTCCTTACCTGGCTATCAAATTAAAAAATTACAAATACTACAGAATGCGTTAGTACGATCAATTTTTAAAATTGATCGCTTTTCCCAAATACATATTTCCCCATATTTACATAGATTGCATTGGCTACCAATAACATTTAGAATAATATTTAAAGTTCTTCTATTAACTCATAACTCTCTTAACCACAACCGACCTGAATATCTATCTTCCTTAATCTCTATTCCTACTCACACTATCTCTCTCCGTTCAACTACTTCTTACCTTCTACATCTACCCTCTAAGCTTAATCTACATACAACTAATATTCGTGCATGGCACATATCGACCCCTTATCTATGGAATAAACTACCACATAATCTACGCTCCACTCAATCCACCACCTCTTTTAAATCTCTATTAAAAACATATCTATTTACTATTGCATTTCCCTGATCATTTTTTTTATCACTATCTATCAATATCTACAATTTTATTTACAATTTATATTAATGTTGAGTACTTTCTGTATTCCTTTTTATATTATTATTAGTTTATTATTTTAGTTTATGTTCCGTTATATTGTTTGTTGTTTTTACTTTAGACGCTTGATTGCTATAGCACAAAGAGTCTTTAAATTAAATTGAATTGAATTGAATTGAATAATATTAGCTATATAGCACAATGTAAACATTTTAGGTTATTATTTATAATATTATGAGGCTATTACTGTTAGCTGGGTTTCACAAGAATCGTAACTCAAATATTTATTTTATAGTAGGAATTTGAATATCTCACATATTTTAATTTCTAATCACTGTTTAAATACGAGATATAATGTAAATTATTTATAGGAATAAAGTATATATATACTTACTACCATATATGGAATAAAAGAAGTGTTCGATGACAAGAATATGACATGCAGTTACATGTACGCCGTAGTCCTACATACGGTGTGCTGGAAGGTGACAGTATGATATGATGGAATGTGACAGTACGGTATGATGTAACGTGACAGTACGTTGTGCTGGAATTTTACAGCATGGTGTGATAACAGTGAAATCCAATAATTGTAAAAGATAAAATTAATGAAGATACTAATATAAGCTTAATTATTGAAATTTAGTATGTATATACAATATAGGATATTCTAATTTAGTAAAAAAGATAATATTAATGATTAGAGTCTACGATTATAAATAATTCGTTATTTAAATATTATTGTTGTAGTTAAACCTAGTTTAGATAAACAGTGGAAGCAATACACATTGGAAAATAAACATTAGGCATTAACATATTGATTAACAACATTAACATACCCTACAGCTTAAAATAAATATATATATGTCATAAATTGTAACGCACAATAAACTCCCTCGTCTTTAATTCAATTAAAACCGAGGCTATCTTCCTTCACCTTCCACTCCAAAGTAAACATTTACCAACTCCCCCTCCAATCAACATTAATGGACAGCTCATCATGCATGAAGTATATGTACTCAACGCATGTCAAAAATCTTGGTGTTATATTTGACAATAATTTTAATTTTTATAGACAACTGTCCCACATAACAAAACTACTAAACTATCAACTACATTCACTACGCCTTATTCGTCATTCAATATAAATATCCACCGCTATTATTATAGCTGCCTACATACTATATCTATTCGACTACTGCAATTATATATATAAAGGATATATCATTTATATATAATTGCAGTAGTCGAATAGATGTATACACCTATGGGAGTATTTTGTTATGTTGAATATATATATTCAACAAAACAAAATACTCCCATACATTATGGGCCATACTCATATATCTCCATTCTTAGCTAAACTCTACTATAATAGCCAGTATACTGGCTCATAAAGCAATCCACCATGACTATCCTGGCTACCTATAGGTATAGCATCCCTATTCAAACTTAAATTACCAACTAGTACCACTACACGCTCCACCAAAACATTTCTACTTCAACTTCCTCCTAAATACAACTTACATTCAACTAATACTCGTGCCTGGACAATATCCGTCCCATACTCCTGTAATACTCTCCCTACATCCATCCGTACTACACCATCAACTACAAACTTCAAGAAACTACTGAAAACCCATTTATTTAATCTGAAACATTAACATCAAATAAATATGGACGGCCGATTGATTTATAAGCACAGTTCGAAAAATGTAAAATGTATATATATATTTAAATATATTTATACAGTGAACTACCTGTGTAGCTCAGTGGCTAAGGCGTCAGACACACAAGCAGTAGGACACGGATTCGAGCCTCATACGGACCATTAATTAATTTGATAAAATGGGTCTTAAAATAATATTTAGAAGTGATCATATATAATTGTGTATTAATAAATGATCGGCTCTCGTTAACACCATAGATGCCTTAACATGATAGCGGGTTCTAAGGGAAAATAGAGCCATATATAGTTATAAGTGAAAACTTCATCTAAGTTACTGGATGGGATGAAAGGACTCCACCAAAATAAAAAAAAAAATAAGTTATACAACATAGCACAATAGAAGATTGTTAAATGATTGTAATTATCAATAATTATCGAACGTGGCATCCTTAGGTCACCACTAATATACATAGCTGATTATTATTAATAATTAATACTCGGGCTCAATTACCCGTATCAGAATTGGTATGCAATATTCTGAATACATCGAAGTTAATAGAACGGCTCGTCAGAGAGATCACATGTACCCGTGTCTCTTTAACGGTGTCATATATATATATATATATATATATATGTATATATATATAAACCTATAGGTTTCAAGATACGAGCAGTACATATATCGGGTCGATGTTGGAGGACAATTGATAAACTGTCTTGCATACCTGGGTAACATTAGATTACTAAATGAAGATTCGTTATAATTTGGACTCTCTTACCTAACTATGTTACAATGGATGCTTAGATCGTGGCGGATTACTTAAGTTTAGAGAATTCACATACCGTGAAGGTTAACTACTACTCGAAAGGGTTAATTATAGCTCGGGTCAAAGTTTTAATAGCGTTGAATGAGAAAGTCGCGTTGTCATTTGTTTAGGTGGTGTAGGTTTTGGAGTTATGCCTGCCTATTTCTGTAGTGCAGATAAATTCGGTATAACTATGTATTTTTCTGAAAATAATAAAATGAAATAATAAAATATCATTAATTACGAACATAGTATATAATAACCTATATATTATCTACTAAAAAATAACGAAATATAATCCTTAACTCTAAAATAGATAACAAAATTGCTTTTAAAGATTAATCTATTAATCAAACCCAAAAATATAATATACTACCCGATAAATATTGATTTTTTTATAATATACATATTTTATATAAATATTATGTTTTATTGATATCATACATTGATAAAACGCTATTTCACTAGTACATATATATAACCTTGATAAACCGCTATTTCACTGGTAAATATGTCACGGTTCTCTAGGGTACTTGTCTGACTGTTACTAGTGTTGAATGAGAGGTGTCACTTGTCACGTGGTTCATTCTTTCTGTAGACATCAATCTTATATAAATGTATAGTTATCTACAAAAATTAAATATCATTAGTTATAACAAAATATAACTATATATATATATATAACTATACCAAATTTGGTAGAAATTTCTTGCATAATATTACTCTTTTGGTAGTCATGATTATTTTGTATACACTTTTTTGTCCACCAAATAATTATGTCACCCTAATTATTTATAAACAATATACAAATATAGTTCATATATATATATTAATAATATAATATAGATATATGAACTACATTTGTATATTATTTATAAATAATATTCAAATCTAGTGAATAAGTGAGTTTAAATAATGATTGAATTAACAATCTATATATATATATATATATATATATATATATATATATATATTTGATCCATAAATATAACTATATAGTAGACATACCATTTTAAATTAAATATATATTATTATTGGATATATGGTTATAGGGTGTAGATACATTTCGATGCTATATTACTTATGGATCACATGTATTACATAATACACGTAATACATGTAATACATATATATTACATACACAAATATAATTTTACATTCATAATTATAATCAATATATATATATATATATATTTAATTAATTAATTTATATGAATAAACATGTTTACAAATACAGTCAACTCCCGATAAGTCAGACTCGTAAGGGAAAAGATTCCGACGTAGCGAGATGTCCGACTTATCCGAGATTATTAATCGCGACTATTCAGTAATTAAATATAATTCGTAAAATTATGGCCGCAATTAAATTCAAGATTACATTGTTTGTTGATATAACAGGAACCAATCCTCACTACGTTATGGGTATATTCATATGTTATAACATTATATATAATGTATATTTTTATGAAAGTCACCTAATAATGGAATATTGTTTCCCCGATTATGCTTTAACCATGTATATATTTCTGTATCAATGTCAACATTTACTTCATTTATTATATTCTTTCGTTTATTGTCGTGAATATTAATTTTCATGTCTAACTCATCTTTAGTTTTAATCCAACCATATAACGTCGAACGTCCATGGATATTGCAATATTATATTCATTCATAATAATTTATCTTTATTATCAATTCTTTTTATAGCTAAATATTTTTCATTAATAGAAATAATAGTAGTTTTTCTTTTAGATATTTTCTTATTATCGTGTTTATAAAATTAATGATGATACTATTAATATCGATTGTAGATATGTAAAATTATTCGTATTTCATTGGTTTACAATTTCGTTTGAAACTTGATTGCAATTCAACTCGAGTTGATGTACATGTATATATCGAATACAATACAAAAAACGGATACAAATGGACCTCTCAAGAAGTCATAGACTTGTACATGTTATAAATAACTGCGAGGGGCCCCGGACAATACAATACAAATAGTAACATATTTTTGTATTAACATTATAATGCTATTCATAACTATAATATAGATTATTCAAAGTAAATATTTCTGACATTATAAAAAGTATGAAAATCATAAAATGACTATAATATGTGTAC
This sequence comes from Osedax fenrisi, assembly GCA_964019155.1. Taxonomy (NCBI): domain Eukaryota; kingdom Metazoa; phylum Annelida; class Polychaeta; order Sabellida; family Siboglinidae; genus Osedax; species Osedax fenrisi. The sequence goes on from OZ025239.1 coordinate 26,536,048, forward strand.
GACTTATAGAACAGTCCGACTTATCCAATCCAACTTATTCGACTTATCCGATTAATTTAACATGGAACTAGATACAAATCCAACAAAACCAACTAAATGTGTCCGACTTATCGAGAAGTCCGACTTATTCGTAGTCCGACTTACCGAGAGTTGACTGTAATTGCACGTGCGCGTAATTTTTGTTTATCATTAAATATAGAATGTATCCCAGAAAATAGTAAAGTGGCGAATGCAAAATTTCAACAACAAATTAATCGTAATATTGTCAACAAATTAATTAACTTTTACATAATATATAATTTGTAGACATTATAATGTGCTAATTAATATATACAAATATTGAAGTACTAAAATAATAATAAAAAAACACCTCAAAATCTAAATCATCATTTAATAAAAGATAACCATACAAGTAAAATAGATACATATATATATATATATATATATATATATATACAAACAATAAGGACATTTATAAAACAATTGTAAAATTTCATTTTCATGAAACAAAAAGTAAAATTTTTAAAAATATAAAAAAATTAAAAGATACTAATATATATAAACGATCATTTAACCAAATATAACTCTGAAATATGTTACAAAGCAAGGAATCTACTAAAAGATTCAAAAATAAAGTATTGTTGGACAGTTAATGGCATAACGTTTATTAAAAAAACAGAATCTTCTGAAAAGGAAAAAATTTTAAATTTAAGTGATTTTAATTCTATATTGTAGTTTTATTAAATTTTGTATTATATTTATATTCTTGTTTTTATTGTTCTTATTATTTACGTTACTTATTTATTTATATATATATACTTAATCTTTTTTATTTACATTAATTTATATTTTATATTATGGTTTACAATAATAATAACTATTATGACAGTAATAATGAATTATATAATAATAATGAAACGCATACTAATTATGAATATATGTCCGATGAATATTTAAATAAAAATATACAAATAGAATGTAATTATGTTGAATGTAAATCAATAAAATATGTATCTAATCACGGCCTATAAATATTTCATTTAAATGCACGAAGTTTCGTACACAATTTTGATGACATAATAATGTTATTAGATTCAATAGAAATTAAATTCAACATAATTGTGATAAGCGAAACTTGGTTACAAGAATACAATAAAGATTTATATCAAATTGAAAATTATAATGCATGCCATATAACACGTAATAACTTTATAAATAACACATATAATAACAATGCAGGTGGTGGCGTTTCTATCTTTATACAAAACCATTTAAACTATAATATTATGGATAATTTATGCATATCAAAACATGAATTTGTGGATATTCTTACGATTTCTTTAAATATTAATAATAAAAACATTTTAATTAGTGGTATATATAAATCGCCTAAAGCTGATATAATAGATTTTAGTGATTTTATTTATACACATTTTAATTACTTTTCGGCTAAGAGGGACCTTTTTTTGGTGGGAGATTTTAATATTAATATTTTAATAAATAACAATAAAATTAAATATTTTTTAGATAACATTTACAGTTTAGGTTGTTATCCATTAATTACAAAATCAACAAGATATGGAATACATATTAACTCATCAATTGATAATATATATTGTAATTGTAATTACAAACCTATAGTCAACGATATTATAATCAGTGATGTAAGTGATCACCTTCCTATATATGTTGTATATGAATGTGAAACAACAAATTATAAAAAAAAACAAATTGAAATATAAATATATTAGACAAATTAATGATACAACAATAAATAATTTAAAAGATAGTATAATCAAACATAACTGGGGTAATATTTATACAGATAATACTATAGATTATATATTTAATAAATTTAATGTTGATTTAATAAGATTGTATAATGATAAATGTCCTATTATACAAATAAAAGATAATAAAAAAATTAAAAAACCATGGATTTATTCTAGTCTAATAAAATGCATAAATAAAAAAAATAAATTGTATAGAAATATTTTAAAAAACAAAACTACAGAAAAATGTATTTATTATAAAAAATATAAAAATATATTGACAACTTTATTACGAAAATCTGAATATTTGTATTATTCTTCAAAATTAACAAACAATCATAATAACATAAAAAATACATGGGCTATTATAAATAAAGTTATAAATACAAACAAAAAAGGAATTAATTCATTACATAATCCAACTTCCATAGAATTTAACGACTATTTTAGTAGTATTGGACCGACATTGGCTAAACAAATAATTAATGAACCTAGTAATGAATCTATATATTCAACAATGAATGAAAATACTAAATAATCATTGTTTTTATTACCTACGACTTTAACTGAAATACAAAAAGAAATATCAAATACAAAAATAAAATATAGTACTGATTTCAATGATATTAATATGTATATTATAAAAAATATAAGTACAGAAATTTGTCCTATTATTACTCATTTATTTAACCGATCTTTATCAGATGGATATTTTCCGAATATATTAAAAAAATCTAAAGTAATACCACTATATAAATCAGGAGATAGAAAAAAACCAGAGAACTATAGACCTATATCGTTACTCCCACAATTATCTAAGATATTAGAAAGATTGATAAAAAATCGAATTTTGAATTTCATAAATAAACACAACATAATTAATGATTGCCAATATGGTTTCAGAAATAATATTTCAACAGCAGATGCTATTTCTGAAACAGTTGAGATCATAAGTGATAAATTGGAATCATTACAAAAATGTGCAATTATTTCAATCGATCTACGAAAAGCATTCGATACACTAGATCATACCATATTGTTAAATAAACTTTTTATATATGGAATTAGAGGTACAGCTTTTAATTTAATAAAAAGTTATTTATCTGAAAGGGAACAATATGTATCCCAAAATGGTCAAAATTCAAATTATAATAATATTACATGTGGAGTTCCACAAGGATCTGTTCTTGGACCAATTTTATTTATTTTATATATTAATGACTTACCGAAAATTTCAAATAATTTTAAACCTATTTTATTCGCAGATGATACTAACTTAATATTTTATGATAAAACAATTTTAAATCTTAAAGATAAAATGCAAACAGATATAAATAAATTATTTAAATGGCTTAATATAAATAAATTATCTATAAATATCAATAAAACTAATGTCTTACTTTTTAATATCAGAAATAAAAATGAAAATATAAACTTAAATTTATATATTAATAATATTAAATTAAAACAAGTAACTGATATAAAATTTGTAGGTGTATATATTGACGACAAGCTTAATTGGAAAAAACAAATAAATTATGTAGCAACACAACTTTGTAGAGCAATTGCTATTTTAAATAAAGTAAAACATAAATTCGATATAAAAACATTAATTTTACTATATAATTCTTTTTTTTTATTCACACCTAAATTATTGTGTTCATATATGGGGAAATACTTTTGTGTCTAGTTTATTAAAAATAACTATTATACAAAAACGAGCGTTAAAATGCATATTAGGTACACAGTATAATAGTTCTAATTATAATAAATTGCATTCAACATTCAACATTTTAAAATTTAGTGATATTGTGAAATATAATACAGCTAAATTTATGAACAGGGCAATTAATAAAATGTTGCCTATAAATTTACAGAAATTATATAAAATAAAAACTTATAATAAAAATCTATTTTATAGAATAAAAGTCAGAACAGATCGAAAAGCTTTTTGTTTGACTAATGTTGGACCACAATTATGGAATAACCTAAACATAAATCTGAAATACAATAATAATCCAAATAAATTTAATAAAAATTATAAAAAATATTTAATAAGTTTATATAAAGACTAATGATATACTTTTATTAACAATTTTATTTTATTGACTAATGTTAAATTTTACAAATTAAAAAATTATTATATTATATTTTGTATATACACTTACTTTTATTCTACTTTATTATCATTTTCATCTAATTGACTAATGATATATATTTTATATAATTACACATACATTTTTACATCATTTTCGTCTAATTGACTAATGATATATATTTTATATAATTACACATACATTTTTACATTACATATTATGAACTTTTACTTTTACTTTTACTTTTATACAACTATAACTAAAGATATCATTTTATTTATAACATTTTAATATTTCTTTTAATTACATTTTTTATAATTAAATAATATTTGCTTTTTTTAGGTGGCATGCATTATAATATTTCTACTGATAAATATATAATCTTTTTTTTTTTTTTTGATTTAAAAAAAATGTTTCTTATATTATTTTTTTATTATGGTAATATTTTTCTTGATTTATTCTATATATTATATGTTTTCTATATATCTATGATTTATTTTTATTCCATGTATATTATATATTAATTTATATAATATTATATATATGTAGGATATATTACAGTTATGCATTATGTTACTTACTATTTGTTATTATAAGTTATCTAGTATTTTACAATTTATATTTATATTTTATACATGATGAGAGAGATTACGAGAAATATTATTTAATATTATTTTAAAATTATTGTAGTGTACTATTAATTATTTTCTTTTTTTTAATTTCTAATTTAATTTATATAATTTTTATATTTATCATTATAATGTATAATTTTTGTTTTTTTGTTTTATCATATATTAGTATATATTAGTGTATGTGGGTGTGTTTGGGTACATGATTGGATATGCTTGAGTCATTGGGTGTATTAGGGATGTATAGTATGCATCGGGGAATAAGGATATCAGCGTTTACACCTCTGGCAATGGTGAAATCCCTAATGATATAGGATTTGGAACACCCTTACCTGAAAGTTGATGTTCTACGCATCCTTGGTATACTCGGTGGCAATGGTATTATCCTTTGTTGTACTTAATAGCAGCCTTATATCTAGTATTGTTTTAAATTTTTTTAAATTTGTGTTTATTTTAAAAAAAATTATGTTTATTTCATTTATATTTAATAGTATTATAGATTGATTGTTTGTAATATTTTATATTATATACACTTTATGTAATACATTTTTAATAAAATCTTATTTTTATATATTTTTATATATATATTTTATTTATATATTATCGTTTACTAATATACTTCTCGTAATTTCGTAAATAGGTGAATGACCAGACAAGCTTTTGCTTTTTCATTCATCTAGGCTTTTAAGCCAACTCTGAGTATTATTATTATATTATTATTAATAGAGTTAGGTAGTCAGTAGAAGTTATATATATATATTTAAGATTATATATATATATATAATTCAGAAGAATGTATATATTCTTCAGAATCGTTCTACATTATAAAATCTCAATGCAACTATGAATTTTTGAATTTATAAAACTAATTATTTTATAAAATGAATAACTATTAAACTATTAAATATAATGGTTATATCTGTCGTATGAACGCATGCACGAGTATACTTTATATATATATATAGTATATATATAGTATATACGAGTAGGTATGCTGTATGCCTACACTGTATACACGAACTATATCGTGCGCACCTATATTACCTATATTACCTTATTATCAGTAATATTATATATAAAATAGTCATTTTGAAACAAGAATTTTCATTGTCATGTTGGCCCGTATTACCAACTTTAGTATGACCATATTAACAACTTTAGTATGCCCATATTAACAACTTTAGTATGACCGTATTAACAAGTTTAGTATGCCCATATTAACAACTTTAGTATGACCATATTAACAAGTTTAGTATGCCCATATTAACAAGTTTAGTATGACCGTATTAACAAGTTTAGTATGCCCATATTAACAACTTTAGTATGACCGTATTAACAAGTTTAGTATGCCCATATTAACAAGTTTAGTATGACCGTATTAACAAGTTTAGTATGACCATATTAACAAGTTTACTATGACCATATTAACAACTTTAGTATGACCATATCACCAACTTTAGTATGACCATATTACCAACTTTAGTATGACCATATTAACAACTTTAGTATGACCGTATTACAGACTTTAGTATGACCGTATTAACAAGTTTAGTATGCCCATATTAACAAGTTTAGTATGACCGTATTAACAAGTTTAGTATGCCCATATTAACAAGTTTAGTATGACCGTATTAACAAGTTTAGTATGACCATATTAACAAGTTTACTATGCCCATATTAACAACTTAAGTATGACCGTATTACCACTTTAGTATGACCATATTACCAAATTTAGTATGACCATATTAACAACTTTAGTATGACCATATTAACAAATTTAGTATGACCATATTAACAACTTTAGTATGACCATATCACCAACTTTAGTATGACCATATTACCAACTTTAGTATGACCATATTAACAACTTTAGTATGACCGTATTACAGACTTTAGTATGACCATATTATATACGTTTAGTACATATGTAAATTAACCCACCTAGTATTTTATATTGAATATTAAGTAGATTTATATTCTTCATATATGATTATGATATAGATTGTTATTGTTATTATTTAATTTGATGGAGTCCTTTCATCCAATTCAGGAACTTAGATAAAGTTTTCACTTATAACAATATAGCTCTAATGTCCCTTCTAAGCCGCCCCATATTAATGTATCCATGGTTTAAATGAGAGCCAATCATTTATTTATACATAATTATAATCATTTCTAAGATCACTTCAAAATATTATTTAAACATCCATTTTAATTTTTCGAACAGGACCTGAACCCGCGTCATATTGCTTGTGTATCTGACGCCTTAGCCAACTGAGCCACACAAGAAGTTATTTAGATATATTTATATATATATATATATCTAGTTAGTTTTTCCAATTGTGATTTGACATTTTTAATAAATGTTTACATTATTAACGCCAATGAGACTAATACTAAATTAATATTTTCATGTATACATTACTTTTCGATATAATGATCAATAATAGAATTATGAATATAATTATTAAAATTAAAAATACGTATTATTAATAAAACATATGGTTATGAATAAATGTTGAATATGTGTGTTGTTGACTTGAACAATAGTTACAGAAACATCATACTTGTTCGCATCAATAGCCGGCCAGTATTACCCGCCATAATATCTGTTCAATATACGAAATACGTGTAGGACTTTATAGGTATATTTTAATATTTAAAGTTACACTTAATATTTAGTTATTTAATTAATAGAATTCATAGAATTCTATAAAGATTAAACCTCTTTACCGAGAAGCTACAGGTCAGTTGTTTACAAATAAGTAGGAGAACCGGGTTCAACTGTTTGAATCGAATGCCTTTAAATCTATTGGTTAAGTCCTATTAACACATTGTAATTTATTTAATACATATTTAGATTAGTACAAATATGTTATAGGATCTACAACATATACTCTCCATGGTTAGTAATTCTAATTATTGTAATATTGTAATTATAATTATATAATTATAGGAAAATTACATATTACATAATATATATAAATAGATTTTCTGGTGTAATTATAAATTTTATAAAATGATAGGTTAATATATTTATATTTAGAAAGAGATGACAATTTGTTATGAAATACCTTTTCATAAATTATATATAAACTATTTAAAAAAAATTTATAATAAATGTAGTATACTAGATAATATTATAATCTTGATATAATTTAATCTTACAACTAGGTTATGTTTTAAAATTTTAAAATTAAAATTATTCTTGTATTTCTAATAATTAATATTAAAAAATGGTGTTTAAACAAATATATGTATTTATATATATAGACGAAAGTATAAAGTTTCAATATTTACTAACGATTACATCAGTTATTGAAATAAATAAAGGGTAATACAAAGTTAAAAATTAAAGATGTCAAAAGTTATACAATTACCGTAAAAATAAACTAAAAAAAAATATAAAATACAAATAAAATACGTCTTTTCATAATTGAGAGCATCCAAATAGTTCCTTAAATATTTAAAAAATATAAAATCTGTAATATTAGTACATTATTAATTATATATGTTAATATTTGAATTCTACATTTTAAATATATATTACAAATAATACATGATACAAATTAAATAAAGCTATAACAATACAAACAAAATAAATAATAATGTAATAAGTTACTTTAAAATCTGAAATAATAGCAAATATTTTGTTGGGAAAGATATTATATTTACGTGTAATTCGACATAGTACATAAAACGAATAGCGCTATATATAGGTTGATTTTAGGAACTATGTACTGTAAATTCGTATCAAACTATTCACTTTTAAAATATAAAATAATATGTTTTAAATAATTATGTAATAATGCAATTATGTATTAATTATGTAAATAATTATGAAAACTAAGTGTTGAATACTAATAAATAAAAAAACAATATGATATATTGGTTTTAAATGCTATATATATCTAGAGTGTAGCGAGTAAAAGCTAATGCATATTGCATGTAAATAAATAGAGTATTGATACAACCCTATAGGGTATGTATGTATACATAAAGTATGTAGGGGAGGGTGGGGTTGTATGACCATGTTTTTGTATAAAGTGCTATCATTGTGGTAATAATACATTTTTCTTAATTATTTAAATTGTATTGCATAATATATATTATTAGTTAACTAATATATTACTTTTAGATATAAGGAATACTTAAAAGATTTCATAATTACAATTAATAAAAAAAAATAAAAAAGTTCATTCAACCCCAAAGGCGGGGTTGAATGAACATACCCTGTTTTACTTCTTTAATTGCTCTTGTCATGATAGTTTTATCACGTATCTATCAGTTTGTTGAGTATAGTTTCTCATTTTTGATTCCTAGAAATAATATTTAAATAATTATTATGAAATTAGTAATTGATCCTCATTAAAATTAATTTAATTAATTATATTGATATATAATTAATTTTATTATTTCTATTTATTCATTACTTATTTATATTCGGATCATTGAATATATATTATAATATTATAATAATATTAATATTATAATATTATAATATTATATTATAAATATTAACATATGATATTTGGTTGATTGAACAATGTTCATATAACCCCATTTTTAATGGTTCACTCAACCCCATATCAAATTTTATTATTAATTGATAAAATTTAAATATTTTATTTAAAATTTTAAATATATTTGTATATTAATATTAAGTTAATTATATATATAAATCATATATATAATATGAAAATAATCAAATAATTATTATAGAAGTTATAACATATATTACCTTGTCTGGAATTTTTACTTTTGAGCGTACTTTAGTTAAAAAGTGATTAAAATGTTACTATTTTTATTTTTTTATTAAAAAGATACTTCCGCAACTGTATTAATTATATATGGCGATAGTTGACGTAGTTCAGTTAAATCAAATTTCTGCTGTAGCAAACAATTGTTATCTCCAGTGGCTCATGCAAGACACCTGTTCATACAACCCCACTCTCCCCTATACATACACTTATTAGCAATAATCGAAATAATATCTCTTATGATGTTAAATGATGCTAAATGATGCTACATCGTAAATCTCTACCTCTCTCATCTATTACGTTCACATGCGCCATAAAATACTAAACCTATTATTGATACTAAAAATAATTAGTGGTTTAATTATGAAAACATAATAGCTTAAAAATACTTACGTAAAGCAGAAATATGTTTTTCTAAAAGCCCTACAGAAATATTAAAACCGCACTATACTGAATTATAATTTAAGACTCAACTACATTTGAAGAATATAATAAAATAGCAAAATAGCACATTACCACGATAAAATTGTAAACTGTAGTAATATAGGTAATTTATAATGTTCGTGACAGTCTTATGGGAAAAACTAAAGAGAAAATTCTTCCTGATATTATTTCTTCTAATCTATACAATCAATTTTCCGCTTTCTTCACGTATAACAAAATAATCCGATATAATACTATCAATGTTATTAGTATTATATAACTCAATTTACGTTATATACCACGTGACCGTCCACTATTTCATTGTTATCTTAATTTAACACCACCATCTACGGACTTTATCAATTATTCATTCTATCATCCAATTATTTATCTCATCTTGACGCTATTCCATTATATATGTAAAACATTGCAACCACACTTTTCATTTATCTTACTATGATATTTAGAAATTCCTTTAATTATAATGATATAACAATGCCGTATATATGGCATTGTCCCAATCGAACTTATGGTATCACTTATAATCAAGAAATATAATCTTTCAAACACACTCTCTGTACAATTACAATCCAATTTCTCAACTCTATAACATTCTAGAAAAGGTAGTTTTTATCAAACTAATACATTTTCTTGAAATTAATCTCATAAAAAGTGTCTATAGACTTATTCAAATCACTGACACATGTACAGCATCATTTCATGTAACTGAAATACGTGAATTGCTATTGAATAATATGCTGAATTTCAAATTTCAATTAAAATATTAGACAAAATCCCGGAGAGGAATAGTGAGTTGATAGGGATAATAAAGCATATAACGTGTATACAAAAATATATAGACGAATATATTGATGTACTAGGTAGCGCTACTACGTAAACTGATCAAACAGGTAATCTAATTAATAACATTAGTTAAATATCTATATAAAATAAATATGAAATTATATGTTATTAGTACATGGATAGTATACTATATATCCATATATGGTCAATTATTTATTTTATTATTCAATTATTATTTATTTTAGCTCACAATTGTGAGTACATTAATGTAATTAAATTTAAATAATATTACTAATAGGTATATATAAAAATAATGATAACTGTTGTACAGATATTATCAATATCCTTCTTTCCTTAATCAAATATAGATTATAAAGTGTATAATTAAATATATAATATAATATTTCCTAAAATAGATGCGGGAATCTTATATTTTATGATGGGAGTTTGCGAATTATTGAAAAATGAATTTGCATTAGTATCAATGAAAATAAAGATAAGGTTACTTAATAATTACTTAATAACTATAGATTTAATACTATAGTTATTTTAAATATTTGATTTTTCGTATGCTAATTCAAAAGTATAGTATACTCTTTTATATATATATATAACTGCAGTAATTAATATAAAATATTGGATTTTTCTAATTACAATTCTAAAGTATACTTTATATAGTATGATATTAACTGTATAAAGTGTCTTATAAGATATATATATATACATATATATATATATATATATATATATATATATATATATATATATATATATATATATATACTATTAATATACAATATTATAGTATATTATATATAATAGTACTTTATTTATATAAATATTAATTAATAATAAATATAAATAAACTTATATAAATATTTGAATTTTAATTGCAGGAAATAATGACTTCATATATCAGAAAAGAGGATGCTTATTATGTGCGTCGATAATTGTTTGGTTTTCGTTCAAAATAATTTATTTCGTATTTTATTAAGTGGTATTGATTTTATTTGTTTCACATAACATGTCCTACAAACATTAATTGTTTATGTAATTTGTATCACGTTATTTATTTTAAAATGTATCTGTTAACCGAATTAACAACATTGTTACACCAAAATATGTGATTTTTAGAAAATAAATGATCATTATAAATATTGATTCCATATATAAATTAATAATATAGAATAGTAGGTTATTATAAACACTGGTATAAATTTAAATAAAATATAGTATAACTTTTAATAAATTATGGTATAACTTTATATAATATATGGTATAAATTTTAATAAATAATGATATAACTTTATATCAAATTTGGTATAACTTTTTATAAAATATGGTATAACTTTATATAATATATAGTATACAATTTTATAAATTATGGTATAACTTTATATCAAATATGGTATAACTTTTTTATAAAATATGGTATAACTTTTTTAATTAGTTATACCGTAAATGGTATACCAGGGCGCCACGGGGTTATACCATTTTTTAATCAATGTTATACCATTTATTTCTAACTGTGTAGGCATCATACACCTGCCTACATATTTCTACGGCAGAGTGTTAACTTGCGAGTTAAAGGTACATGTACCGTTCATACGTACCTAGTGCTTTACTGTTTACATATATGTCAAGTTAACACAAATCTCAAGTTCACACGATATAAAGAGAAATTTCCTCCATGAACATTTCCTCCGGAAATTTCCAGCGGAAATTGTTGATGTGAACGCACCGTAAGATTCACACACTTGTATCGCGTAAGGAACGTTCATTAAAATGCTAATAATTTAATATAGGATGATATAATTATGATTTATTATAATTATATTTATTTCGAATACAATATATATATATATATATAGAAATATAAATGTAATTTATTATTTTATAAGATCATTAGATTAGTATTAAACGTACTTTATCCATTCTAGTTTTAATATAATTAACTATTTGTATTACTCCCTATTCACATATATAGCTTATTTATGCATAATATTATGACTAATATGCATAGTAAAGATAAACAAATAATATAACGTTGTAAAGAGGCCTAGATAACTACCTATATCACGTGATAAAACACGTGATTTAAATCACCAGATTATTGCGTTTATTGCGAGAAGTACTATAAAATATGAAGATGTAAATTACATCAAGCAGTTATTAATAATATTCTACACCTACAATGCATTCTACATCTATTGTGTCGTTAGTTCTATTGTTCGTGGGTTTAGTCTCAGCAAATATATGTTTACCATGGAAATTCCAGGCTACTGCTAATGTAACATAAGCTAGTACATTATACATTATAACTATACATATTATATATATATAATTTAAATTGATGCATTAACAATTAAAAATTAACAATCAACATCATATACAAATAAATAATAAATTTATAATATTATAATTAATGTATATTTGTACCTACTATCTAGTACGGTATACCGTACTACATAATAGGTACTTTTATTAAGTAATATACATATATACAGGTGAGAGTCTCAAATTACCGACCCCTAAATTACTATTTGAAATAACTTATTAAATATTCGATATTTGTATCTGAAAGTTTGTAATTAAAGCTAGTTAAGTAATATCAATAACTAATTTTGAAATTTGAAATTGTTGATATAATTGAATCAGAAAGAATATTAGGGGATATACATGGATAATAATTGGATAAATGTGCTTAATACCGACCCATTCTCCAATTACTGACCTCTTAAAATACCCGTACTAGAAATAATTGTAATATTACAATATCTTATTAGGTAAAATAGCAGATATACATAGATTTAATGAATTATAAAACACACGAAATTTACTTATTATTGAATTCGAGGTTAAATATCCATGTTAAATGTATATTTAAACTTATAATATTTGATATTAAAATAGTGTACATTATTATTTACTATTTATTTATTAAGCATTATATATATAATAGACGTATACAGTACTATAATAATATTTGTATATTTTTTATTTATTGAAATCTCCTATATATATTGAATACAATATATTGTATACACATAGCGGATACAAATGGATCCTTCAAGAAGTCATAGACGTATACATGTTATAAATAACTGTGAGAGGCCCATAAACGTATTATGTCATTAGACATATTTGTATTGGTGTATTATTCAACTGTTGTATTATTCACACATACGCATTATATAATGCGTTGGTCAGCTATTATGTTTAACTACAACGAACTTATTTAAAGTTTAATTAATTAATAAATGTAGTAAAAAAGTTATTTATATTATGTAGGGGAAAGTAACAGAATACATACAGTGCCCGAATATGGACACTCTCGGTATCTCATAAACCATAATTCCTACAAAAAAATGTTTAATCAATAAAATATTCATAATTATATAAATAGTTCAAAAAAGTATTTTTTATTTTTATTATTACAAATATTGCTGATATATCTAATAAATTGATTTTTTTATTACGTTTTTAAATTTATAAAAAAAAATGTCAACTTAAAACCTTCTCAATGATATACAAATGTATCGATATAAAATATAACACTATATTATAAAAAATAAAGAATTCTAAAATTATATATATAATTTCTATATTTGTTATCAAATATTCATTAAGTTATATGCATATATCTAGAGGTCATATAAGTTCCTAATACGGACACTCTATAACCAATCAGCGCACAGCGTATGAACTATTCTGATATTCATAAAAATCACGTGCATTATAATATTAATACCACCAATAAAGATAAATCTAAAATGTGTATTATTTAGATACTTAACTTGTATTATTAATTAAAAAATAATAAAAATAAATAAATGATTAACTAATTAAATTAGAATAAATTGTTCATAAAATTAATTATAAATAATGTAATTGTAATTTATCTGATTGATTCATCAATAATATATAGTTTATCTAGTGGTATATAGGGTGTCCGTATTATTACACAGGGTGTCCATATTTATACATGGATACCGAATAGGGATACCCCCGTTATCTATGGAATTAAAAGATTAAATAACATTTTAAAATCACAATAATATCTATAATCATATAATATTAATATATTGTAATTTTTGAATACAAATAAAGAGTCATAAAATGTTAAGACCATGTATTGTTAAAGTGTCCGTATTAGGTTACTTTCCACTATATATTTTAGGAAATGAATTATATATATAATAAATTATAATTAATAACTTGTATGTTATATATTGTAAGTAATATTTTTGTTAAATTTTAATACACATTAGAAATAAGAATATACTAAATATAAAATATAACTTAATATCAAAATAAAGCATGATTTGAAACCAATTACCTTATAATTAATTAATTACTGTAGTTTAGCGTATTCTAGTATCTTTATAGTATCTTTATGGTATCTTTATGGTATCTTAAAGGGATATCGCTGTTATAAAAATAGATCTGTATATGATTTGTTCCACCTTATTTAATTGAAGAGATAACGTTTTTATTTTTAATTATAACGTAACTAAAATACGTATTATAGGTAACCACACGTATAATAATATATACAATATAATATACATATTATTGTACTAAATAAATATATATTAATATAAAAATAGGATATTTACACGTGTCATTCATGGAATACTATTTCACCCTCTGATTTAAAAAATTATATTAATTTAAATTAATATTTAAATTCAACAATAATAGAGGAACCTATCAAATTCGGACCATCCCTAATTCGGACCACCTCAATTAGTATGCTTTGAAATCATTTAATTAAAAAGTCAATATATAGAAGTTGTTTAAATGTATTCGATATTTAAATGCTATAACATTTAATTTAAAAGGTTTTAAATAATTTTAATTTTTGTGAATTAATCTTTAATTATTACGATATTGTAAATGCAATCATACCTTTACCTTACCTTACCAGGTCGAGCTTACTCGGTAATTCATGCCATGATTTTTCCACCCTTCTCTATCCTCCATCGCTGTTTTCATCTCGTCTATCGTTGTAAGATTCGTATCGTCTCTTAGTTGATCGATGTACGTCTTTGCTGGTCGTCCGCGTTTTCGTTTACCATGATGTAGTTGCTAGAGTATTAGAACGCTTGCCAGTTCATCTTGTCTTCTCCAACAGTGTCCGGCAAACCTTAATTTTTAAGGAAAGTCCTTGAGCATTTGGCCATTCCGGTTTGTAGTTTGATGATAGGTGTACTTATATCCGCTTTATTGTCCGAGGTGTGCGTTTAAGTCTATTCCTATGATCAGAACATTATGCTTTGGTATCTGTCTTGTCAAAGAGGTAAGTCTTGTATAGAATAATTCAATTTCTTGATCGTCACTAACATTTGTAGGACTGTAGCATGATATCACTGAGGTGTGTGGGTTTCCTTCAAAATAGGCTATCATAATTCTACGTGATATCATTTCGACACTGGCGATTGCGGTGTAAGCTTTGTTGCTGACCAGGTTTCCGATTCCACCAGTTGCAGCATTTTAACTATTTTTCCAGGCTGAGACGGTTAGAAGTTTCCATTTATCATAAGCTTGTTCCTTGATGACTATATCTTCGTGTACGAATCTATGCTCTTGGATGCAAATTATTTCTTGTCCTGTTATTTCGGATGAGGATATAAATTCTGGTATTTTATATACTTTATTAAGTGTTTGGGTATTCAGCGATCCTATTTTAAAACCTTTAGATGAACTTATTAGTTTTGAAGTAGAAGTATCATTTTTCTCTTTTTTCTTTTTCTCATTTTTATTTATATTTGTATTTTCTTTTTCTTTCTCTCTCTCTCAGTCACTACTTTTTCGACTGCAACCTGAGGTGTTATTACAGGTCGCGCTCCTTGTTTAACCGAGCGACGAGCGATGCGGTATGGATTATTGTTGGGTTGTGTTGTCATGTCATGTTTTACTTTCGGTAGCTAAATAAAATATGCGGTCACCACACCATACACATTTGCGTAACCCTGCCCGGGTGGCTAAACAGGTACTGTGCATTGCCAAAGGGAACCCTGGATTTTGTCCGGTGCTATTTATTTGTTATTCGCAGTTGACCATTATATATAATGGCCTTTCCACTATCCGCAACCTGGGGAGCCGGTGGATTGGAGTTATCATCACCACATAACATCATCATATCAATTACGGATATAGATGAAGAAATGTAGGCCGAGGATTCTACGTTAACTGAGCTCTCCACAAATGTCCACTAATCATATATTTAAGTAAAAGTAATATATTATTCGTGTTTAGATAATAATAGTGTACGGACGTGTTTTTATGTGTGCACTCAACCAAATCAACATTCAGATAAGTTATATAATTTAAAATAAGTATAGATCTATATATTTATTTAATTTACATAATAATTATGTCTAATGGTAGAATGTCAAATTCTGAATTATCAGTTTCTATTAAAAAATATATTAAATATTTGTTTAATAATAATATTAAATATATTATTTAACAACATAATACATTTATTATAGAGCTAAAAGATACTATAAGAGATTTATAATCTAAAATTAAAAATAACAATAATAATAGTAATACAATATGATATTGTAATATAGGGGAAAAATGGGTAATGTGGACACCTTTAGATAATGTTCAATAACTTTATAAATATTAAATCTAATTATATACTTTTTTCAATATAGATACATTTTATGATATACATGAGGACTGCCGAATCATTTTTCATCTTAGCGTATCTACTTGAAAATATTAAGGTAGCCATTCATTTGATAAATGTATTGCATCGAAGAATTCAAATAATTCCAATAATATTTAAAATCAATGGCCTTATGTTAGATATACCAATAATGTTGTTATTATTTTAATGAATATTATATCAATAAGAGAGAATTTCACTTTGATTAATTCTCTTTTAAATGATAATAAATTTCCTGAAATAATATGTTTCACTGAAACTTGGTTAAGTAAATTTAATTTCACTATTGTGCTGTAATCAGTGATTAACGGGAGATAAATATTATTTTCTTTATAGTCCTAGATGTTTTGATAATATTGATGGTAGTTATAGTTTATTGAGGTATTGGTGGTGGTGTTGGTATTTTATTTAAATCTTGTTATAAATATTCTAATTGTAAACAAATTAACTTATATTATAGTGAGGGTACCAGTTTATCCATTGACTTTTATTTACATAATTTAATTAAGTTCTCGTTATTTTTAATTTATCATCCACCTAGATTTTCTATGGATGATATACATATATGTATATGAATACATGAATGTTATGCTATAATTACAAGTAGGGGATGTGAGGGGGTTTTGGTAATCTTTTGTAAACCTAGATCACATTTATAATCGCTTACTAGCCAATACTCCGTGAATATTAAATCTTAGTATTTGAATTTTAGGATACTTATTAAAAATATATTAATCTAATAAATAGCTATCTCGGATTTATATTTATATTATAATAAACAAATTATATATTATCAGTTCTAATACTAATAGTAAATAGCGGTGAAATATGGTATGTGTGGAGTTAGTTAGTTTTGGTCGATAGTTCCAAATGTGTTAATGTATACCTGGCGGATAATATACTCAAATAATAAAATTTGAGTTAAATTAACTAATTCGTATATTAATTATAATGATATGATAATATATAATACACTCATCATTTTAATGAATTATATATGAACATTTTACTATTAATTATACGCTATTTGTTACAATAATATAGCAGAATATGCACTTTTTACATAATCGATAATATTATTCAATATATATAATTTTTATTAATTTTTCTTAACATATATCGTAATAATATAATTATACATAGTTAGTTAATGTAAAATATGTTCATATATATTACCGTATTAATTATATTGCATCGACAAAATCTCCCGCATAGCATATGAAATTATTGTGATATCTTTATTCAATTATTAATTAATATTTTAATTGATTTTTTTTTATTTTTTCGAGATTATAGTATATTTTAATATAATTTAAAAAAATATCATTAATTGCTTGTTTGCATTTATCATTACATCCCCGCTATTGTTTACAAGAATATAGCAGAAAATGTAATCTTTACATAATCGATAATATTATTCAATATATTAATATTTTATAAAATTGTTCTTAAAATATTAGGTTACATTAACATAACACACAGTTCGTTAATGTAAAATATTTTCATATCTATTTCCGATGTGATTATATTGACATCGACCAAAACCCCCGTATCGACCAAAACCCCAACACGTCCCCTACTAAGAGTAATGATTATATCCTTATTGGTGATATGAATTTCATAAATTTCATTAGTAAGCTAAGTTTCGGTAAACATTAGTAGACTGATTATTTTGTAAATAAAACCTGAAAAGTTAAAAGTGTATATATAAAACAATTATTAATATGTTATTTAAAAAGTCACAATTTAATTTATTATATTTACAGACATATACATTTTAGGTTCCATACTTATATTGTGATTCTATGATTGTATGTGAAATTAATTTTAATTTATTATTAATAAATCTACATTTTTATATATATATATTATCATTATTTGTTTCATCGTTAGTTTTAGCAAGTCAACTATAATGTTGTCGTGTCATTAATATATCAGTATTAAATTCATGGGAAATTCCAATTTTATTATATTTTATATTTTTAATTTATAAGCCTTATTTAATATATGCATTTTATCTATTTCTTTGTTTCAAGTAATTGTAATTGACCTAATTTTATTAGTTATTATATCATTGGTTTAACTATCTATATTTAATTTCCAAATTATATATATATATATATATTGTATGGAGATATTTTTAACATGACTAATGTCAACAATAATACTATTAATTTATCTATTTCATATTTAATGTATCTATTTTGTTATTGGATACGTGTTCTTCTATATTATACATTATTAGAGTTTTCTACGATTACTATCTCAATATATATTTTCAATATTGTTAGTAACAGTATCATTTATTGTACTTTTAATCCTTTTCGATATATGTAGTTACCATATAAATATAGGGGAAAGATGGGTAATGTGGCCACCTTAATAATTTCAATTAGATACGCTGAGATGAAAAATGATTCGGTAGTCCTCTTGTATATAATAAGATGTATCTATATTGAAAAAAGTATCTAATTAGATTTACTATTTATAAAGTTTTTGAACATTATCTAAATGTGGCCACATTACCCATCTTTCCCATATACTACAATATAATATTGTATTACTATTATTATTATTATTATTATTGTTATTTTTAATTTGAGATTGTAGATCTATTATAGTATCTTTTAGCTCAATAATAATTATATTATGTTGTTCAATAATATATTTAATATTATTAAACAAATCTTTAATATATTTTTTAATAGAATCTGATAATTCAGAATTTGACATTCTACCATTAGACATAATTATTATGTAAATTAAATAAATATATAGATCTATACTTATTTTAAATTATATAACTTATCTGAATGTTGATTTGGTTGAATGCACACATAAAAACACGTCCGTACACTATTATTAGTATCTAAACACGAATAATATATTACTTTTACTTAAATGTATGATTACATTCACAATACCGTAACAATTAAAGATTAATTCACAAAAATTAAATTATTTAAAACCTTTTAAATTAAATGTTATAGTATTTAAATATCGAATACATTTAAATAACTTCTATATATTGACTTTTTAATTAAACGATTGAAAAGCATACTAATTTAGGTGGTCCGAATTAGGGATGATCAGAATTTGATAGGTTTCCTCTATTATTGTTGAATTTAAATATTAATTTAAATTAATATAATTTTTTAAATCATAGGATGAAATAGTATTCCATGAATGACACGTATAAATATCATATTTTTATATTAATATTTATTTATTTAGTATAATAATATATTTATTATATTAAATATAGTGTTATACGTATGGTTATAATACTTATTTTAATTACGTTATAATTAAAATTAAAAACATTATCTCTTCAATAAAAATAAGGTGGAAAATCGTATACAGATCAATTTTGGTAACTGCGATATCCTTTTAAGGTATTATAAATATACTAGAATACGCTATTATATGTAATTAATTAATTATAAGGTAATTGGTTTCAAAGTATGCTTTATTTTTATATTAAGTTATATTTAATATTTAGTATATTCTTATTTCTAATGTGTATTACAATTTAATAAAAATATTACTTACAATATATAACATAAAAGTTATTAATTATAATTTATTATATATATAATTCATTTCCTAAAATATATACATAATATAAATAACTTTTTTACTACATTTATTAATTAATAAACCGTACATAAGTTTGTTGTATTTAAACATAATAACTGACCAACGCATTATATAATGCGTATGTGTGAATAATACAACAGTTGAATAATACACCAATACAAATATGTCTAATGACTCATTCTCACAAGATATTAGTAATAAAAAAAAATCCCCATAATGGATTTATTGCGTGAATTACTATAAAATATGACGATTTATAATAATGACATTCAGTTATAATAGTATACCCTCACAATGTATACTTCTATTATTTCATTAGTTCTATTATTCGTGGCTGTAGTCTCATCCAATCGATGTTTACCGTGGAAATTCATACTTCAAACATTTTTATATATATTTATATATAACTTATATTCTATTTATATTACATTTAGGTATATATATATATTACTTTATTTATATTATATTTACTACATAAAACGTATACGTTACTATAGTACGGTGTAACCACATATATATATATATATATATATATACATGTGTGTATGTGTGTGTGGTTACTGATGCACTACAGTAACGTATACATTTTGTAACCTCTCTATTCAAACTACTAAATATGGTTACAGCCGTACTATAGTATCGTATACGTTTTGTAACCTATCTATTGAAACCACAGAACAAGAGAGAATTATTTCTAGCTCTATGATTCAAACTAATAAATATGGTTACAGCCGTACTACGGTTTGTAACCATATGGTTACAGCTGTAATACGAACTGTAACCATATGGTTACAGCCGTAATACGAACTGTAACCATTAATGGTTGTATGAAATACACTTTTGGTTGCTTGGGATCCTACCAATAAAGAAATATATGCAAATATACCGGATATATGCACGTCGATACGACAGCAAAGACTTCGTTTTTCTGGTCACTGTTGGAGAAATAAGTGCGAAATGGCATCAGATACTATTCTATGGCAACCTACCCATGGTGAGAGAAAAAGAGGATGGCCGCGAAGAACATATGTTGACCAACTCATGGAGGATACACTGTGTAATGTAAATGAATTGAAAACTGCGATGGACGATAAAGATGAATGGAAGAAGAGAGTCAAAAACTGCCGAGCAAGCTCGACCTGGTAAGGTAAGGTAATAATTTGTCTGATTGATTCATCAATAATATATAGTTTATCTAGTCGTATATAGTGTGTCCGTATTAAAATACAGGGTGTCTCTATTCGAACATGGGTACATAATACGGACACCCTCGTTATCTATTGAAAGATTAAATACAATTTTAAAATTACAATAATATCTATAATCATAAAATATTAATATAATGTAATTTTTGAATTAAAATATTAAGATCATGTATTGCTAGTGTCCGTATTAGGTTACTTTCTCCTATATTTAATTATATTTTAATGATTTAAATATTTAAAACAAATATATCGAGGATATGTATTTCTGTCAAATGAAAATACATTTATATTTTTAATTGTATTTCTATATAAATATGTTAAAAATAAAATATGATAAAACTTATATTGAATACACTCGTACGACGTACGTATTCCCTGCGCTCATACCTCAATATTATCGTTGTGTGATATTTGCTGAGCATCTGTTCATAACAAATTCTATTAAAGTCTAAAACTTCCTGCCAGATATTAGTTTTAACTGGACACCGGTTACTATTTGATATTTCTATTAGATATCTATCAAACTATTAGATCAGACTACCCAACCTACATTAGTATTATACATTGGCGATACCATAAGTTATTGACATCAATGATATTTTTATTATAAATTATACTATTATTATAACTAAGAACTATACCTAATAATAGATAGATAGATATATAGATATAGTTTATTGTTTAAAACAAACAAAATGACATAAAACAATAATAATAATAACAAAAAAATAACGAATATAAACGAATATATATATATAATGATTTATAAATGCCATTTTACATATGGTTAAGATATAAAATTAACAAATGATATAATAAAAAAATAATAATAAAAAGGGGAATTATTCAGATGCAAGCACTTAATCACCGTATCAACTTTAGGGAAAGGGGTCCTCAATCCCTGTGCCTTGGGGGTACAAACTTGACCCAAGAGTTTGTCCACTGACACCCGTAATACCCGATAAATAATGATAAAGAGAATGCAACAGAATAAATTAACCTCATAAAACTAAAAATAAATAATATAATAATTGAATAATAAAAATTAATAAAATAAAATAAAATTTAAATATTAATACAATGAATTATCAAGCCTTGTAATAAATTGATTGACCGAAGTTGCTGAACACGTATAATTAGATAGCAAATTCCAAGGAGTTGAAATACGATTACTAAAATAATGCAGAGTAACATTAGTCTTGCATTTGTCTTTTCGAACTTTAATGGAAGGACCTCGACTTCTTGATGAATACGTTTCAAGTAGCCCCGAGCAATCAACATCAACTAGACCATTTATAATTTTATATGCAAGAATCAGATCAGCCCGTAACCTGCGTTAAGATAATGAAGTTAAGTTTAAAAATAATAACCTATTTTCATAATGTGTATATGGTATACCACATCTATAGAAAAGCCTTTTAGTGAATGTCCTTAGGACTTTTTTAATTTTATTTTGTAGGCCTACATATATATTAGAAGGGTTCTAAATACAAGAATTATATTCTAATAAAGATACATCCAAGAATATTAATATATATATATAACGGAAGAGTTTTAAATAAATACAATCAATGAGCCAATATGTGTTGTCGGTATATCCATTATATATAACAATAACTACAAGCTAACTCATTTACTAAACATATGATACTATAGTAGCATATGTCGTATAGGTATATTACCTATCTAAAATGGAGATGTTATTATATATTCTGTATTTATATAAACTTTCCGAAATAATTGAATTATTATAGATTTATTTAGAATATTTAATAATAATTATCATCATCATCATCATCGTCGACACCATCGTTATAAGAAATACTCCCAAGTATAGTTGTATAGTAATCTTAACAATAACAAGTACACTATATAGTAGACTATGGACTAGCTACTAATCCTATATATATATGATACTATAGTATGTCATACACCTACTAGATATAGTATTTCATAGCTCACCTTACATATACCAACACTACAATGTAATCATGATTACTAATAAAACTAACTATCTATATGTATACATTTGTTATAGAGATAACTTATAGGTGTTTTATTATTTTAATGAAACCCAATTGTGTATGAACTATATATGAATGTTATCTACACATATGCTCGATATCAATTTAAGTTTAATTTGTTAGATATGAAATACCCAGGAATTATTTTATATGCATTTTGTATTTAAAAGTATTTCTATAATAATATATGTTTACCAAAAAATTATATTGTCATAAAAATACAAATGATTAAAGACGAATATGTAATATATTTATATTCAAGTAAATTACATTCACACATATTATATTAATAAACAATACTTTTATTGGTATATAAAACCACATTTTATTTAACCTTCTATAATTTCAATATAATATATACATTAGTATAGGTATACTAATAGTATCATATACTAGTATTATATAATAGTGATAATAATATTTTCTATACATTTAACATATCTATGGGTTTCATGGATGCAGTATTGTTGATATCTATGTATTTTCATTGTATGTATTTTCATTGATATTATTCACTTAGGGAAATAAATCGGATTCCTTTTCACGCATGACCTTGAATGCGTTACGGATGGTGACCTCCGCTGCCCCGGTTGCTAATCGAATTTCTGTTATCACGTGATTATATTATTAAGGGAATGCAGTACGAATAATGCATTAATTAATAATTCCATGAAATTAATGAAATAACGCTATTATTATGATAGTTAAAAAACTCTATTCGTATTATATAATTCGGCTTATTAACTTTTAATAACTGATCAATATGATTTATATATTATTAATAAAATATTAAATTTATATTATTATATATATAGTATTGATTCAAATTAAACTGGATTATTTATGGTTTCGAAATAAATGAAATCGGATCTATTTCGATATCTTCAATACTTTAACTAATTAATAAGGTCGAATAATTTAAATTAATTTAAAAAATCTTGTTCGTGACTTATATATCGCTGGGCGACAATAATAAAAAATCGGTCTTATATAGCGAAACATATATATATATATATATATAATATATAAACCCATTGTTGATTTCTCATATGGTGTATTGCGTACAGCCATGTATATTGATGTGGCCGCTACTGTGATCGCACTTCGACTAAAGAAAATAATATAATTAAATGTTGTTATTTATATTTATGTATATATACATACAAATTACATAAAAATATACATGACAATTATAATTTTCAATAATAATAGTAATAGAAATATATATATATATATATTATTCATTTTTGTTATATTAGTTTGCGTGCATTATATTTTATTCAGTTTTATTTTAATATTTTCATAATCATTTAATAATTCATATTTTTATTATTAGTTTGCGTTTATTATATTTTATTTAGTTTGGATCAATACGATGATGAAGTGGTCGAAAAATTCATTATTAATATTCCATATATTTTTTCATTTTTACACCCTTCTGAGTTATATATATATATATATATATATATATATATATATATATATATATATATATATTAAACTCTTGACATATACATATTATTTAGATTATTATAATAATATTGTTGTTATCAATATATATTCTAAAATAAAAACTATGAAAAAAATATATTCTTTAAATTATTTGTTTGACCAATATTGCAAATGTTTATCAATTCCTGTGAGAAAATAATAAGTCATTTTGATTTTATACCTCCTTAGTATTTATAATATATATAGCAGTATCATATATATATATATATATATATATATATATATATATATATATATAATTTAATTTATTTTACCGCTATTATCATTTTTTATATGCTATTTTTATTTATTAATCAAAAAATACATAAAATGCTGGATATATCCAGTGAATAAACTGTTTAATAGACTTATGTTCAATATATAATTTAAATTAAATCTGTTCAAATGGGAATCGAAAGAATACATTTTTAATACTGTAGAACAATGAACACCGTTCTACCATCTTTGTAATACATGTAAATCTATAAATTATATAATAATCATACGGTGTTCTCGCTTAGAAACGCGAGTCTATAGGTTTATATGCACGTCTAGATGTATGCATGGATACAAGCTAGTATGTATTACCTATACATAGATATTAACCCTGGTAGTATGTCCATTTCGATTGCTTTCATAGCGATACTTGTAGCGGTTTTCTGAATGTCTCTATTCAAATTCAAATTTGCACAATATCTAGACTGTGAGCGTATATAGGATATATTATGATAATTATATATTAGTATATAATAATAATAATAATAATAATAATATTTATTAGAAGAAAGTTGTATATATATATATCATGTGAATTATTAAATTCATTATATTATTTTTTCCTCTAAAAGGCTTCAGATGAAGATAATTATCTTTTCTATGCTGTCGCCTGCTATATAACATAAAATGTATACAACTATAGATGATACTATTAAAAAGTGCGTAATATACAAATATAGCTAAGAAGATATATATATATATATATACATATATATATATATATATATATATATATATATATATATATATATATATATAACTATAGTTAAGAAATAGATATTATACAGGCGAGTGATACCGAGACTGTAGTATTATAGGGGCAAATAAGTGTCCTAATTAATACGATAAGGTCAAAGTTCATATAAATGACACTATAGAGAGTTAAAGGTATCTCGGTTATTAAGCGAGACGTGGGTGATTTCTATAGGTAACCATGTATTCTTCGGGTGATGCTATGTTCACGCTGGTTTCAAGCGAATCTACTATTACTCGAAACATACGGCCAATCTTGGTTTTTGACACTTTTGACACGGCGCATATCTCTACATATATTATTTATATTATAATTTATGTGATTTAATTTATTAAGAATATATTAGTGTGTTCATCTAAATTTTATTCTAAAATAATAATTAAATTTATATAATATATATATATATATAATTATAATTAATTTACAATATATTATTCTAGTATTTGTAATACTAATTAATATATTAGATAAATATGTAATTATTCAAATTGTTTTTTTGTTTTATCTATAAATAAATAGATCTGTAAACATATAATTTACAAACAGAGATAACATCATAGTAAAAAGTATACATATACGTATAATGTATATAAACCCTTAAACGTTCGTGAAACGCCTTCCTGCCGGCAAGCTAAAAAGCAGCATGCAGATATCATAGCATCTCTAGACTTGCCCTTTATACCTATTTTGTTGTAAATGTTCTTGAAATTTTCCATTCCTCGATCCTATTATGAATAGGATGTTATATAATATATTATCTTAATAGATAATATTATTATAATATTTAATAAATGTACAATAATTCTTAATTTGAGTATAAAAATAAGATATATATATATATATACATATTGTAATAATAATATATATATAATACTTAATTATTTAGTTATTTATTAATATCTTATCAAATACATAATTTGAAAGAATGACTTATATGTATACAAAATATATGTGATGAATTAGTACCATTATATAATATGTAGTCTATTATAATAGTATATGTATGTGTATTTTATATCGTATAAAATGAAATATAATATAAACGTATTAATAATATACTAAAATGTAAACCACTACTATCTTCGGAATGTTCATCTTTTGCGCCATTTCCGAAAGATCTGCAAACGCAGTTACCAAATTGCTATTAGTAGAGGACCTTACACCTCGGTTCCTGTAGATTGGAACACCGTTCTCAAAGCCGGCTGCTCCAGTACCTCTACTAATCCTGGTGCTCAAGTCTTCACCCTCGAATATCGGATTCTGTTAATCGGGTGAACATATCATCAATACACTATTGATGTATGTATATATATATATATATATATATATATATATATATATATATATATATATATATATATATATATATATATATATACAGTTCGATACCAGATACATAATGTATACTAATAGATAATTATCATATCGTCATATATGAGTCATATTTGACATATAGTATACTATAGTATACATTCTGGATGATAATAGTGTGAAGTGTACTTCCCTATAGGGCTGGATATCTGATTAGATAGAGTGACATGATATCGCACACAGTAGTTATACGTATATGTTAGTGAATTGTATGTATACGTATGTATCAGCATACGTACAGTGTCTGTCACAACTAATCGGTATGTCCATCATCGCCTAGGATAACGAATATGCTCAATTATATACAATAGGGGACGGTAACCTAATACGGACACTTTAACAATAAATGGTATAAACATTTTATGACTCATTATTGTTATTAATTATAATATATTAATATTATATGATTATAGATGTTATTGTGATTTTAAAATTTTAATGTAATGTTTTAATTTCATAGATAACTGGGGTTTCCGTATTCGGTACCCATGTCCTAATACGGACACCCTATACAGCACTAGATAAATTATATATTATAATATATCAATAATTATTGATGAATCAATCAGACAAATTATAATTACATTATTTTTTATTAATTTTATGAACAATTTATTATAATTTAATTAGTTAATAATTTATTTATTTTTAATATTTTTTAATTAATAATACTATTTAATTATCTAAATAATAACATTTTTAGATTTAGCTCTATTGGTGGTATTAATATTATAACGCACGCGATATTTATGAATATCAGAATAGTTCATACGCTACTAGCTGGTTGATTATAGGGTGTCTGTATTAATACAACTAGAGTGTAAGTATTAGGGACTTATATGACCTCTAGATATATGCTTATAACTTACTAAATATTGTATAACAAATATAGAAATTTTATATATATAATTTTAAAATGCTTTATTTTTTAATAATATAGTGTTATATTTTATATCGATACATATGTATATTCTTGAGAATTCTTGAAAACCTTAAGGTTTTAAGTTGATATTGTTTATCATAAATTTAAAACGTAATACAAAAATCAGTTTATTGGATATATCTGCAATATTTTTAATAATAAAAAGTTAAAAATATTTTTGTAGACTAATTATATATTTATGATTATTTTATTAATTAAACATTTTTTGTAGGTTTTTTGTAGATTTATGGTTTCTGAGATACCGAGAGTGTCCGTATTCGGGCACTGTCCGTATTCGGTTACTTTCCGCTATAGTTATGGAGTACAATTGTAGTCCATTAATAATAGAAATTATTCATAAACACGAAGATATTTAGAACGTACATTTATTGAATACTTTTGTTTGTAATATATATATATATATATATATATATATTATCTTCTCGCTAGATAGCGCTAGGGCTTACCTCAGCGGGTCCGACACGTGACATGCCCTTGTTAGCATCACGGAATGTCCTCCACTCGGCACTTACATCTATTACCCTATCCGCTACCACTAGTCCGCAATCCGGACAAATCATGTCACCGGCGTGACTGTCGTCTATTAGGACGGCGTCCGGGTGATAAGGACACGCTATTTTCGCTCCCGCACCGCTGTGTGAATAACCGCATGTTACGTAACGATTATCGCGCACACCGCACACCGCACACACGTGTGTGCTTCCGGTGGAGGGTGAATAAATGTCGACACAGGAATGTGGTGATGTAGTGTATTCTATAATATGTGATATTTATTATAAATCTAATAATTGTATATAACATCTTGAGGAGATATCAAATAAGAATCAAGTATCATAAATAATGATTTAATATATCGAATATATTAATTGTTTACATTAATTATTATAAAATTAGTATCAAGTAATACACGTTCAGCCATCTTAAATACCAATATACCGGTATATAGTTATAGTTGTTGTGGGTGGGTACGTGTGATCAAGTAGAGAACTGATAAGAAATCATTAAGAACAATAGGGACAAATACTTACAGGGAATATTAATGATATTTTGGAAATAGGTTTAGAGTGTAGTATATTAACGAGTGTAGTATATCTATGATATAAGGGAGAGTATACTTATATATATATATATAGTTTTAATTAAATGTTGAAGGATATGCATATTATAATATGCGTTTAAAAGCATAAGTTTTATATATGTATGTTAATATAAATATAATTATACATTAGAATATTATAATACTAACGAATCGCGTATTAGAGAATTCATATTTATAAAATTATATAAACAGGCGATTAATAATAAAAAAACTAAGTTTCTGAAAAATAAATTATGTAACTATTTGGTAACTATTTAGATTATAATTATTGTTTATTATTTTTATTTATAAATTTAAAAAAATTTTAAATTTATTTTTTATATATATTATTTAATATAATATGTATTTTATATAATACATATATATATATAACATAAATATTTATTATAATGTTCAATATAATATTTACAATGTATATTGATGTATTTTAATAGACTATAAGCTTATACGCA
Source organism: Osedax fenrisi (assembly GCA_964019155.1). NCBI lineage: Eukaryota > Metazoa > Annelida > Polychaeta > Sabellida > Siboglinidae > Osedax > Osedax fenrisi. Next base: position 26,566,429 of record OZ025239.1, read on the forward strand.
ATATATTTTATGGGAAAATAATAGATCAAAATAAAATGTTGTGGAAATATAATTATAAAGCATAATTATAATTAGTATTAGTGCTTTAAAAATAGGAAACAATATATATATATATATATATATATATATATATATATATATATATATATATATATATATATAATAGAACGTATTATAGTGTATAGCATAATATATATATATATATATATATAATTTAATTTATTACGTAATAATATATTCGCATAACACCCGACGCATATGCACATATATATATTGTATTATAAAATTAGTATCTAGGAATACACGTTTACCTAATATAAATACATATACGATATATAGTTATAGTTGTAGTTATATTGGTATGTAGTCATATTAATATTGGAACACATTATTTAGTGTGATTAAGAATAGATCTTATAATAAATGTTATGAGTTATGCATCATAAGTTATAATTAATAATATATTAATTAATATAATTTGTTTGAATGGTATTACACATTATTAAATTATTATACCCATTAAATAAAAATGGTATATAGTATACACACACATATATATATATATATATATATATATATATATATATATATATATATCATATATGAGTTAGTTAGATAGATGTCCCGCTCCTTCAGCGGTTAATGGGATATAGTCTACTTAGTAAATTGTACTATAGTACATATATATAGTACATATATATAGTACATAGATATATATATATATATATATATATATATATATTACAATGTTATATTATAAAACTAACTAAGTAGGTAGAGAATTCATATTTATAGAATAATAAAAACAGGTGATTAATAGAAAACTAAACTCTTGAATAATAAATTATGTAATTATATAGTTTATAATAATTATATCACATTGTTTATTTATAAATTTAATTTTGAAAAATGTTTAATTTAATTTTCATAATTATATAATATTTATTATAATGTTAAATAGAATAGTACATTATCACAATTAAATTGTTATGTTTTAATAGTCTAAACAACATTAACGACACAAATGTATGTTACAAACATTGTGTATGTGTTTCCTATGTATATTGTGTTATATATTATGTATACCACACTATCCGGTTAATGTACACAATCGGGAGTATTATTAACAATGGCAACCCAGTAAATAACAATATACAAATATGAACATATTATGTTCATAATATGAATATATTTATATGATTCATCATATGTATTTGACAAAATATTTATATGAACATATTATGTGCATAATATGTTCATATTAATATGTTATCACACAAATATAATGTAAATATACATATTTATTTGACAACATATTATTATGATATTTTATTGCAATTATCCTATTTCATTAAATATAGTTAATATAGATATAATAGACTCCGATTCGCATAACTAGCAACTAGGTTTACTCATTGAGCTGTGTAATAACTGTAATATGTCATTGGTTGTTCCTGAAACATTAAAGCCTGTATACCAGTGTATCTTCCTGACATATTACTTTCTCCATCATATGACCTCGTAAATTACAAATATAAGTCAGTATACTGGAAGGTGGACGCCAGGGAAAGCATCAACGAGACGAACCTCGAAGCTACCCAGCTAACAGTAATAGCAGCATAAGAGCAGCATAATAGAATAACATAATAGCCGCAAATGTTTACATTGTGCTGTTATGCTGCTCTTATAAAGTTTGATTTAGTTGCTATTATGCTGCTTTTATGCTGCTTTTATGCTGCTATTATAACGTATATTATGCTGCTATTATGCTGCTATTATGCTGCTTTTATGCTGCTTATATGCTGATATTATGCTGCTGTTATGCTGCTTTTATGCTGCTATCATGCTGCTATTATGCTGCTATTATGCTGCTTTTATGCTGCTATTATGCTGCTTTTATGCTGCTATTATGCTGCTTTTATGCTGCTTTTATGCTGCTTTTATGCTGCTTATATATAAGCATATATGCTGATATTATGCTGCTGGTATGCTGCTTATATATAAGCATATATGCTGATATTATGCTGCTGGTATGCTGCTATTAGAAAGTCTATTATGCTGCTATTAGAAATTATATTATGATGCTATTATGTTACCATTATAAAGTCTATTATGCTTCTACTATGGTGTTATTATAAAGTCTATTATACTGCTATTATAAATGCTATTATGTTGATATTATGCTGCCATTAATTTGTTATTCTATTATGCTGCCCTTAAAACTATAGTATGCTTCCATTAAAAGTATACTATGCTGCTATTGCTATTGCTCTTATGTTAACATTAACATTATATTACTAATTATTTATCTAATATTCTTACAATATAAAATATATATTAATAAATAAGTAGTATGTATTTAAATAAAACTTTATTACATTAAAATATATGTTCACATATATTCTCATAAATACACTTTATTAATCGCAGTTCTTATATTTCATCATTAGCAGTAATAGTTAAAAAATATGTAAAAATGAAGAATTTTAATAAGAAGATCAATCTAATTATATTATAAATTTGTGTTAGTGTATAAAGAATAATAATAAATTATGAAATAATGTTAGGTAATATATATTATATTTATTAAATTAATAAATAAATAGTGTTAATGGGTATTTTATAATTCATAAATATTAACTGTTCGCATAAATAACTTGTATTTCATTTATGAGTTGTATTATTTAAATGTTATATATATTATATAATATTAATATATATGCCTACACAGTGTGTAATACACAAATATACATATATGTATAGAAATAACCTTAGAATTTGAATTGATGACATTTTGCTCTCTTCGAACCTAAAAAGTATTATAATATTCTATAGCACATTATATTAAATATGTATAGTATATATATATATATATATATATATATATTTAAAATCTGTGTTCATATTTATTTAAATATTTTGCGAAATCTTTGGAAAAACTTTGATATAAGTTAGACAAATTCTAATAAAGTATTGTACTTCAAGATTATATATATATATACGTGTGTGTGTCTGTGTGGAGTTAACTAGAGAACCGGGGGAATGTTATATTAGTTTGACTAAAAAAATCGACATATATACATTTTGCCATTCAAATGATTTTTTTTTCATGTTAAATCTTTCGTGGAACTTTATTGATATATTATAAAAAATGTGAAATATTTAAAATTTGTTGAAACTATTTTTAAAATTTTTTGTATTTTATATATTTTTCAACTAATTGTTGAAATGTTACTATATTAAGATATTATAATTATATAAATATTATATTTAAAAAAATATATTTTGTAATATTTTGAATTATTTGTTGTATTTTTTAAAATATTTGTTGGAATATTATACAAATATTTTTCCACTATTATTTAAAATATGTTGCTTAATATTTTTCTAAATTTTTTTGTATTTTAGCTATAATTTATTTATATATATACTAGCAATGTAGTATAATGATTAGCTATAATTAATAAATAATATATCTAATAGGCAAACAATCAAAAATCGAGACATAATAATATTAATAATTATAGAATAAATATGTGGGAGGATCATATGATCTAAATATGAGGCATGAGGGTAAATTACACTGCTATATATTTATATGCAGATCAGTGAAGAATTATACTAGATATTACAACAAAATTAAATTAAATTCAAATGAAATAAATTAATTTCAAATGAATTAATAAAAATCAATTCAAATTAATTGAATCCACATAACATATATAATAAATATATTTATATAAAATAGTATATTATAACTATTACATACTTTTTCCATATAAGTTAATTTTATAAGGATTATAAGGATTTTGTAAATTGTAATATTGATATTATTATAATATTATTAATATTATTATACATGCATGTATCATCGATATAAAGAAATTTTATTTAAAACTTTCTTTATATCGATGGCATGTATGCATGTATGCATACATGCATATATAAATTGTAATATATTATATATATATATATATATATATATTATTCATTAATGTAATGCTACACATTTTCCTTACAAGTTATTGTATTCCATAGAAAAATAATATTAATTAATAATATAAAGCACTCTAATTAATATTATTTGTAATATGTTAACCTATTTAAAGTAAAATTAAAAAAAATTAAAAGTATTATTTAAAAATTTAAAAATGTGTATTATAAATTGTTATTATAAATTAATATTAAATTATTATAACTTATATATATTTATATATATATTAATATATATATTAAAAATATATATAAAATATATATTTAAATATTAAGTTACATTATTTATCTTATATCATGCTATAATATATACTATTAAATATAATTAATTATAACCTTGTAGAAATGTACTCTCCTTACTCTCCTCGTAATCTTAATTATTTAATAGAAGAATATATATTATATAAGTAAAACGAGTAAATTGGGACGATAAATATATATCGTCACATAAATAATAAATAATATTATTGGCTCTCTAAGATTATTACCAAAGATTAGTATTATTATTAAACTTAGGTCAAGGTTTAAATTCAAAATTTAACTTATTATAAAGTTTGTTTTTGTGTATATTATGCTGCTATTATGCTGCTGTAGTATGTATATTATGCTGCTATTATGCTGCTATTATAAAGTTTGTTTTTGTGTATATTATGCTGCTATTATGCTGCTATTATAAAGTTTGTTTTTGTGTATATTATGCTGCTATTATGCTGCTGTAGTATGTATATTATGCTGCTATTAATTTGTAATTCTATTATGCTGCTATTATGCTGCTATTATTATCAGATTTGCTATTATGCTGCTGTTATGCTGTTCTTACTGTTAGCTGGGTACGACGTGACGACCAAACTGAATACGGATTCTGTCTTCAGACGCAACAGAATCGACATACTACAGCAGACATCACCTCCGTCAATCCAGCTAACAGACATACCTGTCAGTTGCCCTCATGATTTAACATCACTAATTTCATTATCACGACCCCATCGCGTTATCAAACCCCTAGTGCGTTCCCTGTATTATTATAATAGCAGCATAATAGCAGCATAATAGACATTTAAAATTAATAGCAGCATAATATCAGCATAATAGCAGCATAACAGCAGCATAACAGCAGCATAATATCATTACAAATTAATAGCAGCATAATAGCAGCATAATATACATTTAATAGCAGCATAATAGCACAATGTAAACATTTGAGGCTCTAGCATTTGCTGTTATGCTGCTATTATGCTGCTCTTACTGTTTGATGGATTAGCCTTATTAACCACAACCATAATTGTATGATCTTTAGATCCGCCATACTAATTATTATTTATTTACAATTATTACTTCCTCTTTCATTCCCTCTATATTTAATAACCCAGCAAACAGTAAGAGCAGCATAATAGCAGCATAACAGCATATGCTAGAGCCTCAAATGTTTACATTGTGCTATTATGCTGCTCTCAAATGTATATTATGCTGCTATTATGCTGCTATTAATTTGTCACGCTATTATGCTGCTATTATGCTGCTATTCATTTTAAAAGTATATTATGCTGCTATTATGCTGCTATTATTAGAAGAGCAGCATAATAGCAGCATAATATACATTTAAGAGCAGCATAATAGCACAATGTAAACATTTGAGGCTCTAGCATATGCTGTTATGCTGCTATTATTCTGCTCTTACTGTTTGCTGGGAAAGTTCATGTTATACATTTTTAGTTTAATAGAAAGGTAAAATAAAAATCTATACTTATAATATATAGAATTTTAAGTATGTATTTATTAATAATGGTCTCATTTAAGATAGAATGACTTATTATATTCACTTCCATTTTTAATTTAAACCCATAGACTATGGGCCATAGTTTACATAAAAGACATTTCTTAACATATATATATCTTAAATATATTTATATTAGTCATACATGATATATATATATATAAGTACTAGATAAGCCTTGCTTTTTTTCTACCCAGTAGTTCGCTACATCTTCTGAGTTATATATATATATATATATATATATATATATATATATATATATATATATATATGTAGCAGACTAACATCGTATATAGTGTCAATGTAGTTGTTTTTAAGTTTATATTATATATTTTTAATTAGTTATTTTATTAGTTGTGTATTATGTAATAATTATAAATGTTAATTTCGTCTAGTGATTTTTGTGTTTTTTAGTTAATGTTATTTAGTTTATTATATATTTTTAATTAGTTATATTTTTGTTTTCTTTTATGGAATAATTATAAAAGTAGAAATATTGATTTTATGTATATTGATTTTTGTGTTTTTTTATTTAGTGTTATTTAGTTTTATTTAAATAGAATTGGTTGGACCAATGAACCGTCGCGTAGAAATAATATAATTTGAATTATATTAGATTTAATAATATTGTTTCATTTTTGATTATACCTTGAACGTGGAGGTTTGTAAAACATTATATTGTACAGAATAGTATTCTATAGTAATTCCAAAGATTTTCCAAAGGAAAGATATTGCACTTGTGTATATTTGTGTAACCTAATAATTCGATATGGCCATCTAGCGGTATTAGTCAGATATTAAGAATTTTCTATATGTATAGTAATTTCTTAATTTCTTAATTAAAATATCACATGTTATAATATTTCATATACTATTTCGCCATCTAGTGTTGGTCAAATTCATTTTAAATGTACATTTTTAAAGGTACTAGAGATAGATAGGGAGTGCAATATCTTTCCTTTGGAAAATATTTGGTAATTCTATATTGTAATGTGGTATATATGTTTAACGGCATTAGTGTATGGATTTTTGTTGATTTATTAATAAAATGTAATTTAAATACAACGGTCCTCTATCATTTTGAGTGGTGTAATATTGCCAACACTTATTTCGGCCACTCATTATTACATATATATATATATATATATATATATATATATATATATATATATTATCTTCCTATATATTCTATCATATATGATATATATATATATAAATATTTAAATCATATTTTCATTTACATCATAAAATATCAAATATTTATACTCTATTAAGTATTTAGACATAATCTAAACGTACACGTTTAATTATAATTATAATTAAGGCATTAATAAAATATAGTAATATTATAAGAATTCATTTTTGTAAAAAAAGATAAGAAATTGTGATAAATAAAACAATATACACAAATTAGTAAAACTTAAAAAACATTTTTTTGACGTATTTTTTTAAAAGTGATAATATTTATTTTAATATTTATCATATTATAATAATACTTCCATAATTGAAATATAAAACGATTTTCTATCAGTTCTAATTTTGTTTCCTGATAAATGTATGTTTTCTGCCAGAAATAAACAATTTTTGTATGTTATTAGTAAGAGAATTTGTACTTGCTTTAAACATAACAATTACAGTTTTTAATTTAATGATATCAGTAAATTTCATTATGTATTTTTTATAGAGTATAGAACTATGTATGTTATATATATATTTTGTTAATATTTTATTAATGTTAGATAAAATATATAAAAATATATCATAATTATTAATCATAATAATTAGTTATGCAAATTATATTGTAATTAATATTTACAATATATATACATTTTGTTAATATATTATTAATTTTAGAAAAAATATATAAAAATAAATAATAATTTTAATCACGTATCTTATAAATAGTAACGCACACATATTTGGGTGATAAAAACGCGTAATTTTATATGTACAAATTATTCATTTAATTAATTATAAATATTGTTTTTTATTAATGGATTATATATTTATTTGTGACTATTATAAATATAATAGAAATAAGAAAAGTAATATCATAATTTATAAACAAAATTATTATTATTTATCTTATTAATAGTGAGCATTTTTTTAATGATTTTTCACTTAATATTATAATAAGGGCTGACTTAAGGGAAGATACAAATCAGGAAATTCCTATGGCCAAACATTTTAGATGCTATACAAATTTGTAAACTTAAAAAAAATGATTAATGTAGAGTGGGAGAGACTTGAATCAACAATTTTGTTTACAAAAAAATCATACTATATCTAAAATACTGATATTTTTATTAATTAAACATGTTTATTATTTATAATTAATAATTTATTTATAAATGGGATTTCTATTTTTCAAAACATTTTTCAGAAAAATTGTTATCGAAAAATTAAAAAATTCAAAATGGTTCATGTCTACCCACAAATTGGAAAAAAAATGTCTAAGAAAATATATAACACATGATAAACGTGTAATTCGATTTTATAAATAAAATATTAACATTGGGAGGACATATTCCCGTTCTCTCAATATTTATGTCACTATATACGTATAACAATGATTTAATAATTATACATATTTTAAATAAATTGTTCTAGACAATTTCACAACAATGTTTTCGGATATTTAAAAAAAATGCTCATAACAAATGATATTCCGAGTTTTTTATTTTGTATTTATTAATATCATATTTGATATAATATAGTATATACTATATAGCACAAACATAATTTATTTATATAATATATAAATATGTAATCTTATATTATACCTTTTATAGTGATGTAAAGTAATTATAATACACCTTCTTATTTTTCAAATAAATAAAATTCTAGAAAATAATTTCAAAATGTTATGTCATGGCAATATATCCTTATTGGTAATACTTATAAATTTATTAAATATTTTTATGGTAGAAATAAAAATGTGTTGGGGTACATGAGTTTTCATGCCTATTAAAGTACCCCACCATTTTCTATGGTCAACGGAAGGAAGTATACAAGGCATATATCATGATATTGATTCTAATTTTAATAGTAATTTATAGTATATAATAATAATAATAATAATAATAAATATTTATTAGAAGTTTTAAATTGTACATTTTTTTTCGTATGAAATATATAATTAATTATATTGTTATTTCCTCTGAAGGGCTTCAGATAAAGATCAATATCTTTTCTATACTGTCACCCGAATCACCATCACCGGAACGTTTTTTTTTGTTGAATTACTTTACTTTTTTTCATATATATCATATATATTTCATGTATATAATACATATTATTTCATATTTATTGCACACAAACTTTAAAATATTATATCTCAGAATTTTATTTTACACTCTTTATAATGTTAAAGAGATTCCACCTTTAAACCGTTTTTATAAATCTTAATATTTGGTACTATTGAAAATAAATATATTGATTTGGGAAAATTATAATAAAAACTAAATCTATTTTCAGTAAAAAAATATATGTGTTTTAAAGTTTATTTTTTATTATCTAATACTATTCATTATATATTAGCTCATCGAAAGTAAATACGAATGTTATCTATATATTAAAAAAGGTTACTTTATCTTTATCTAGGTATTTGGATCTTTTTAGTAGATCCATGTCCCCCTATATTTTACATGTAAACGCTACGATGGTTTCTCCCTTAATGATATATTGAATATATTCATAATTTTGCGGAGAGAAGATTGCGTAAAATTAATATGTAATTTTAATTATTTCATCAGTTGTTTTTAATTTATTAATTTATAAAATATTTTATTACAATTATTTAAGATAGTATAATATACATATATATATATATATATATATATATATATATATATATATACATTGAATTGTTACATATTTATTAGATATTACTAGAATGGCAATATTGATATGCTATACAGTTATTAATAACATAATACGGACACATTACATGGTATTATCATTTTATTACTCAATATATATATTCAAACATTACAATGTATTTATATTATATGATTATTGAATTATTGTGATTTTAAATTTTTTATTTAATCTTATTATTCAATAGATAACTGGGTTGTACGTATTCCGTACCCATGTTCGAATACGGATACCCTGTGTTATAATAAGGATAACCTAAATACCACTAGATAAACTATATATCATTGACGAACCAATCAAATAAATTAAAATTACATTACTTATAATTAATTTATTAATTTTGTTATATTATTAATTAATAATTAAACACTAATTTTACCTACATTTGATCTAAATAACAATAATAAATGTAGGGTATGCACATTTGAATAGTTCATACGTTGTGCGCTGATTAGTTATAGGGTGTCCGACAGACAATGTCCGCATTAGGACATCAATAATGTCAGTATCAGGGATTAATATGACCTCTAGATATATGCTTATTACTTATTTAGTTATAATACCTTACCTAATATTTTATAATAAATAAATAAATCATATATATATAAATATAAAATTGATAAAATACATCGGTATTTTTTATTCATAAATCCAAAAAGTAATAAAATAATTAGTCTATTGGATATATCGGCATTATTTTAAATAATTAAATAATATAAATACATATTTAGACTGTTTATATAATTATAAATATTTTATTCATTAGTATTTATTTCGTAGGATTTATGGTTTCTGAGATACCGAGAGTATCCGTATTCGGGCACTGTCCGTATTCGGTTAATTTCTCCTGTCTGGTTTAATATATTTGATAGAACATTATCATTATATTTATTAAATCATCACCATCTAGTAAGTTTAATGATACTGGAATATATTTTCCAATTAGCATAACATTCATAGATCCTCTACAAATAATTAAAAAAAATAGATAATTTATATATTTATTATATATATATAATAAGTATATACTTTCTAATATGATTTAAGAGTTTGAAATATATTCTAAAGAAAACTTGATCTCATTATAATGTACTATGAATCACCACTAATTATAATCAATAATTATTGATATTATTATATTGTAATGGTTGATCATCGTGTTTCCAATAGTTTGTATATAGGAATTTTATATTTTTTATAATACTGTGACACACCTACACTATAAAAAATAAATATAAATACATTATTAATTTTACAGTCATCTACAACAACTATGTGAAATTTATGATTGTAGCTATGCAACTATTGTATTTTACGATATAGTTTATTATTTATTCTGCATTGAAATTCCATTTCATGCCTTGCCTTCAAATTTAAATGTAATAGAGAATTCGATAAGTAAATTGTTCTGTTATATATCTGCAATCATTTTATACTTCTTTTATATCACAGTGTTTATCTAAATACATGATTACAATATATATCAGTTCCAAATGTGATTTATCTTTAGTTTCATCACATTTTATGATAAAATAATGTTATGTATTTATATATTTAATAATATTTTCATTTAGTATGTATTGTATTATATTTTTTCATTTTGTATTGTCAGTGATGTGTAATTAGAATTTAAAGTTATCCTTTTGTCTATTTATGAGAACTCAGTATATATTTCTTCGTATGTTATAAGATTATCATTAAGATAATATCTTAAAGATATTATTTTTAAGTCCTTCATTTTTATCATCACCTGAATGGTAATAAATATCTTAAAAAAATATTAAAAAAAATAATATGTGGACCTGGTAAGTATCAGGGGGGTTTGCCCCCGCAGCCCCCCGTGTATACGGACCTTAGCGTATGGTAAACCGCCCATAATTGATAGGTTACCACAACTTCTTGGGTGGTTAAATCTCAATAGTCAACCTATCTATTGATCCCGCTGAAAAACTTTAATTATGATATTATAGAGAATTATAAAATATTAAGATAAATTTGATTTTAATAAATCAATAATCCTTAATTTTTATATTATTTATCGATTAATATGATAGTCGAATTGATTACGTTTTCTATTAACGGAGAATGATGATTACAACATAATTAAAGAATGCTTATTATATAATAATATTGAATAACGTAGTTTGATTTGTTAATTGATTATATATTGACTTTGATGAGTTATGTAGTAGTAGTAGTAGTAGTAGTAGTAGTAGTAGTAGTAGTAGTAGTAGTAGTAGTAGTAGTAGTAGTAGTAGTAGTAGTAGTAGTAGTAGTAGTAGTAGTAGTAGTAGTAGTAGTAGTAGTAGTAGTAGTAGTAGTAGTAGTAGTAGTAGTAGTAGTAGTAGTAGTAGTAGTAGTAGTAGTAGTAGTAGTAGTAGTAGTAGTAGTAGTAGTAGTAGTAGTAGTAGTAGTAGTAATAATAATAATAATAATAATAATAATAGTAGTAGTAGTAGTAGTAATAGTAGTAGTAGTAGTAGTAGTAGTAGTAGTAGTAGTAGTAATAGTAGTAGTAGTAGTAGTAGTAGTAGTAGTAGTAGTAGTAATAGTAGTAGTAGTATTAATAGTAGTAGTATTAGTAGTAGTAGTAGTAGTAGTATTAGTAGTAGTAGTAGTAGTAGTAGTAGTAGTAGTAGTAATAGTAGTAGTAGTAGTAGTAGTAGTAGTAGTAGTATTAATAGTAGTAGTAGTAGTAGTAGTAGTAGTAGTAGTAGTAGCACTTTCTATATATCTTACTACTATATTTAAAAATTCTTTAAGTTATGGCACTGTCCCAATTGACTTTAAACATGCACTAATATCACCTATTCTCAAGAAAAATAATCTTGATAAAAACTCTCTATGTAACTACCGTCCAATTTCTCAACTCTCTACTATATCTAACATTCTAGAAAAGGTAGTTTTTAAGCAATTAGTACACTATCTTGAAATTAATAATATCATTGACCCTTTTCAAAGTGCCTATAGACCTAACCATAGCACTGAAACGTGTTTAAATCATGTCATCAGCAATATACTTAACTCACTTAAACAACCACGTACCGATCACTCTAGTATAACGTTGAAGATGAAGTCTATCAAAATGCTATCTATGAAACAAAGAACATTATACCGACTACTTTGTATAGTACATAAGTCGTTACTAACCGCTAAACCACTATACATCAATGAGATGTTAAAACCTAAAATATCGACTCGAACCCTCCGTTCTACCGATAATAGATATTTGCTATCCTCTGACCGATGTCGACTATCGCGTACTCTAAATGGAGCTTTTGTATATTCTGCTCCGTTAAACTGGAATCAACTTCCTCTAAGTATCCGTATGATTTCTAATCATGATGCTTTTAAACGTAATGTTAAAAATTATATTCTAGCCATGCGCTGATTAATTTAAATTGTTTATAATGTTTATATTTTTTCGTTTCTCTCGTTTAACACTTGCCAGAGCATTTTCATGCTAACTTTGAGTGTATAAATAAATCGTATTGATTGATTGATTGATGATAGTAGTAGTAGTAGTAGTAATAGTAGTAGTATATTTACTTTTTAGGATTACAATTTAATCGAAATTGTTTAATAAATAACCAATCATTTTCTCGTATTTTAATTTTTTTTTTAGTTTTTGTGTAATTAAAATATACTAATATTAAAATTGCTAATAAATAAAATCACTTAATTGATTGCCTAATTACTTTAAAGCACCGATATCGCAATTGAGATATTAATACAAATCAAAAATACAAATAAATACCAATAACCAACCCGCTTATACAACAAGATGGTAAACAACGTAAACAGAAGA